>JAVIAB010000127.1:0-167500 GCA_032433765.1 Megaustenia siamemsis | reverse complement strand
TCTCCCCTCGACTCTGTTAGACAAATGAGAAAGGAGAGAAGAAGATGATGCTGATTCTCTATTTGTATTGATCCTTATTTCAGTAAGTACATTTTTATAACATATTGAAGTAATGATTTTTCTTCTTTTGCTTTGAAATGGCCATGCTTGACATTGAAAGCAGAATGTTGGCAACAGAATGTGCGTGCTTTGTGTCTTAGCTCCGATCTAATCAGCAATGTACTGTTGTCATTAGTGCCTATTTATAATTATTTATTGTTTCGTTACATTAGTTATGTTTCGTTGCTCTCAAAGTTTCAACTTTTATAATGAAAATTTTTTTTAAAAAAAGGAAAAAAGTGATATGGTAACAGCTTTACGTACGTGAGAAACAAAGCAAAACTGGAACAACATTTGGACTTACAAGACCTTCAGCAGGAACAACAAACAACAACACAAATATATGTATATATATATATAGAGTAATATTCACAGAAATCTACCCACGTGGTGATAATAAATATTTGCAACCAAGAAGGATCGCCGATGGCTCTGGTTGTAATGAATGTCAAGTTAAATGTAAAACTTTTCCAGGAAATCATTATTTTGAGTTGACAGATGGCAATAGAGAGTACAAAAACTGTTTATGTAACTGCAATGGTTCTTGGAACAGTCCCATACATATCCCTATATATGTTTGTGTTGTTGTTTGTGTTCCAGCTGAAGACCTTTTTATGCCAAAACGTCGTTCCACTTTTGTTTTGCTTCTCACCTACGTAAAGCTGTTACCATACCTCTTTTTCCATTTCTTTTTTTATTATTATCATCAGCTTTACAGCAGCTTCGCATTTCTATCCTTCTTGGCGCATCTTGATGCCTTTGTCCTTCAACTTTTATGTTTGCTTATATAATGAGGAAGTTCTCAAAGAGGCCAACACAAAAAGGCAGCTCCTAAAAAACTTTAGAAAGAACAATCAAAATTTTTGGGGCACATCATGAGAAGAGGAAAGTTGGAATACTTGGTTACAACTGGCAAAATAAAAGGAAAGAGAGATCGTGGACGACAAATAGAGAAAACACTTGATAGCTTGGTGTCATGGCGTGGAAAACAGTCAAAAACAGAACTGATACGATGCACTGTAGATAGAAAATTGTGGAAGGACATGATCGCCTATGCCAACCGGTATGGCACATGATGATAATGATGATATATAGCTAACTGACCACTTCCAGTCTGACGGAATCTGTTGCTAGCAACCAGTAAGAAATGGACAACTTTCAAAAAGAGGGCAAATTTAAATATCAGATGTCATCAAAATTAAGAAAATCGTTGGACTCTGTCAACAAAATCCCATTTACACATCCTTTTAATTAAAGTGAAATAAAAGAGGATTAAGAACAGAAAATAATGGGACTTGCCTTTTTCATTGGGTCAAACTTTGTAATTCAGTTTGTCTCGTTTCCTTATAAAAGATTGGCTACCATGAAACACCATTTCACTAACTTCTTTGACTTGATGGTATACATTGTCATAGCTTCTCCTGTCCATCGCATGTTGTCAGTTCACTATTGTCTGTGCATGTTTTTTTTTTTAATCCCGTTTTTTTTAACTATTTCAAATTATGGACTTTTTAGATCAACTTTGCCTGTTTTTTTAATCCTCTGCCTTTTAATAGTTGGCATTTATCGAGTCTGGGTGCCAATTTGCATGTGTACGGTAGTGGTTAAAGTTGCTTCCCTTTAAAGTTGACAAATCTGCCAGTCTGATCGGACGGATCATTTGGAACCTCAACTTGATGTTTTGTTCATTACCTTTCCCCGTCTTCCCTTTCGTGTGCCATTATTTGTACACATGTTCTCCCTGTACAACCTTTGACATCGTCCAATCTGTTTTCTCCTTTGTGTATCCCGGTACCTTATACCTTTGACCTTTCATTGTTTCCTATAAGATAGTAGATGTCCAGATCGTTAGGTGTCGAGACATTCACGTATCAACCTATTTATTTTTCTTTAACAATGTAAGAAACCCTGCGATTGGTCCAATGTTGTCGTCGGTAATGATGTTACGGACTTTCTCGGTTGTGCTACAGAATACACAAATATAAATACGACAATGAATTATATATATATAAATAAATATATATGTATATATATATATATATATATATATATATATATATATATATATATATAAATATATATATATATATATATATATATATATATATATATATATATATTTGCTGAGCCAATCTGAGCAAATCTTTAAAAACATCTCAGAGATACCAGGCCTAAACATTAATGGGAAGATAATCAATAACCTAAGATATGCTGATGATACAGTTCTACTAGCAGAAAATCCTAAAGACCTACAACAATTGCTTAATGTGATAAACATAACAAGCAAACAATATGGACTAGAAATGAATATAAACAAGACTAAAACTATGATCATAAACAAAGAAAATTCTCAAGACCTACAATTAAATATCACAGTTGAGGGAATACATCTGGAGACAGTCCAGAGCTACAACTACCTGGGACATACTATAACCAATGATGGAAAATGCAAAATTGAAATAAACAAAAGAATAGGTTTGGCAAAAAGTAATTTTAATGCCATGAAAAATATACTAACAACAAAACAAATATCAGCAGGGCTGAAACTAAGAATGGCAAAATGTTACATCTTCTCAATATTCCTGTATGGTGCAGAAACATGGACATTAGACAAGAAAACAGAACATAAAATTGAAGCCTTTGAAGTGTGGATATATAGAAGAATAGGTAGAATTGGATGGAAACAAAAGATAACAAACGATGAAGTTTTAAAAGAACTGAAAATAAAAAGAGAACTACTAAATACAGTTAAGACAAGACAAATGAAATTTTTGGGGCATGTTAAAAGACTCAGCAGCCTACTAAAAGTAATTTTGGATTAAAAATACAAGGTAAAAGAGGCAGAGGCAGACCAAAACTAACATGGACGAGTAACATCAAAAGATGGACAAGTCAATCTATGACAGCCTGCACCATCAAAGCAAGAAACAGAGTAGAATGGCGATCCATGGTAACCAACCTTCGATGCGGAGAAGGCACTCGATGATGATGATGATGATGATGATGATGATATATATATATATATATATATATATATATATATATATATATATATATATATATATATATATATATATATTTGAAAATCTTTATTTCGTTGATTTTTTTCATGTAACATTTAGGAGAACCATACTGTTTGTCCTCACTTTTGCTCTAACCTTTGACATATATATTGCAAATTTATTAAATAAAATACTCAAAATACATTTATTTATGTTTTACATTAGGTTTCGCTGTGTTTGCCGTTGTAACGGCTCTTGGGAGTGTCCAGCCCAACACACGGAAAATATTTGCCCACGCCCGGAAAATCAAGATGAAAGTAACTCACAATCTAGCTCTTCGTCTCGCGTGTCGTCGTCCTCATCATCATCTGCTGCACAGCGCAATAATGGGAGATGCAGGTCATGCTTGGTTAATGGAAAGGAGCAGAAAGGTCATTCCTACTTCACCCATATCGATGGTTGCGTGACCTTTGATAACTGCATCTGTTACTGCAACGGCTCGTGGGTGTGTCCGTCAGAGAGGGCCAGAAACACTTGTTCGGATGGCAAATTAGCAGCATCTACAGATGTTATTAGAACAGACACTAGGACCGTTGAAAGTGGGAACACTTTAAGCGGAAGTAGTAGCAGTAATTTCGTCAGTGGTGGAAGTAGCAGTAGTAATTTTAGCAGCACTGGAAGTAGTAGCAGCTTCAGTAAAAGCGAAAGTAGTAGTAGTAGTAGTAGTAGTAGTAGTAGCAGTAGTAGTAGTAGTAGTGGTGGTGGTGGTGGTGGTGGTGGTAGTGGTATTAGTGGTGGTGGTGGCGGTGTAGGCAGCGGTGGCAGTGGTGTGGCCAGCAGAGAAAGTTCAAGTACGTTGTCAAGACAGAGGCAGGAAACACGGCGAACAGATAGTCGAAGGCAAGGTCAAGGAGGTTGTCAGAACTGTACTGTATCTGGGAACATATTTGCAGGGAACAGCTACTTCGAACTTCAAGATGGCTGTAGAAAATTTAAATATTGCACGTGGAATTGTGACAGACATGCAGAAAACACTTGTGCAACACTGCGACATGAGCAGTCGTCAACCTGCAGACATCTGTTCAAGGTAAAACTTTTCCAGGAAATCAGTTGACAGATGCTGTGTAGAGTACAAAAACTGCATATGTAACTGCGATGGTTCTTGGAACTGTCCTAGCACTGGAGCAAAAAATATTTGCAACCAAGAAGGAAGAACGAACACTGATGGTTCCGGTTGTAATCAATGTCAAGTTAAAGGTAAAACATTTCCAGGAAATCAATATTTGAGTTGACAGATGGCTGTCTAGAGTATAAAAACTGCATATGTAACTGCGATGGTTCTTGGAACTGTCCTAGCACTGGAGCCAAAAATATTTGCGACCAAGAAGGAAGAGCGAACACTGATGGTTCCGGTTGTAGGCAATGTCAAGTTAAAGGTAAAACATTTCCAGGAAATCAATATTTTGAGTTGACAGATGGCTGTATAGAGTACAAAAACTGCATATGTAACTGCGATGGTTCTTGGAACTGTCCTAGCACTGGAGCCAAAAATATTTGCGACCAAGAAGGAAGAACGAACTCTGATGGTTCCGGTTGTAGGCAATGTCAAGTTAAAGGTAAAACTTTTTCAGGAAATCAATATTTTGAGTTGACAGATGGCTGTATAGAGTACAAAAACTGCATATGTAACTGCGATGGTTCTTGGAACTGTCCTAGCACTGGAGCAAAAAATATTTGCAACCAAGAAGGAAGAACGAACACTGATGGTTCCGGTTGTAATCAATGTCAAGTTAAAGGTAAAACATTTCCAGGAAATCAATATTTTGAGTTGACAGATGGCTGTATAGAGTACAAAAACTGCATATGTAACTGCGATGGTTCTTGGAACTGTCCTAGCACTGGAGCCAAAAATATTTGCAACCAAGAAGGAAGAACGAACGCTGATGGTTCCGGTTGTAGACAATGTCAAGTTAAAGGTAAAACTTTTCCAGGAAATCAATATTTTGAGTTGACAGATGGCTGTATAGAGTACAAAAACTGCATATGTAACTGCGATGGTTCTTGGAACTGTCCTAGTGATGGTGCTAAAAACGTGTGTCAGGAGAGAAGAGACGATGCTGGCGGGGCATCATCTTGCTTGAGCTGTGAGGTTTACGGTTCAAATTTTCCCGGAAACCAGTACTTCCAGGTTACTCAAGGTTGCATTGAGTATCACAACTGCATTTGTCATTGTAATGGAACATGGAATTGTCCTGCCAATAATGCAGTAAATACATGCGAAAGCAGAACGAGGACATCTCAAAGCTTTGAAAGTGCTGAGGCATCCAGAAATTCCATGGAGTGTTTGTCTTGCACTGCCTATGGCACAACCTTTAAGGGCGGTGATTATTTCGATGTAATTGACGGCTGCACGAGTTACCGCAATTGTATTTGTCGATGCAATGGATCATGGATCTGTGACAACCGTTACGCCACAAATCTATGCGCCAACGAAACGAGGAGAGGAAGTGAGAATAGAGGTTCACGTACAGACACAGCAGATTACAGAAACGCTAGTAGAGTTTCATCATCAGCGTCGTCACATGTAGACAGAACAGATTTCATAAACTCCAGCAGAACGACCTCATTGGAATCGTCACATGTAGACAGAGCAGATTACAGAAACGCTAGTAGAGTTTCATCATCAGCGTCGTCACATGTAGACAGAACAGATTTCATAAACCCCAGCAGATCGACTTCATCGGATTTATCACATACAGACAGAGCAGATTTAAGAAACACCGGTAGACAGTCTTCGTCCACAGATGGCCAGTGCTCATTTTGCAATGCTAAGAACAAGATTATCAGAGGAAACACTTACTTCGAAGTTACTGACGGGTGTATCGAGTACAAGAGATGTATCTGCAAGTGCGACGGATCTTGGGAATGTCCCTCACAATTTTCTAAAAACATCTGCATCGAGACCGACCCGAGTTCGGTATCTACGGGATTATCGCCTACCACGTGTTCATATTGTGTGGCTAAAGGAAATATCGTGAAAGGAAACTCATACTTTGAGCTTATAGATGGTTGTACGCGTTATACATCATGTAGGTGTAACTGTGAGGGGAAGTGGGAATGTCCAGAAGAAAGGGCCCAGAATATCTGTTTCAATAATGCGACAGTTAGCGACAATGGGTGTTCGCTTTGCCAGTCTAGCGACGGATCGGTGTACCAACCTAACAGCCGTTTTAGACTTACTGAAGATTGCATTGAGTACAATTGTGATTGTTTCTGCAATGGGAGCTGGAGCTGTCCGGGAAACAGGAGCCGGTGGGTGTGTCAGGATAAATGCTTACAGTGTGACGTTAATGGGAGAAAGGTTCAAAATAACACTCAGTTTGTCCACAAAACTGGATGTCTTGAATACACTTGTGACTGTCACTGTAATGGAAGTTGGTCCTGTGCTGGAAACACTGTCAGAAACACGTGTCCTGTAGGGGTCAGGGATGGCTGCAATAAGTGCAGAGTGTCCCCCACTGAGGTGTACGAGGGAGAAAGTGACTTCGTTCTAAAACAAGGCTGCTGGCACTACAAGTGTAGGTGTAACTGTGACGGAGGTTATACCTGTCCCGGTAAGGAAGCTAGGAATGTGTGTCGCGGTGAAACCCTTGGAGGCTGCAGGAGCTGCGTTGTCTCAGAAACAGAGGTACATAAAGGGAATACGGACTTCAATATGAGAAAAGACTGCATCAACTATGAATGCAGATGTAATTGTGATGGCAGCTGGGAATGTCCTCCTGAAAAGGCAAGAAATTTTTGTCTGGGCGAGACCCCTGGTGGCTGCAGAGCATGCAGGATTTCTGAGACTGAAGCATATCGAGCTAACTCAGTTTTTGACATGCGCAAAGACTGCATCCACTATAAATGCAAATGTAACTGCGACGGGAGCTGGTCTTGTCCAGGAGAGGATGCCAGGGATGTCTGCAAGGGAGAGATACCAGGAGGTTGTAAAACATGCGAAGTCTCTGGTGTAATTCATCCAGGAAATTCAAATTTTCAGACGATCAAGAACTGCGTCCATTACAAGTGTAGATGTAATTGTGACGGCAGCTACACCTGCCCTGGAAAAACTGCCAGGAGAGTATGTTCCACAGATGAGTCAGCCACGTGCAGACCTTGCAAAATTTCTGAAAAGGAACAATTTACTGGAAATACCACATTTCATCTAGAAAGAGGCTGTGCCCGTTATGAATGTCAATGTAAATGTGACGGTAGCTGGCAGTGCCCTCCAGGAAAAACTCAGGACATTTGTGCTCGAGGCACCACTCAGTCAGCCAGCCCGGAAAAGTGCAATTCGTGTAAGACTGCAGCTGAAGTTTATCCTGGAAATACCGTATTTAACATTACTCGTGGTTGCTCACAGTTCGAGTGTAAATGTGACTGCTCTGGTCGGATGTCTTGTGATAGCAGGAGCAGGGTCAACATTTGTCAGGAGGTAAACATGCAACAGCCGAGAGATCTTTGAATTCAGACGCTAGCAATGTAAAAAGAAGACAAGATTTCACATCTTCAAGCTCCGATAACGTCTCCACTCAATCTTTTCAAAAAGGAAGTACTTTTTTTTGAGACAGACATTCGGTCACAAGAAGTTTACAACTCACAGAATCAGTCTGCGGCCAGAACTAACAGCGCTCCCAACAGACTATCCTCTAGTTCAAACGTTGATAGCAACTGTAGGCCATGCTATGTAGATGGTCGAACTATTCAGCCTAACAGACTGTTTACCTTAGACAAAGGCTGCGTACAATACAGGAATTGCAGATGTAACTGCATGGAAGGTGGCAGTGTTCGGAAGAAACAAACATATGTCAGACTACCGCATCTCCAGTTTTATCGCAAAATGAAAGGTCACGCGGAAGCGAAGCACAGTCATCTCACTCTAGTTCGTCCAGTGGACGTGAAATAGACTCATCCGCTTGGGTTTATGTGGACGGTGTCGATTCTTCTTTTAAGACAGGTAGTGAACAAACTGGTGGAGGATACGCGGTTCAGGTCGATACCAAATATTACCCCAAGTATTCCACACGAGGCCAAGACCGACAGCAACTAGAACAACTTGAGCTAAACCCACCCTCGTCTTCAAACTTTGCCTCATCCGGATCATTATCTTCTTCTTCAACATTCCTAACCTCAGGTTCATCATCAGATACATCATCAGGATCATCTAGAACGTCAACATATGATGAAAGCAGAGGCACAAATCAATGTCTGCGCTGCCAGGTTGACTCAAAGACATACCCGTCAGGTGCAAATTTTGATATGCGGAGAGGATGCGTTGTGTACAAATGTTTGTGCCTTTGCAGTGGATCTTACCGTTGCAGGTTGACCTCTGACAACGATTGTTCAATGCAAGACAAGCAGAACTCTTGCAGCAACTGCCTGTACCAAGGAATGGTGTTTCCTGGTAACATGGGTTTTACTGTCAGAGAAGGCTGTGAGGAAAAGCAATGCAACTGCAACTGTGATGGGACGCATGTCTGCCACTCTTCCAAGCCACTCCCTGGATGCACTGATGCGACTGCACATAGTTTTGGTTTGCCAGGTGTTGGTAACTTTTATCCCGCTCATGGGGGTTTGGTACCGGTAAGCACTGGCTACGTCACCAATACTGGTAGGGCTGTGTATCAGTCAACATGTACCACTTGTTTCGATTCTGGACCCGGACCTGTTGTCTATCATACCCCAGTTCATCCAGCTTTTGGTGAAGGCGGCGGCGGGATTATCACAACTGAACACCGGTTCAGTGTAGACCAAGGCAATCCCAGACAAACATGCTCTGGCTGCTTCATCGATGGGCAACTGAGAGACGGCAACACAACCTTCACCTTTAACAAAGATTGCATCGAGTTCGACTGTTACTGCGCCTGCGGTGGCGCCTGGAAGTGTGCTGGTCGGTTAGCCGTTGATTGTACGCCAGGCTTTGCTCCAGAAACTGTTCCCCACACAACAGGGTGTCGCAGTTGTCATGTCCAAGGCACAGCTTATCCTGCCAATGCCAGATTTTCTTTGAGACAAGGCTGCCACGAATACCAGTGCTCTTGTAACTGCGATGGTGGCTGGTCATGCCCAGCTCAGCATCCAGTTAATTTCTGCCCTTCAGCTCCTACAAGACCATCCAGGGGCAACGTCATGGATCCTCAAATTGTTCGAGATGAAAACTATCTAGCTGATCAAAGAGTGCAAACTAATGAAAATGCCAGACTTAGCGAGCTCAAACAACCCGCTAGTCCCAAAGTAAGTAACTCACTCGATTTGAAAACAAAAGTGGACACTTGTTATGATTGTGAGGTCAGAGGTGTTACATACCAAGCAAAATCCAAGTTCTTTCTAAGAGAAGGATGCATTCAACGAATCTGTGAATGCCATTGCAACAAATCTTGGTCGTGTTTAGAAAATACTGTTGACTTGTGCAAGTTCGCTGCACCTAAAGGCAACAATGCCAACAGCGGTCAGTGTCGAGACTGTGTCATAGGATCTGACGTCTACGTCTCTGGTAACGATTTTCAAATCAACAACCACTGCTACCAACATAACTGTCACTGCTACTGCAACGGTTCTTATGTTTGCCCGAGGGAACAAGTTAGGAGAATCTGTAACTCGAACCCAAACACACCGGCAGGAGAACGCACCGACAATAGGCAAACTGCTGTCAGAGTTCAACAGACTGGGGTCTCTTTAGACGGAAGCGATGCCGTTCTTGGTGGCAAAGTTCCCGGATGTAAGGAATGCCAAGTTGATGGACAGACGATAGGTGCACTCTCGACATTTGTGAAGCAAACTGGCTGCTTCGAGTCTATTTGTCATTGCAAGTGTAATGGCAGCACTGTCTGTCCTCCCAGCGCATCTGTCAACATTTGCGAGCTGCCTGACAAGTTACCAATGAACGAAAGAAAAGGTAACTAACACATACTCAGTGCATCTACATATCTACCAACATGTCTTTCTGCCTACCTACCCACATGTAACGGAATCATAACTCGGGTGAATTCTTCAACTAAGAAGGTCCTCAAAAAGCACTTTCCAAGCCGATCTGTTTCTTGCCACTTTCTTAAGATCTTTCCATGTCTTTCCAATCATCTTCATCTCTGCTTCTCCTTGTCTGCTTCAAATATATTTTGGCCTTCCCCTATTTTATTTGTCGAAAGTAGATATTTGAATAAAAGATGTTGAATATCAGAAATTATGTACATAATTCCTAAGAGACAGAAAAGGTAAGTAATCATATGAGGTTTTCACACATGTGGTAATTTAGTGAAGAACCCGCGCTAACCTTGTACGCCCAACTAGTTAAACCACAAAAGCAGCTCTGGTAAAATAAATACTGAGCACTTTTTCTTACAGAGCTGTGACATGAGAAATAAGAGTGGTCGCACGTGCACAGATATAGTATTACATCAGCACTAATGTATGTCAGCGAAGTTCTCTTTGAAATACTGATAATGTAGAAAAATACATTTGAAGAAATATTATAATACAACTCAGGAGATGACCATTTTAAGTAATATTTATATTTGCCATTTAAAAAGTAATCTCTTGGGTTGTATTATAATATCTGTTCAAATGTATTTTTCTACAACAACAAAAATGGCACATCCTTGACAAATCCCAAGTAAAACGTCTCATGTCGGAGATTAATGACGTAACCATTCTTACAGGACCAGGATAATAATAATATGACGTCACCTGACTCCCATTTGGTTGAGAAGAGCCTCAGACAACTATAGTTTCACAAGGCCCGCGGGCTGAAAGAGATCACCTAAAACGTAAGACATTTTTAGCATTAGGAGCAGGGACGGTTGTGGTTATAATGACGTCAACCGTCTATAGTTCAAACAGCTGAAGACGTCAAAAGTTTTGGACAGAAAAACCTCCTCGGCTCGCAGGCCTTAGTAAAACTATGGTATGTGATGAGTACTACTATTTTACTTGACTCTCTTCGCGTGTGGATATCTCCATCGAGTGAAACTGAGGTTTGTATCGAGCCTTTCGGAGCACGGGCGCCTGTAGCACAGACTAGCTTTAGCAACACAAGTTAAATACGAAGGACATGTGGTACAATACCTGCAAGACGGTAAAATTACAATTACTGAGGACAGGTATCTTTCCGATGTCTTCCCAATAACAACTTAAGGTTGTAAATCATGGGTAATCTCGCAAAAAGTTGGAATCAAATCGATCCATTCAAAACAAAATGCTACAGAGAAATCCTTAAGGTACCCTGGATAATGAAAAAGAGCAATGAAGACATATTAAACGATTTAAACTTTAAAAAGAACTGGCTTATAAACATCATTCTCCGGAGGAAATTAAAATAATATGGCCACGGCAAAAGACACAGCGGATTGGAAAGAACAATAATGGAAGGGATGGTTCCTCAACGACGCATCAGAGGCAGACCAAGAAGACTGTTGTTTCAATATATCAAGATAATAACAGAAGGAGTGGGAGATGTGGCTAGAGACAGAGATTCTTTAAGATGGGATGTGGTGAATGCAATGTTCTGTGTAGGACATGCTACTAGATGATGAGGATGATTATAACGCTTTCGTTCCCTTCTCTTTATCGTACATTCTGACAAGCCGATGTTGATCCCTCCCAAAATGTTTTTTTCTACCGCCTATCCACCTATAGCTCAGTGGTTAATGAACTGGTTTACAAAGGACAAGAGGTAGGGTTCGATACCAACCGACGGCTTCCGGTTCACCCAGCCTTTAATGAGTACCGGATTTTTTTCTGGGAAAGTAAAGCGGCACGGGCGTAATACCGACCACATTATCCCAAAAATCATGTGCCGAAGGTCTATAAAATGTATGGTCGCTAACACGATATTCTCTATACGCCACTTGGCGTGATGGGGTACTTGACTTACTACTTGTATCCACCTATTGCACTTTCGTTCTCTTTTTTGATTGCCTACAACTCTCTCCTTCTAGTATGGCCATCAACACGGTGCTGTATCTCTTTTTATGCCCAAAATATTATACATATTTAATCTTGACAACTTACAGTATTTCTCGTTTTAGTTTCACGGTTCTTTGTTTCCCTTTCAGAGCTTATTTGAGCTTTTCTTTACTTTTGTTTCACCGCAATCTTTGGCTTCGTTGTCTGAACTTGAATAGCCCTCTGATATAGTTTTCAATTGTTGTTTTTTTAGTATCTGAAAGTGCAACATTAACGATATAATAATAGTAATATTATATAAGGACAATAACAATATGTTAATATTATAAACGATATTTTTTCCCACGCAGGTTGCCAGGTAGGACAACAGACTCATCTGACGCGAGTGTTTGCTCACGTAGAGAACTGCATCCAACGTACATGCGTGTGCCATGACAATGGTGAGTGGTCATGTAAGAGAACAGTCAACGATCTTAAAGTCTGCTGAATATACAGACATTACAATTCAAGCTCAAGTTTAGATCACTAATTTGTTAATATAATAATTAATTTACATGTTTTCTTATAATCCTGTCAAATTAAGAAAATGTGGCTTCTTGTGGCAGGAAAGCTTCAACTGATTGTAAAATAGAAAAAAAAAAACGATACTTTTTGTGTTTCACTTGCTGTGTAATGTATTTTATGCATACAATTAGTAAAGAAAGGTATTTAAATCATTGATTTAATATTTCATTACATCAACTAGAGAAACATGCTATTTCGCACGACGATTTTGCTTTTCAAAATATTTCAGGGGTAAATAGAATATTATTTTACATTTGTTTCCTTTCCTGCGCAGCAAACTAACCGGCAGCCGTTTCACGTTACTTGGTTTATATCTAACCACTTTCATCAGGTCATATCTTCAGAGTGCGCCTTTCCAATCGTATCATGTCGATTTAGTACAAATCTGGTTATAACGACATATTTCTCAAGTGTAAATCGCAGTCATTGTCATGTTCTGTTATTATCCTCCACCGGTATTGTTTCTTATATTTGTCTTATGATCATAATTACTACACTCGGACAATGTACATTATAGAATTCCGATATTTCTCCAGTTAATGCAAGAAGATTTCAGAACAGTGCTTGAACTCTACGGTAACTTCAGCAACATGTATCAATAATTATAACAATTTAATTTTAAGCATTTACTTTTCCTTTTTATGTATTGACTGGACAGCGGTATAGAGCCTATTCTTTAAGATTTTAAAGTGCTAAACGTTGCTTTACTAATAGAACTTATAGTTCTCATCAGTTCCCGATATGGCTTGGAATGCGATCTCACATATCATCAGAGAAGACTATTTTTTAAGAGAGACCACTCCGAATGTTCTGACAGAGTACCTTGAAAATGTGAGGTGAATACCAACGCTTCGACAACTTGTGAGGTGAATACCAATGCTTCAACAACATGTGAGGTGAACACCAACGCTTCAACAACATGTGAGGTGAACACCAACGCTTCAACAACTTGTGAGGCGAACACCAACGCTTCAACAACTTGTGAGGTGAACACCAACGCTTCAACAACATGTGAGGTGTACACCAACGCTTCAACAACCTGTGAGGTGAACACCAACGCTTCAACAACTTGTGAGGTGAACACCAACGCTTCAACAACTTGTGAGGTGAACACCAACGATTCAACAACATGTGAGGTGTACACCAACGCTTCAACAACCTGTGAGGTGAACACCAACGCTTCAACAACCTGTGAGGTGAACACCAACGCTTCGACAACCTGTGAGGTGAACACCAACGCTTCAACAACTTGTGAGGTGAACACCAACGCTTCAACAACTTGTGAGGTGAACACCAACGCTTCAACAACTTGTGAGGTGAACACCAACGCTTCAACAACATGTGAGGTGTACACCAACGCTTCATCAACCTGTGAGGTGAACACCAACGCTTCAACAACTTGTGAAGTGAACACCAACGCTTCGACAACCTGTGAGGTGAACACCAACGCTTCAACAACTTGTGAGGTGAACACCAACGCTTCGACAACTTGTTAGGTGAACACCAACGCTTCATCAACCTGTGAGGTGAACACCAACGCTTCAACAACTTGTGAGGTGAACACCAACGCTTCAACAACTTGTGAGGTGAACACCAACGCTTCATCAACCTGTGAGGTGAACACCAACGCTTCGACAACCTGTGAGGTGAACACCAACGCTTCAACAACTTGTGAGGTGAACACCAACGCTTCAACAACTTGTGAGGTGAACACCAACGCTTCATCAACCTGTGAGGTGAACACCAACGCTTCAACAACCTGTGAGGTGAACACCAACGCTTCAACAACTTGTGAGGTGAACACCAACGCTTCACCAACTTGTGAGGTGAACACCAACGCTTCAACAACATGTGAGGTGTACACCAACGCTTCAACAACCTGTGAGGTGAACACCAACGCTTCATCAACCTGTGAGGTGAACACCAACACTTCAACAACCTGTGAGGTGAACACCAACGCTTCAACAACCTGTGAGGTGAACACCAACGCTTCAACAACCTGTGAGGTGAACACCAACGCTTCAACAACCTGTGAGGTGAACACCAACGCTTCAACAACCCGCATCGTTTCTTATTCTCCTTCTTTGAGTAGATTGCAGTAACATTTTGTGTGGGCTCAACTATCTTTCTTTAATAAATCCTACAGTTTATACATTTGACGGTAGAATCCTGCGTGTAGCGTAGGTTTTTTTTCTTCTGATGTGTGTGTGTGTGCATGTGCTCACCTTAAATTCTTGTTACAACACCATTCATCGACATTTATACAACCAGGATACATTTTATATAATTCATCATTATCATTAAGTACCGGGCCTGCTAGCGTAGGTGATCATGTCTCTCCACAACTTTCGATCATGACAGTCATTTATCATTACTGTCGTTGACCTTCTGCCAAGCAATTCTCTTAAGCTGCCTGGTATCTTTTCTCTTTGCTTCACTCTATCTCTTCGTCCATCAATTTTCCTAGTTGTTACAATATATTCCAGCTGTTGTCTTCTCATTACATGGCCAAAAAATGATGATTGTTTCTTCCTAATATTGAAAATTAGCTCTCTTTTTGCTTTGGCCTCTTTCAGAACGCTTTCATTACTCTTCTTAGCTGTCCATGGTATTCTCAACATTCTTCTGTAAAACCAAATTTCTACAGACCCCAGTGATTTTCTTGTCTGTTGTCCTACTGTCCATGATTCACATCCATATATTAAGACTGGCTCTACATAACATTTAAGAACTCTTTTTCTTGTTTTTATTTTCAAAAAATGGATTCCATAGTATCGTCCTCCTTTATATAATTAAATATATAATAAAATAACACTTACTTTCAATACTTCATATAATAAAGTAAATAAACAGCCAGTCCAGATGCAGGACAGATAATATGCAAATAGAACATGTCCGGCAAAGTCTTGTAACCCGAAGGCGTGTGTATGTCCCGTAAATGAGATGGGAGGAACTCACGTCACACAGTTAAGGATTATATTTAACTTTAGGTCAACGGGATGAGCAATGAATGTGGATCATCATCAGGCAGATTGCCAACTTAGAAAGGATCCACCCAATACAAGCACTCACGAAAGGCCTCGTGTGGCTGCTAGATTCGTGGCGATAACTCGTTATGTGTTGAGTGTAGAAGGATCGAAATAGCAGAAGCGGTGGTTTTGTTTTCTTCTTTTAATTAATTTCGTTCTTTCTTTTTATTGTTTTTAATTTGTTTTTATTTCAAATTAAAAGTTACTCATTAATTCAATGTGGCGAGTTTAAGAAACAATTGTTATTCACGTTTATTTCCTTGCAATAAAATACAAATACAAATATTTACTAACTGATTTTGATTATGATAATAACGCATTTGTTGTTTCAGCAATGTGTGTGTACATCGTCACATTAAATTGTCCTTGCTGTTGCTACTGTTGTTGTTTGTCAATCGGTGTCAGTCCACTGGTTATCCTTTTCTTACACGGTGACCAAATGACTTGCTCGTGATTGTGACTCTAGTGGCGGTGATGGGTTGTGCTGTCACACTTGTGTCTACCAACAGGAAATGGTTGCTATGTATTTCACTTCATGTTACGGGTTGTTACTCTTGGACACACAAGGATAGGTCGCGGGTGGAATTGTCAACATTTAATTGAAAAGTTGAAGCTAGAGTGTAGAGCTACTGCTATACAAGACACTTCGTTCCTTCTTTCTTTCTTTCTTTCTTTCTTTCTTTCTTTCTTTCTTTCTTTCTTTCTTTCTTTCTTTCTTTCTTTCTTTCTTTCTTTCTTTCTTTCTTTCTTTCTTTCTTTCTTTCTTTCTTTCCTTTCTTTCTTTCTTTCTTTCTTTCTTTCTTTCTTTCTTTCTTTCTTTTATCATGTTCTTCTTTTTGCCAGTAGCGTCGCAGGCTTAAGTCAATTATGTGTTTTCTATCAAAGACGCTTTATGTGGCTTGCTACATATAATGCTGTATCGTTTCGTTATGTCGTAAAAATTCCAGCAATCTATCTTCTTCTTGGTCTACCTCTATGTTTTGTTTGCTCTATTTTGTTGTTATAATACAGACACTAGCGATTTTTTATCAGTAAAACCCAACACAGAGACAACGATCTATTCTTGCCTCTGTTATCCAGCATATTTTGACACCAGCTGTTTCCACCGAAACAGACTTGGAGGTCTTGGCCTGCTCATTGACCACCGAGATTGCTATAGAGACCTCAGCCCGCGGACGTTTGCGATCCTCTTGCAAGAGATAACCACAGAGTTCGCTGCACGACTTGTTGAGCTTCTCTTGCAAGAGATAACAACAGAGGTTGCTGCACGACTTGTTGAGCTTCTCTTGAGAGATAACAACAGAGTTCGCTGCACGACTTGTTGAGCTTCTCTTGAGAGATAACAACAGAGGTTGCTGCACTACTTGTTGAGCTTCTCTTGAGAGATAACAACAGAGGTTGCTGCACGACTTGTTGAGCTTCTCTTGCAAGAGATAACAACAGAGGTTGCTGCACGACTTGTTGAGCTTCTCTTGAGAGATAACAACAGAGTTCGCTGCACGACTTGTTGAGCTTCTCTTGCAAGAGATAACAACAGAGTTCGCTGCACTACTTGTCGAGCTTCTCTTGAGAGATAACAACAGAGGTTGCTGCACGACTTGTTGAGCTTCTCTTGAGAGATAACAACAGAGTTCGCTGCACGACTTGTTGAGCTTCTCTTGCAAGAGATAACAACAGAGTTCGCTGCACTACTTGTCGAGCTTCTCTTGAGAGATAACAACAGAGGTTGCTGCACGACTCGCCGAGCTCTTTTCATTCCATAATTATCTTTACAGTGTTTATCCCATTTCTGACAGGGAGGATTGGGGTTTGGGGAGAGAGAGAGAGAGAGAGAGAGAGAGAGAGAGAGAGAGAGAGACTCTATAGCTTGAGAATAAAGGCCGCATGACCAATGCAGTTGCCTTTGTGCTGTTCAGTTATTTTGTCCACCGCGAAGACCAACATCTAAGCGTCGCAGGAATAAAGAAAATAAAGAAACATTAATAACATAAACTAGAAGAATACATTTGAAAGATGTATAAAATAAACAGCAAAGATTTACACAGGGTGTCTAAAATACATAAATAAAAAAGACCATAGTCACAGGAATCCACACCTCCAGTTTGAAAGTTCAACGTCAAGGTGTCAAAGCGACAACAACCTTCTTCTTGAAAGCCTCTCTAACAAAAAGAAAAGTCAAAACATTTATCTCTATCAATTGGCAAAGCATTTCTGCGAGTCCTCAATACGATATGTAAATACGATTACACATGACCTCAGACAGCCCAGCCAGTTGGCAGCAAGAAATCTTAAATTGTAACGAGCTTGGTAATGTGTTATTGTATTAGCTGGGGCGGCGGAGCGGCCTATTTTATTGAGCAACCTTTGTCATGGCTGATTCTGCTAATATCATATCGACTTATCCAACAGCAGAAAGAACAAGGTTCACTTGCGTTGCCTGGCCATATATATAGTTAGATATATATAGTTAGATATATATAGTTAGATATATATAGTTAGATATATATAGTTAGATATATATAGTTAGATATATATAGTTAGATATATATAGTTCTAAAGCCAATTTTAAAAAACAGAACGGGACTAAAACATGCTCATTGTCGATATCACACAAGAACATCAACAATTCAATATTAACAGAACTTCCATAATTACTAAAACAGCATGCCTAAAACGAATATAGAATATAAATGAAGGAGGCAGAGTAAAAATGAAAATATTAGAAGAAGAGTAGATGAAGATGCCAATCCAACAATGGAGTTGAGAGTCATCGCCTACCAGAGCTGACAACTGAGTTGAGAGCGATTTATATATATATATATATATATATATAAATGAACATGGTTAATCTCAGATGGTAGATTAAAAGAGATGAGATGCAGAATGCCTCAGGCATAAGCAGCTTTCCAAAAAGTGAGGAAGATACTATGCAATCTATTTTTGACAATAGAAACAAGAAAAAGAGTTCTTAAAATTGTATGTAGAGCCAGATTCTCTCTCTCTCTCTCTCTCTCTCTCTCTCTCTCTCTCTCTCTCTCTCTCTCTCTCTCTCTCTGCGATCAGGACTCAATCAGAGTAGGATTTCAGACTCTCACATGAAGACAGTTGTCTGTTTAAGTGAATTGATCGATCCCACAGACAGAACATCATAATTAGAGTCCGCCAGATCCACTCTGATTGAACACCCGTTAAAACGTTGCACTGTGTTCTGCGCCAGTGGCCCAGTGCATCCGATTTCAGCCAGCATTTTATTCAGGTTTGCTTTCCTTAGCCTTTGATTGTCCCCAATCTTCCTGCAAGGCGGTAGATTGTCTCTTCTGTAGGGGGATTCTGCCCTTAGATGGTCGGCCCTCCCAGGTTTACGAGCACCATCTGCCCGAGCCACTAGAGGTGACTAACACAGACATGCACACACAAAGATATGAGATGTGACTAACACTGACATGCACACAACGATATGAGGCATGACTAACACTGACACACACCAAAATATGAGATGTGACTAACACACACACACACACTAAGAGATGTGACTAACACAGACACACTCTTAAATATGAGATATGACTAACACAGATACACACACAAAGATATGAGATATGACTAAACACAAACACACAAAGATATGAGGCATGACTAACACTGACACACACCCAAATATGAGGTATGACTAACACACACACACACACTAAGAAATGTGACTAACAGAGACACACTCTTAAATATGAGATATGACTAACACAGATACACACACAAAGATATGAGATATGACTAAACACAAACACACAAAGATATGAGACATGACTAACATAAGCATGCACTCACAAAGATAGGAGTTGTGACTAACATAGACATGCACACACATATATATAAGACATAACTAACATAGACATGCACACACAAAGGTATGAGATGTGACTAACATAGACATGCACACAAAGATATGAGATATGACTAACATAGACATGCACACAAATATATGATATATGACTAACATCGACATGCACGCACAAAGATATAACACATGACTAACACAGATACACACTAAGATATGAGATATGACTAAACACAGACACACACAAAGATTTGGTTATTTGGTTATGGAAGGCCCGGTATCACTGCAAGCTAATTAAAATCCATAGTTGCTCAACCGCCCGTGCCAGCGTAATCATCCGAATTAATATCGCATCTCCCAAACAAAGAAAAGTAACTGTAGTCCCCATCGTAGCAGTCTCAAAACACGCCAAAAGACATAAGGTGAAACCGCGCAGAAAGTGAACACAGCCAACTATTCCCTGTCATACGATATCATCATTCATCGTAAACAATTGGAATATCGAAACATGATCAAAACGGATAGACACACAGCTCACGGTGTGCACAGAGCACTTAACTCAGTAGCTCCTGCAACAAGCCGGACTTGGAATATGAGGAAACTGCAACATGGAACACTTTTCAATTGTTCCCGCCGCCTATCCACAATATACCAGAAGTTCACGTCCTTTGAAAATGATGATCGTCGTATTTTTTTTTTTTATGTATAGCGCTTGATGATGTTAGGCCATCGTTGTTGACTCCAATTCCGAACATTTAGACACACAGTTAGTCGTCAGATTATCCCCGTCGCACATCAAACAACAGACCGTAAGATTATCCTACGGCCGGTCTAGGGATGTATGATGAGCCATTACGATGACGAGGCGCACAAAAAACAGACATCACCTCAGTGCAAAATAAAGACAAGTGGAACAATATTAAAACAGGTAAATGAATTTAAATATTTGGGAACTTTGTTAACCTCAGATGGAAGATGTACAAATGAAGTGAGATGCAGAATGGCTCAGGCAAAAGCAGCTTTCCAAAAAATGAGGAAAATACTATGCAATCCATTTTTGACAATAGAAACAAGAAAAAGAGTTCTTAAATGTTACTTAGAGCCAGTCTTAACATATGGATGCGAGTCATGGACAATAGGACAACAGACAAGAAAATCACTGGAGTCTGTAGAAATGTGGTTTTACAGAAGAATGTTGAGAATACCATGGACAGCTAAGAAGAGTAATGAAGAGGTTCTGATAGAGGTCGAAGCAAAAAGAAAGCTAATTTCCAATATTAGGAAGAGACAATCATCATTTTTTGGCCATGTAATGAGAAGAGAACAACCTGAATATTTTGTAACAACTGGAAAAATTGAGGGATGAAGAGATAGAAGTAAGCAAAGAGAAAAGATACCAGACAGCTTAAGAGAATGGCTTGGCAGAAGGTCAACAACAGAAATAATAAATAGCTGCCGAGATCGAAAGTTGTGGAGAGACATGACCACCTAGACCACCTACGCCACTAGGCCTGGTACTTGATGATGAGAACACAAAAATGTCGTAAACACAATTTCGCTCCCTTTATATTCCTAATTACTCTAGTGAAAGCAGCTTACGTCGAACAAAACACGGTGCAAATTTCCTAAAGAGATAAAACTGTGGCTGACGAAGTACTTGACATTAATAAGTAACATGGAAATAACTTGCGTCAAGGAATTCCAACAACGGTCATGAACAGCACCAATGTGATGTAAAGCGTAGATCAAGTCTAAACGTTGGAAGGTCTCATTCACAACACTTGACTTGCCAAAAATGGACGGTTGCTGGCGTACAACATCGCTTTAGCGGCACAGATGTAATAAGTAGATCATCATTTATACTTTAACGCAGAAAAGTACAACGGAGAACCGAAATTAATCATATCCCGAATGCACTTTCTGCAGCGATCGAGAGAACGTGCCCTAGATCCACCATCTTTACAGCGGAAGTCCATTGGTGAAATGTAATTCCTTATTCAGTTATCCAAACATTCACATATAATTTGGTATGTGGTAGATAAATATGTAGATTATCTCTTTCGGTACGGAAGCTTTTTATCTATGCAACCGAAGAGATTTCAGAGACAAACAAATCGATATATTTATATTTATCTAACACATAACATACTATATATGAATTTTTAGACAACCGAACAAGGAATTAGATTTCACCAATACCAAGATGATACAAGACATGTAAAAAGAACATGGTTTGATGACGATTCACAACAATCAAATTGGGAGTGACGCACTATGGGGTGAAACGTATGCGGCCGAAATCAGCATGGCGCACAGTGCGGCGAAACATACAGAAAGAGTTAATATTTCAAGACATGAACAATTTTTTGTTTCCGAAATCTCTACCGCTAAACTGATCATAACCTTCGGTGCTGAAAGAGTTAAAGAATTAATTATTTTACAAAATAAATAAATAATAGTAACACATGTTAATACAAGCAAAAAAACATAATCGTTAACGAAGTTGTTTTCTGAGTATATAATGGACTTCGTAACATTTACTTCTTATGATTGGAAACCCTTTGATCCTTTTAGCACACCCGGGATTTTTATGTACGTAATATCGTTTAAATTCAGCTTTCTCAATGGACTGCAATGCTTGACGTTTTGGTAACAGACACTCTAGTGAAACATCAGTCACGTGATACTCAACCATCACCTGCTTAACGTCATTCAGTTGGCCAGATTTGCACATCTCTAAGATTGACGACCATTCTGCGCTTTCAATATCGATTTGAAGTCGATTGTCTTGTTATGGTGATTGCTCGTATACCACCCAGAGTGTTTAGCTTTCGATTGTCTTGTTATGGTGTCCCAACATTGCTCGTATACCACCCAGAGTGTTTAGCTTCCAACCGTCGATTGTCTTGTTCTGGTGTCCCAACATTGCTCGTATACCACCCAGAGTGTTTAGCTTCCAACCGTCGATTGTCTTGTTCTGGTGTCCCAACATTGCTCGTATACCACCCAGAGTGTTTAGCTTCCAACCGTCGATTGTCTTGTTCTGGTGTCCCAACATTGCTCGTATACCACCCAGAGTGTTTAGCTTCCAACCGTCGATTGTCTTGTTCTGGTGTCCCAACATTGCTCGTATACCACCCAGAGTGTTTAGCTTCCAACCGTCGATTGTCTTGTTCTGGTGTCCCAACATTGCTCGTATACCACCCAGAGTGTTTAGCTTCCAACCGTCGATTGTCTTGTTCTGGTGTCCCAACATTGCTCGTATACCACTCAGAGTGTTTAGCTTCCAACCGTCGATTGTCTTGTTCTGGTGTCCCAACATTGCTCGTATACCACCCAGAGTGTTTAGCTTCCAACCGTCGATTGTCTTGTTCTGGTGTCCCAACATTGCTCGTATACCACCCAGAGTGTTTAGCTTCCAACCGTCGATTGTCTTGTTCTGGTGTCCCAACATTGCTCGTATACCACCCAGAGTGTTTAGCTTCCAACCGTCGATTGTCTTGTTCTGGTGTCCCAACATTGCTCGTATACCACTCAGAGTGTTTAGCTTCCAACCGTCGATTGTCTTGTTCTGGTGTCCCAACATTGCTCGTATACCACCCAGAGTGTTTAGCTTCCAACCGTCGATTGTCTTGTTCTGGTGTCCCAACATTGCTTGTATACCACCCAGAGTGTTTAGCTTCCAACCGTCGATTGTCTTGTTCTGGTGTCCCAACATTGCTCGTATACCACCCAGAGTGTTTAGCTTCCAACCGTCGATTGTCTTGTTCTGGTGTCCCAACATTGCTCGTATACCACCCAGAGTGTTTAGCTTCCAACCGTCGATTGTCTTGTTCTGGTGTCCCAACATTGCTCGTATACCACCCAGAGTGTTTAGCTTCCAACCGTCGATTGTCTTGTTCTGGTGTCCCAACATTGCTCGTATACCACCCAGAGTGTTTAGCTTCCAACCGTCGATTGTCTTGTTCTGGTGTCCCAACATTGCTCGTATACCACCCAGAGTGTTTAGCTTCCAACCGTCGATTGTCTTGTTCTGGTGTCCCAACATTGCTCGTATACCACTCAGAGTGTTTAGCTTCCAACCGTCGATTGTCTTGTTCTGGTGTCCCAACATTGCTCGTATACCACTCAGAGTGTTTAGCTTCCAACCGTCGATTGTCTTGTTCTGGTGTCCCAACATTGCTCGTATACCACTCAGAGTGTTTAGCTTCCAACCGTCGATTGTCTTGTTCTGGTGTCCCAACATTGCTCGTATACCACCCAGAGTGTTTAGCTTCCAACCGTCGATTGTCTTGTTCTGGTGTCCCAACATTGCTCGTATACCACCCAGAGTGTTTAGCTTCCAACCGTCGATTGTCTTGTTCTGGTGTCCCAACATTGCTCGTATACCACCCAGAGTGTTTAGCTTCCAACCGTCGATTGTCTTGTTCTGGTGTCCCAACATTGCTCGTATACCACCCAGAGTGTTTAGCTTCCAACCGTCGATTGTCTTGTTCTGGTGTCCCAACATTGCTCGTATACCACCCAGAGTGTTTAGCTTCCAACCGTCGATTGTCTTGTTCTGGTGTCCCAACATTGCTCGTATACCACCCAGAGTGTTTAGCTTCCAACCGTCGATTGTCTTGTTCTGGTGTCCCAACATTGCTCGTGTACCACCCAGAGTGTTTAGCTTCCAACCGTCGATTGTCTTGTTCTGGTGTCCCAACATTGCTCGTATACCACCCAGAGTGTTTAGCTTCCAACCGTCGATTGTCTTGTTCTGGTGTCCCAACATTGCTCGTATACCACCCAGAGTGTTTAGCTTCCAACCGTCGATTGTCTTGTTCTGGTGTCCCAACATTGCTCGTATACCACCCAGAGTGTTTAGCTTCCAACCGTCGATTGTCTTGTTCTGGTGTCCCAACATTGCTCGTATACCACCCAGAGTGTTTAGCTTCCAACCGTCGATTGTCTTGTTCTGGTGTCCCAACATTGCTCGTATACCACTCAGAGTGTTTAGCTTCCAACCGTCGATTGTCTTGTTCTGGTGTCCCAACATTGCTCGTATACCACTCAGAGTGTTTAGCTTCCAACCGTCGATTGTCTTGTTCTGGTGTCCCAACATTGCTCGTGTACCACTCAGAGTGTTTAGCTTCCAACCGTCGATTGTCTTGTTCTGGTGTCCCAACATTGCTCGTGTACCACTCAGAGTGTTTAGCTTCCAACCGTCGATTGTCTTGTTCTGGTGTCCCAACATTGCTCGTATACCACTCAGAGTGTTTAGCTTCCAACCGTCGATTGTCTTGTTCTGGTGTCCCAACATTGCTCGTATACCACTCAGAGTGTTTAGCTTCCAACCGTCGATTGTCTTGTTCTGGTGTCCCAACATTGCTCGTATACCACCAGAGTGTTTAGCTTCCAACCGTCGATTGTCTTGTTCTGGTGTCCCAACATTGCTCGTATACCACCCAGAGTGTTTAGCTTCCAACCGTCGATTGTCTTGTTCTGGTGTCCCAACATTGCTCGTGTACCACCAGAGTGTTTAGCTTCCAACCGTGGTTGTCTTGTTCTGGTGTCCCAACATTGCTCGTATACCACCCAGAGTGTTTAGCTTCCAACCGTTGGTTGTCTTGTTCTGGTGTCCCAACATTGCTCGTATACCACCCAGAGTGTTTAGCTTCCAACCGTTGGTTGTCTTGTTCTGGTGTCCCAACATTGCTCGTATACCACCCAGAGTGTTTAGCTTCCAACCGTCGATTGTCTTGTTCTGGTGTCCCAACATTGCTCGTATACCACCCAGAGTGTTTAGCTTCCAACCGTCGATTGTCTTGTTCTGGTGTCCCAACATTGCTCGTATACCACCAGAGTGTTTAGCTTCCAACCGTCGATTGTCTTGTTCTGGTGTCCCAACATTGCTCGTATACCACCCAGAGTGTTTAGCTTCCAACCGTCGATTGTCTTGTTCTGGTGTCCCAACATTGCTCGTATACCACCAGAGTGTTTAGCTTCCAACCGTCGATTGTCTTGTTCTGGTGTCCCAACATTGCTCGTATACCACCCAGAGTGTTTAGCTTCCAACCGTCGATTGTCTTGTTCTGGTGTCCCAACATTGCTCGTATACCACCCAGAGTGTTTAGCTTCCAACCGTCGATTGTCTTGTTCTGGTGTCCCAACATTGCTCGTATACCACCCAGAGTGTTTAGCTTCCAACCGTCGATTGTCTTGTTCTGGTGTCCCAACATTGCTCGTATACCACCCAGAGTGTTTAGCTTCCAACCGTCGATTGTCTTGTTCTGGTGTCCCAACATTGCTCGTATACCACTCAGAGTGTTTAGCTTCCAACCGTCGATTGTCTTGTTCTGGTGTCCCAACATTGCTCGTATACCACTCAGAGTGTTTAGCTTCCAACCGTCGATTGTCTTGTTCTGGTGTCCCAACATTGCTCGTATACCACTCAGAGTGTTTAGCTTCCAACCGTCGATTGTCTTGTTCTGGTGTCCCAACATTGCTCGTATACCACCAGAGTGTTTAGCTTCCAACCGTCGATTGTCTTGTTCTGGTGTCCCAACATTGCTCGTATACCACCAGAGTGTTTAGCTTCCAACCGTCGATTGTCTTGCTCTGGCGTCCCAACATTGCTCGTATACCACCCAGAGTGTTTAGCTTCCAACCGTCGATTGTCTTGTTCTGGTGTCCCAACATTGCTCGTATACCACTCAGAGTGTTTAGCTTCCAACCGTCGATTGTCTTGTTCTGGTGTCCCAACATTGCTCGTATACCACCAGAGTGTTTAGCTTCCAACCGTCGATTGTCTTGTTCTGGTGTCCCAACATTGCTCGTATACCACCCAGAGTGTTTAGCTTCCAACCGTCGATTGTCTTGTTCTGGTGTCCCAACATTGCTCGTATACCACTCAGAGTGTTTAGCTTCAACCGTCGATTGTCTTGTTCTGGTGTCCCAACATTGCTCGTATACCACCCAGAGTGTTTAGCTTCCAACCGTCGATTGTCTTGTTCTGGTGTCCCAACATTGCTCGTATACCACCAGAGTGTTTAGCTTCCAACCGTCGATTGTCTTGTTCTGGTGTCCCAACATTGCTCGTATACCACCAGAGTGTTTAGCTTCCAACCGTCGATTGTCTTGTTCTGGTGTCCCAACATTGCTCGTATACCACCCAGAGTGTTTAGCTTCCAACCGTCGATTGTCTTGTTCTGGTGTCCCAACATTGCTCGTATACCACCCAGAGTGTTTAGCTTCCAACCGTCGATTGTCTTGTTCTGGTGTCCCAACATTGCTCGTATACCACCCAGAGTGTTTAGCTTCCAACCGTCGATTGTCTTGTTCTGGTGTCCCAACATTGCTCGTATACCACCCAGAGTGTTTAGCTTCCAACCGTCGATTGTCTTGTTCTGGTGTCCCAACATTGCTCGTATACCGCCCAGAGTGTTTAGCTTCCAACCGTCGATTGTCTTGTTCTGGTGTCCCAACATTGCTCGTATACCACTCAGAGTGTTTAGCTTCCAACCGTCGATTGTCTTGTTCTGGTGTCCCAACATTGCTCGTATACCACTCAGAGTGTTTAGCTTCCAACCGTCGATTGTCTTGTTCTGGTGTCCCAACATTGCTCGTATACCACCCAGAGTGTTTAGCTTCCAACCGTCGATTGTCTTGTTCTGGTGTCCCAACATTGCTCGTGTACCACTCAGAGTGTTTAGCTTCCAACCGTCGATTGTCTTGTTCTGGTGTCCCAACATTGCTCGTATACCACTCAGAGTGTTTAGCTTCCAACCGTCGATTGTCTTGTTCTGGTGTCCCAACATTGCTCGTATACCACTCAGAGTGTTTAGCTTCCAACCGTCGATTGTCTTGTTCTGGTGTCCCAACATTGCTCGTATACCACCCAGAGTGTTTAGCTTCCAACCGTCGATTGTCTTGTTCTGGTGTCCCAACATTGCTCGTGTACCACTCAGAGTGTTTAGCTTCCAACCGTCGATTGTCTTGTTCTGGTGTCCCAACATTGCTCGTATACCACTCAGAGTGTTTAGCTTCCAACCGTCGATTGTCTTGTTCTGGTGTCCCAACATTGCTCGTATACCACCCAGAGTGTTTAGCTTCCAACCGTCGATTGTCTTGTTCTGGTGTCCCAACATTGCTCGTGTACCACTCAGAGTGTTTAGCTTCCAACCGTCGATTGTCTTGTTCTGGTGTCCCAACATTGCTCGTATACCACTCAGAGTGTTTAGCTTCCAACCGTCGATTGTCTTGTTCTGGTGTCCCAAC
This sequence comes from Megaustenia siamemsis, assembly GCA_032433765.1. Taxonomy (NCBI): domain Eukaryota; kingdom Metazoa; phylum Mollusca; class Gastropoda; order Stylommatophora; family Ariophantidae; genus Megaustenia; species Megaustenia siamemsis. The sequence goes on along the minus strand of JAVIAB010000127.1, from coordinate 139,769 downwards.
ATTGCTCGTATACCACCCAGAGTGTTTAGCTTCCAACCGTCGATTGTCTTGCTCTGGTGTCCCAACATTGCTCGTGTACCACTCAGAGTGTTTAGCTTCCAACCGTCGATTGTCTTGTTCTGGTGTCCCAACATTGCTCGTATACCACCCAGAGTGTTTAGCTTCCAACCGTCGATTGTCTTGCTCTGGCGTCCCAACATTGCTCGTATAACACCCAGAGTGTTTAGCTTCCAACCGTCGATTGTCTTTGTTCTGGTGTCCCAACATTGCTCGTGTACCACTCAGAGTGTTTAGCTTCCAACCGTCGATTGTCTTGCTCTGGTGTCCCAACATTGCTCGTATACCACCCAGAGTGTTTAGCTTCCAACCGTCGATTGTCTTGCTCTGGCGTCCCAACATTGCTCGTATACCACCCAGAGTGTTTAGCTTCCAACCGTCGATTGTCTTGCTCTGGCGTCCCAACATTGCTCGTATACCACCCAGAGTGTTTAGCTTCCAACCGTCGATTGTCTTGCTCTGGCGTCAGTAGTATACAAGGGTCCAACTAAGTCGCATTTGACCCGTAAATTAACAAAGATATATAGTTTGGTGCGCGGCGCACCACATGTACATGAGAGACAGGGGAGTTAACCGTGACATTTCGTGTCGGGATGTTGACCTCTAGGCCCGGTGACCCGGAAGTGACCTGTTTATGTCTGGTGTAGGCTGACTTTGGAGTTCTTGAGCGATAGTGATAGGTTAGTCGGCGCACCTAATGTACCGTAGGTGCAGGGGGAGTTAACCATGACAGCTCGTCTCGAGGTGTTGACCGCTAGGCCAGGTGCTCCGTATTTTAAAAATTCCGAATTATTTAAAAAAAAACAGGCTCCATCTGATTTCGAACACGGGTCTACGGCGTGCCAGGCCAGACACTTACCACTATGCTACAGGGGATCACAGAATTAGAGGCTGAATGAGACAGGTGAATCGTGACGCTTTTGTTGGTACTCGACAGCTATCTAGTAGTAGAGAAAGATTGACCCGCATTTAGGCGTTAAATTAACAAAGATATATAGGGCAGCGCGCGGCGCGCATAACGCGTGCGGCGCAGGGGGAGTTAACCGTGACATTTCGTGTCGGGATGCCCGGTGACCTCTCGTTGACCTCTCGGGTGACCTCTCGTGGCGGCGTCGGGTGACCTCTCGGGTGACCTCTCGTGGCGGCGGTGGTGTTATGAGGGGTGGTGAAGTGGTGACCTCCCGCGGTGGTATCATAACTTTCACATTCTTTCTTTGTATGGTCGCTCAAATGTCTTGCCCAATATAACTTATTGAAGACAACTTTTAACGTGTATCTAACATTTTCTTTACAACTACAGGTAACAACTTAGTCCGTTACACATGTCTTGCTATAGACAGGATGGCGTGCTAATGACTTTAACAGCTAAATGGTAGATGAATATTTAGGCTAACTTGCGAGTCGTGGCGATCTCTCGCCGCCATGGTCGGGGTGAGCTCTCGCAGTGGGGGACCTGTTATGATCAAAGACCCTATGTCTCTGTGAAATTTCTCACTTGGGTAACTTAAGCTGTCTAGCCATCTAACAGAGAGACAGTAATTAATGTACTTTTGATATTCTATTACTGTTGTGTTTTTTGTAGTGGTTGTAGTAATAGTAGTTAAAGTCGTTGTTGAAGTTGTACAACTAGTGTGACTTGTATTCTGTAGAGTTATAACAGACAAGTGGGGGCTATGCCTTTTTTTCACGTATAGTAGAGAGATGGTAGAGTCTTATAGTTTTTTTTTTTTTTTTGTTTTTTTTATGCATGACAACTTTAATGTATCTATAAAATTTATTTTGAAATTAAATGAAACATACAACTTACTCAGAGCTTGGTCAACTAACAGCAACGGTCTTGCTAATATACTTAACCCGTGGAAACATCAGCATCATGAGTCACGTATGTCATGTCGACGTAGTAGACACGTATGTCATGTCATTGTAACAGGCATGTCATTGTAACAGTCATGTCAATGTAACAGTCATGTCAATGTAACAGTCATTTCGTTGTAATAGTCAGCTCGTTGTAACAGTCACGTATGTCATGTCGTTTTATTAGAGACGTATGGTATGTCGTTGTAACAGACATGTCGTTGTAGCAGTCATGTCGATGTAGTAGACACGTATGTCATGCCATTGTAACAGTCATGTCAATGTAACAGTCATTTCGTTGTAATAGTCATCTCGTTGTAACAGTCACGTATGTCATGTCATTGTAACAGTCATGTCAATGTAACAGTCATTTCGTTGTAATAGTCATCTCGTTGTAACAGTCACGTATGTCATGTCGTTTTATCAGAGACGTATGGTATGTCGTTGTAACAGACATGTCGTTGTATCAGTCATGTCGCTGTAGTAGACACGTATGTCATGTCATTGTAACAGTCATGTCATTGTAACAGTCATGTCAATGTAACAGTCATGTCAATGTAACAGTCATTTCGTTGTAATAGTCATCTCGTTGTAACAGTCACGTATGTCATCTCGTTTTATCAGAGACGTATGGTATGTCGTTGTAACAGACATGTCGTTGTATCAGTCACGTCGATGTAGTAGACACGTATGTCATGTCATTGTAACAGTCATGTCAATGTAACAGACATGTCAATGTAACAGGCATTTCGTTGTAATAGTCATCTCGTTGTAACAGTCACGTATGGCATGTCGTTTTATCAGACACGTATGGTATGTCGTTGTAACAGACAGGTCGTTGTATCAGTCATGTCGATGTAGTAGACACGTATTTCATGTCATTGTAACAGTGATCTCAATGTAACAGTCATGTCAATGTAACAGTCATTTCGTTGTAATAGTCATCTCGTTGTAACAGTCACGTATGGCATGTCGTTTTATCAGACACGTGTAGTATGTCGTTGTAACAGACATGTCGTTGCATCAGTCATGTCGATCTAGTAGACACGTATGTCATGTCATTGTAACAGTCATGACAATGTAACAGTCATGTCAATGTAACAGTCATTTCGTTGTAATAGTCATCTCGTTGTAACAGTCACGTATGTCATGTCGTTTTATCAGAGACGTATGGTATGTCGTTTTAACAGACATGTCGTTGTATCAGTCATGTCGATGTAGTAGACACGTATGTCATGTCATTGTAACAGGCATGTCAATGTAACAGTCATTTCGTTGTAATAGTCATCTCGTTGTAACAGACACGTATGTCATGTCGTTTTATCAGACACGTATGGTATGTCGTTGTAACAGACATGTCGTTGTATCAGTCATGTCGATGTAGTAGACACGTATGTCATGTCATTTGTAACAGTCATGTCAATGTAACAGTAATTTCATTGTAATAGTCATCTCGTTGTAACAGTCACGTATGTCATGTCGTTTTATCAGACACGTATGGTATGTCGTTGTAAAAGACATGTCGTTGCATCAGTCATGTCGATGTAGTAGACACGTATGTCATGTCGTTGTAACAGACACGTATGGTATGTCGTTGTAACAGACATGTAGTTGTATCAGGCATGTCGATGTAGTAGATACGTATGTCATGTCATTGTAACGGGCATGTCAATGTAACAGTCATGACAATGTAACAGGCATTTCGTTGTAACAGTCACGTATGGTATATCGTTGTAACAGACATGTCATTGTATCAGTCATGTCGATGTAGTAGACACGTATGTCATGTCATTGTAACAGCCATGTCATTGTAAGAGTCATGTCAATGTAACAGTCTTTTCGTTGTAATAGTCATCTCGTTGTAATAGTCACGTATGTCATGTCGTTTTATCAGACACGTATGGTATGTCGTTGTAACAGACATGTCGTTGTATCAGTCATGTCGATGTTGTAGACATGCATGTCATGTCATTGTAACGTCATGTCAATGTAACAGTCATGTCAATGTAACAGTCATTTCATTGTAATAGTCATCTCGTTGTAACAGTCACGTATGTCATGTCGTTTTATCAGACACGTATGGTATGTCGTTGTAACAGACATGTCGTTGTATCAGTCATGTCGATGTAGTAGACACGTATGGCATGTCATTGTAACAGGCATGTCAATGTAACAGTCATGTCAATGTAACAGTCATTTCGTTGTAATAGCCATCTCGTTGTAACAGTCACGTATGTCATGTCGTTTATCAGAGACGTATGGTATGTCGTTGTAACAGACATGTCGTTGTATCAGTCATGTCGATGTAGTAGACACGTATGTCATGTCATTGTAACAGTCATGTCAATGTAACAGTCATTTCGTTGTAATAGTCATCTCGATGTAACAGACACGTATGTCATGTCATTGTAACAGCCATGTCAATGTAACAGTAATTTCATTGTAATAGTCATCTCGTTGTAACAGTCACGTATGTCATGTCGTTTTATCAGAGACGTATGGTATGTCGTTGTAACAGACATGTCGTTGCATCAGTCATGTCGATGTAGTAGACACGTATGTCATGTCGTTGTAACAGACACGTATGGTATGTCGTTGTAACAGACATGTAGTTGTATCAGGCATGTCGATGTAGTAGACACGTATGTCATGTCATTGTAACAGGCATGTCAATGTAACATTCATGACAATGTAACAGGCATTTCGTTGTAACAGTCACGTATGTCATGTCGTTTTATCAGACACGTATGGTATATCGTTGTAACAGACATGTCGTTGTATCAGTCATGTCGATGTAGTAGACACGTATGGCATGTCATTGTAAAAGTCATGTCATTGTAAGAGTCATGTCAATGTAACAGTCATTTCGTTGTAATAGTCATCTCGTTGTAACAGACACGTATGTCATGTCGTTTTATCAGAGACGTATGGTATGTCGTTGTAACAGACATATCGTTGTATCAGTCATTTCGATGTAGTAGACACGTATGTCATATCATTGTAACAGTCATGTCAATGTAACAGTCATGTCAATGTAACAGTCATTTCGTTGTAATAGTCATCTCGTTGTAACAGTCACGTATGTCATGTCGTTTTATCAGAGACGTATGGTATGTCGTTGTAACAGACATGTCGTTGTATCAGTCATGTCGATGTAGTAGACACGTATGTCATGTCATTGTAACAGTCATGTCAATGTAACAGTCATTTCGTTGTAATAGCCATCTCGTTGTAACAGACACGTTGGTCACCAGTACAATGAGTACTCTGTTATTGGATCATAGGTCACAATCTATTTTTAGTAACTAAGCAGGTATTGCATCAGAGATCAAAATCTATTTTTAGTAACTCAACATCCCCATTATAGGGGAACTGAGTAACACCATCTCTTTTGCTCCAGCATTGAAATCTGAAATTTTCACAAAAAGAGATGGTGTTACTCAGTTCCCCTATAATGGGGATGTTGAGTTACTAAAAATAGATTTTGATCTCTGATGCAATACCTGCTTAGTTACTAAAAATAGATTGTGACCTATGATCCAATAACAGAGTACTCATTGTACTGGTGACCAACGTGTCTGTTACAACGAGATGGCTATTACAACGAAATGACTGTTACATTGACATGACTGTTACAATGACATGACATACGTGTCTACTACATCGACATGACTGATACAACGACATGTCTGTTACAACGACATACCATACGTCTCTGATAAAACGACATGACATACGTGACTGTTACAACGAGATGACTATTACAACGAAATGACTGTTACATTGACATGACTGTTACATTGACATGACTGTTACAATGATATGACATACGTGTCTACTACATCGAAATGACTGATACAACGATATGTCTGTTACAACGACATACCATACGTCTCTGATAAAACGACATGACATACGTGTCTGTTACAACGTGATGACTATTACAACGAAATGACTGTTACATTGACATGACTCTTACAATGACATGACTTTTACAATGACATGCCATACGTGTCTACTACATCGACATGACTGATACAACGACATGTCTGTTACAACGATATACCATACGTGTCTGATAAAACGACATGACATACGTGACTGTTACAACGAAATGCCTGTTACATTGTCATGACTGTTACATTGACATGCCTGTTACAATGACATGACATACGTGTCTACTACATCGACATGCCTGATACAACTACATGTCTGTTACAACGACATACCATACGTGTCTGTTACAACGACATGACATACGTGTCTACTACATCGACATGACTGATGCAACGACATGTCTGTTACAACGACATACCATACGTCTCTGATAAAACGACATGACATACGTGACTGTTACAACGAGATGACTATTACAATGAAATTACTGTTACATTGACATGGCTGTTACAATGACATGACATACGTGTCTGTTACATCGAGATGACTATTACAACGAAATGACTGTTACATTGACATGACTGTTACAATGACATGACATACGTGTCTACTACATCGACATGACTGATACAACGACATGTCTGTTACAACGACATACCATACGTCTCTGATAAAACGACATGACATACGTGACTGTTACAACGAGATGGCTATTACAACGAAATGACTGTTACATTGACATGACTGTTACATTGACATGCCTGTTACAATGACATGCCATACGTGTCTACTACATCGACATGACTGATACAACGACATGTCTGTTACAACGACATACCATACGTGTCTGATAAAACGACATGACATACGTGACTGTTACAACGAGATGACTATTACAATGAATGACTGTTACATTGACATGACTGTTACATTGACATGACTGTTACAATGACATGACATGCATGTCTACTACATCGACATGACTGACACAACGACATGTCTGTTACAACGACATACCATACGTGTCTGATAAAACGACATGACATACGTGACTATTACAACGAGATGACTATTACAACGAAAAGACTGTTACATTGACATGACTCTTACAATGACATGGCTGTTACAATGACATGACATACGTGTCTACTACATCGACATGACTGATACAATGACATGTCTGTTACAACGATATACCTACCATACGTGACTGTTACAACGAAATGCCTGTTACATTGTCATGACTGTTACATTGACATGCCCTTTACAATGACATGACATACGTATCTACTACATCGACATGCCTGATACAACTACATGTCTGTTACAACGACATACCATACGTGTCTGTTACAACGACATGACATACGTGTCTACTACATCGACATGACTGATGCAACGACATGTCTGTTACAACGACATACCATACGTGTCTGTTACAACGACATGACATACGTGTCTACTACATCGACATGACTGATGCAACGACATGTCTGTTACAACGACATACCATACGTGTCTGTTACAACGACATGACATACGTGTCTACTACATCGACATGACTGATGCAACGACATGTCTGTTACAACGACATACCATACGTCTCTGATAAAACGACATGACATACGTGACTGTTACAACGAGATGACTATTACAATGAAATTACTGTTACATTGACATGACTGTTACAATGACATGACATACGTGTCTGTTACATCGAGATGACTATTACAACGAAATGACTGTTACATTGACATGACTGTTACAATGACATGACATACGTGTCTACTACATCGACATGACTGATACAACGACATGTCTGTTACAACGACATACCATACGTCTCTGATAAAACGACATGACATACGTGACTGTTACAACGAGATGACTATTACAACGAAATGACTGTTACATTGACATGACTGTTACATTGACATGCCTGTTACAATGACATGCCATACGTGTCTACTACATCGACATGACTGATACAACGACATGTCTGTTACAACGTCATACCATACGTCTCTGATAAAACGACATGACATACGTGTCTGTTACAACGAGATGACTATTATAACGAAATGACTGTTACATTGACATGCCTGTTACAATGACATGACATACGTGTCTACTACATCGACATGACTGATACAACGACATGTCTGTTAAAACGACATACCATACGTCTCTGATAAAACGACATGACATACGTGACTGTTACAACGAGATGACTATTACAACGAAATGACTGTTACATTGACATGACTGTTACATTGTCATGACTGTTACAATGACATGACATACGTGTCTACTAGATCGACATGACTGATGCAACGACATGTCTGTTACAACGACATACTACACGTGTCTGATAAAACGACATGCCATACGTGACTGTTACAACGAGATGACTATTACAACGAAATGACTGTTACATTGACATGACTGTTACATTGAGATCACTGTTACAATGACATGAAATGCGTGTCTACTACATCGACATGACTGATACAACGACCTGTCTGTTACAACGACATACCATACGTGTCTGATAAAACGACATGCCATACGTGACTGTTACAACGAGATGACTATTACAACGAAATGCCTGTTACATTGACATGTCTGTTACATTGACATGACTGTTACAATGACATGACATACGTGTCTACTACATCGACGTGACTGATACAACGACATGTCTGTTACAACGACATACCATACGTCTCTGATAAAACGAGATGACATACGTGACTGTTACAACGAGATGACTATTACAACGAAATGACTGTTACATTGACATGACTGTTACATTGACATGACTGTTACAATGACATGACTGTTACAATGACATGACATACGTGTCTACTACAGCGACATGACTGATACAACGACATGTCTGTTACAACGACATACCATACGTCTCTGATAAAACGACATGACATACGTGACTGTTACAACGAGATGACTATTACAACGAAATGACTGTTACATTGACATGACTGTTACAATGACATGACATACGTGACTGTTACAACGAGATGACTATTACAACGAAATGACTGTTACATTGACATGACTGTTACAATGGCATGACATACGTGTCTACTACATCGACATGACTGCTACAACGACATGTCTGTTACAACGACATACCATACGTCTCTAATAAAACGACATGACATACGTGACTGTTACAACGAGCTGACTATTACAACGAAATGACTGTTACATTGACATGACTGTTACATTGACATGACTGTTACAATGACATGCCTGTTACAATGACATGACATACGTGTCTACTACGTCGACATGACATACGTGACTCATGATGCTGATGTTTCCACGGGTTAAGTATATTAGCAAGACCGTTGCTGTTAGTTGACCAAGCTCTGAGTAAGTTGTATGTTTCATTTAATTTCAAAATAAATTTTATAGATACATTAAGTTGTCATGCATAAAAAAAACAAAAAAACAAAAACTATAAGACTCTACCATCTCTCTACTATACGTGAAAAAAAGGCATAGCCCCCACTTGTCTGTTATAACTCTACAGAATACAAGTCACACTAGTTGTACAACTTCAACAACGACTTTAACTACTATTACTACAACCACTACAAAAAACACAACAGTAATAGAATATCAAAAGTACATTAATTTACTGTCTCTCTGTTAGATGGCTAGACCAGCTTAAGTTACCCAAGTGAGAAATTTCACAGAGACATAGGGTCTTTGATCATAACAGGTCCCCCACTGCGAGAGCTCACCCCGACCATGGCGGCGAGAGATCGCCACGACTCGCAAGTTAGCCTAAATATTCATCTACCATTTAGCTGTTAAAGTCATTAGCACGCCATCCTGTCTATAGCAAGACATGTGTAACGGACTAAGTTGTTACCTGTAGTTGTAAAGAAAATGTTAGATACACGTTAAAAGTTGTCTTCAATAAGTTATATTGGGCAAGACATTTGAGCGACCATACAAAGAAAGAATGTGAAAGTTATGATACCACCGCGGGAGGTCACCACTTCACCACCCCTTCACAACACCACCGCCGCCACGAGAGGTCACCCGAGAGGTCACCCGACGCCGCCACGAGAGGTCACCCGAGAGGTCACCCGAGAGGTCAACGAGAGGTCACCGGGCATCCCGACACGAAATGTCACGGTTAACTCCCCCCTGCGCCGCACGCGTTATGCGCGCCGCGCGCTGCCCTATATATCTTTGTTAATTTAACGCCTAAATGCGGGTCAATCTTTCTCTACTACTAGATAGCTGTCGAGTACCAACAAAAGCGTCACGATTCACCTGTCTCATTCAGCCTCTAATTCTGTGATCCCCTGTAGCATAGTGGTAAGTGTCTGGCCTGGCACGCCGTAGACCCGTGTTCGAAATCAGATGGAGCCTGTTTTTTTTAAATAATCCGTATTTTTTTAAAATACGGAGCACCTGGCCTAGCGGTCAACACCTCGAGACGAGCTGTCATGGTTAACTCCCCCTGCACCTACGTACATTAGGTGCGCCGACTAACCTATCACTATCGCTCAAGAACTCCAAAGTCAGCCTACACCAGACATAAACAGGTCACTTCCGGGTCACCGGGCCTAGAGGTCAACATCCCGACACGAAATGTCACGGTTAACTCCCCTGTCTCTCATGTACATGTGGTGCGCCGCGCACCACACTATATATCTTTGTTAATTTTACGGGTCAAATGCGACTTAGTTGACCCTTGTATACTACTGGCGTCCCAACATTGCTCGTATACCACCCAGAGTGTTTAGCTTCCAACCGTCGATTGTCTTGCTCTGGCGTCCCAACATTGCTCGTATACCACCCAGAGTGTTTAGCTTCCAACCGTCGATTGTCTTGCTCTGGCGTCCCAACATTGCTCGTATACCACCCAGAGTGTTTAGCTTCCAACCGTCGATTGTCTTGCTCTGGCGTCCCAACATTGCTTGTATACCACCCAGAGTGTTTAGCTTCCAACCGTCGATTGTCTTGTTCTGGTGTCCCAACATTGCTCGTGTACCACTCAGAGTGTTTAGCTTCCAACCGTCGATTGTCTTGCTCTGGTGTCCAACATTGCTCGTATACCACCCAGAGTGTTTAGCTTCCAACCGTTTTTACTTCCTGCTGTATCTGAAAGTCCAATTTTGTAGAAGTGAACTAGCCTTGATCTTTCAACTTTGTCCTCGAACTCTAAAATGTTGGGGTCAAAGGAGTACACGTGACAGCCATACACATGTGCAGCATCATCGTCGAACGAGAGGTCGTAGTTGATACCGAAAGAATAAATGATACATGGTTGTCTTGGCGCACATCACGATCGTCACATATCTCCCAGCCGCCATCTCCTATTTTCCCCATACGTAACTTCCTGCGGCAGACAACGTCTATGTTGTCTGTGTCTATGTTGTCTGTGTCTATGTTGTCTGTGTACGAGTGGATAATTAACCGAAGATCATCCACGTTGAGTTTGGACAAATCAGAGTTTTTCAGGTTTGCAACTTTCCCTTTCTGACGAAGAACTGAAAGATCGTTGTTGTAAGCCGCTTCATTATCAACAACTTCATCGCCCACAGACAAGCCGCTTCATTATCAACAACTTCATCGCCCACAGACAAGCCGCTTCATTATCAACACTTCATCGCCCACAGACAAGCCGCTTCATTATCAACAACTTCATCGTCCACAGACAAGCCGCTTCATTATCAACAACTTCATCGTCCACAGACAAGCCGCTTCATTATCAACAACTTCATCGTCCACAGACATTATCTGAGGCGTGATTACTTTCTTGGAAGTCCAGGCCGAGGCATTTATAATCGACGACACAGAACTGTACCTCAGATTTACCAACAGAATGGCCACAATTACATCAAGCACACAACCACAGCGAATCTGGACTGACCTTGGTTCAACATCCTAAACTTGACACGCAAATAAATAATTTGACACGTTCTACTACGTTCAGTACAAGTTCTCGTGTGCCGAGCCAGATTTAAAATATGGATGTGACTCACGGACAATAGGACAACAGACAAGAAAATCACTAGAGGCTGTAGAAATGTGGTTTTACAGAAGAATGTTGAGAATACCATGTTCAGATAAGAAGAGTAATGAAAACGTTCTGAAAGAGGCCAAAGCCAAAAGAGTTTTTGACCATGTAATGAGAAGGAAACAGGTGGAATATATTGTAACAACTGGGAAAATTGAGGACGAAGAGATAGAGAGAAGCGAGAAGCAAAGATAAAAGATACCAGACAGCTTAAGAGAATGGCTTGGCTAAAGATCAACAACAGAAATGATAAATAACTGTCGAGATCGAAAGTTGTGGAGAGACAAGATTACCTACGCCAGCAGGCCCGATGATGATGATGATAATGATGAAGATGATATATATATATATATATATATATATATATAGAGAGAGAGAGAGAGAGAGTGATCCCATAGAATACTGACAGCAACCTCCTTTCTCTGCGAAGCTTAAAGACATCAGCAGTTCGATAAAAGAAGAAAAAAAATACGATCTACTGCCATATCTTCTAGTCGTTTCCAATAATGGAGAAATCTCCTACAGAGTTCTGCAGATATTCATTATTCATTGACTTTCCATTCAGGCCACAGACGGACTGAAGTTATAATTCTCCATGATTGACTATCTGCCGCTAATTCTTGTAGTTCTTGGTTGTTTCATAGTGACATGGCTGGGACTTCCCTAATATTCTTCTGTGTAGCGATCTCTGTGTCTTCCTTGTTTTCTTTTACCAGATGATTTCCGTATGAATACCTGACGCTGAAGTCTTTTCTTCTTTCATTCACTGCACATGACCGATGTATTTCCAACGTGTTCTCCTTATTGGTTATTGGTTATTGGTTATGGAAGGCCTCGGTATCACAGCAAACGAATTAAAATCCATAATTGCTCAACCGCCCGTGCCAGTGGAATCATCCGAATTACTAACTCATCTCCCAAACAAAGAAAGGTAACTGTAGTCCCCATCGTAGCAGTCTCAGCACACGCCAAAAGACATAAGGCGAAACCGCGCAGAAAGTGAACACAGCCAACTGTTCCCTGTCATACGATATCATCATTCATCGTAAACAAGCGGGATATTGAAGCAGATAAAAACGGATGAGACACACAGCTCACGGTGTGCACAGAGCACTTAACTCAGTAGCTCCTGCAACAAGCCGGACTTGGAATATGAGGAAACTGCAAGACGGAACACTTTTCAGACATAGCCTTCAATGGTTCCTGCGCCTATCCACCATATACCATGGGAGTTCACGTCCTCCCGAAAATGATGATCGTCATAGCACTTGACTTCACATATCAATCACCTAGGTACCCATCTTGCACATCATGATGATAGGCTGATTCAACATTAAACAGTAGAACTTCTGTTCTCTGGGAGAATACTTCATAAAAGAAGTTCAGCTCAATGAACTACAGCCTTGATTAGTTAAGTGAATTAAAGCCTTGATCAACATTTCTAGCCAACATGAATGAGAACAAATGTAAAAGGACAGCAAAGGATGATTCTGTCAGAGCTAATCTCACTAGACAAAAAATAATTTAAGATGAAAAGAATACAACATTTGTATGTTAAACAGCAAGAACTATAACAAGCAAATACACATGAAACACATACTGGTTCTCACTCAGTGTTATGAGTGTTCTCCTTATAAAGCTCCACACGTATTTTTTTAAAATACAATTTAATTATATTTTTTTTTTTATCAATAACAGAAATCATAAATACTGTTCAGATCGAACCGACGGCTTCCGGGTTCACCCATCTTTAATGGTACCTGATTTTTTTCAGGGAAAGTGAAGCGGCACGGGCGTAATACCGACCACATTACCGCAAAAATCATGTGCTGCAGTCTGTAAAATATATGGTCACTAACATCATATTCCCTATACGCCACTTGGCGTGACGGGGTACTTTACTTTTTTTTTTTTGTGAGATCGAAAGTTTTGTAGATACATGATCACCTACGACAGCAGGCCCGGTACTTGATGATGATGATGATGATGCTGATGATGATGATGATGAGGAATGCTATTTTAAAAACGCAAAGTGCACAATAAACACTTCTTAGTTAGCGCGCATTGTCCTGCAGACGAACACCAGTCCGCACCACTAAATGTACAATAATAAGCTGTAGGCAACTGACGTCACTCATGGCCGGCTGATGTCAACTACAGGGCTAAATGTTGAGTACATCTTTTTGACTGCGCTGTTGGAAATAAAAACTCCATCCAGAATATATCTTGAGACATCGATGCCAAGCCCTGTTATTACATCTACAGACGGTTACATTGTTTTCATTTTTCTTAGATTGGCTCATAAATGTACAAATGTATTTAAACAGATATATTTGCGCTGCAGTCATGACAACGGGCTCACACACTTGAATAAGATAACAGTTACAGCCAACATTGCAATATAATGCTCTTCTGTTTTATAAATGTATAATCATTTATGTAAACTTTTATATCTAACAAAACATGCGCTACAGACTTGCAGAACACTTCCGTTTTATAAATTATGTACGATTTTAATATATCTTTTGCGTGGGCTGTGATTCAAAACCTGTTTTTTTAATGTCTGTCTGTTTCAGTGTCTGTCTGAGTGTCTGTCTGTCTGTTTGTCTTTCTTATCTTGTTCGTCCGTCAACTGCTTTTCTTCGGCACCAAAGTGAACGTAATCAGGCTGTGTTGGATTTTACACCACATAGTTGTACCAGCATCATCCGGTCCAACATTTTCGACTTTATCACAGCATGTTTAGGTACCGAGCTGCCTTTCAAAATGATCTCTACCCACATGGTCAGTCTGGTTAGTTTGTTACCTGAACCACCTCGAAGAGGTGAATTAGGATCTTGTTAAGCTATTGGTCGCTGAGCTTCAAACAAAACAATCAATTATGAGTTGCTGAACACTTTCAGCCCAGCTGCTGACTGAAGTCTTATCCTAAAAATACCCAGTTGACCCAGCTGAAAAAAAACTGACACTTTACTAGTTAAGTTGTTAACATATAAAGCAAACATAACATAGTATGGAGCAGCTAAACTAATAGAAAAACGAGACACACTACAACGTTTCGGCAAAAGTCTTCATCAGGTGTAACAAAGAATCTACAAGATTTTAACACGGAGGAAAAACTATATCTGTACTCTCCTCCAAAATATGTGGCCAGTTACGATGAAGTTTAATTCTTTGTTCCCCTACAACGTTGTGGTATGTCGTTGGACATCTTTTGACTGTAGTAACCAACAAGCACTGCCTTTTAGCGGCTCCAACATTTTTCTGATGTCGAAAAGTGTTTACTCCGATGTGCCTAGTTGTTGTTGTTGTTGTTGTTGTTGTTGTTGTTGTTGTTGTTGTTGTTGTTGTTGCTGTTGTTGTTTTGCCATTTAATATTTCCCTGACCCTCTAATTCAGTTGTAAACATCGGCTAATTATTCATTAATAGAGTTAACACACACAGGCACACACGCTGATGATGTTTTAACTGTTCATAGTTAACACATGCGAGCACTCATACTGACCGCGCCAACCACATAATATGCCGTTGGTCATTGAGTCATATAAGCATAACGTGACACCATATTTCCCATCGATATAGGCATAACGTGACACCATATTTCCCATCGATATAAGCATAACGTGACACCATATTTCCCATCGATATAAACATAACGTGACACCATATTTCCCATCGATATAAGCATAACGTGACACCATATTTCCCATCGATATAAGCATAACGTGACACCATATTTCCCATCGATATAAGCATAACGTGACACATATTTCCCATCGATATAAGCATAACGTGACACCATATTTCCCATCGATATAAGCATAACGTGACACCATATTTCCCATCGATATCAGGAAAAACATAACACCATATTTCCCATCGATATAAGCATAACGTGACACCATATTCCCCATCCACCTTATCGTGATGTCTGCTCCTTCATTAATCCCATCATCTTCTAGGTCTTCCATCTTCCCTCCTTCAGCTGTTTCCGAGCGTTAGAGTTCTCTGAGAGATTCATACTAGTATTGATCGTGTTATGAATGAAAATGAAAAAAGGAATAGGTGAAATGGCAACAGCCTTACTTAGGTGAAAAACAAAACAAAAGGCACGACGTTTCGGCCAAGCAGGCCTTCAGCTGGAACAATAAGAATGCCTATTTAGCCGAAAGGTCGCTCTCCTTTTGTAATGTTTCTCACCTACGTAAAGTACCACTTTTCTGCACGTAAAAAAAAAAAAAGTACATTACCCCAGTCACGCCAAGTGGCGTATAGGGAATATGGCGTTAGTGACCATAAATTTTACAGACCTTCGGCACATAATTTTTGGGGTAATGTGGTCGGTATTACGCCCGTTCCGCTTTACTTTCATAGAAAAAAATCCGTTTTATGCACCTACTATAACACTTTTTTTCTTTGTTAAAAAAAATTTCATTATTATCTTCAGCTTTACAGCAGCTCCGCATTTCTATGCATCTTGGTGCTTCTTGGTGCATCTTGGTGCATCTTGGTGCATCTTGGTGCCATTACCACTTTATTGGTCGTGTTACCTGTCTAACTATTGGAATGTTTCTCAAGGTGATCCACCACTGGTGTCACCCCCAACTCTTTTTCTTATATCATCATTTAAAGATATCAATAGCCTAAACGTATATCATCATTTAAAGATATTAATAACCTAAACCTTTATCATCATTTAAAGATATCAATAACCTAAACGTATATCATTATTTAAAGGTATAATTATCCTAAGCTTATATCCTCATTTAAAAGTATCAATATCCTAAACGTATTTCATTTCGGTATCACTGCAAACGAATTAAAATCCATAATTGCTCAACCGTCCGTGCCAGTGGAATCATCCAAAGTAAAGCGCATCCTAATGAAGGATCCAAACAAAGAAAGGCAGCTGCAGTTCCCATCATAGCAGCTACAGCACAAACCAAAAGACATTAGGCCAAGTGGCACCGAAAGTGAACGCAGCTGAACTGTCCTTCGTCATACGATATCATCATTGATTGTAAGCAATCGGAATATCGAAACACGATCCGGATTAAAAACACAGCTCACGGTGTGCACAGAGCACTAAACTCAGTAGCTCCAGCAGCAAGCCGGACTTGGAATATAAGGAAATTGCAACAAGGAACACATTTCAGACAGAGCCTGAATGGTTCTTATCTCTTATCCACCATATTGACCGGAAGTCATGGATATTAGATTTATCAATATCCTAAGCTTATATCATCATTTAAAGATATCAATATCTTAAAAACAATATTTGGTTTCTTTTCTTATTATCGCGCGCCCTTTGCTACTCAGTGTATTTACTACTGGATCAAAGAAGACGTTCTGTTGGGTACTCTCCCTTTAAAGTATGTTCTATCCGCTATCGTTAACTCTTTGGTTTCCCGCTCCTGTTCTTTATTTGGCTTTTCTCGTGGGTTCCACATTAATGTTCTTATCTTGTCATCTCAATCTTTGAAGTAAAAAAAAAAAAAAGAAAAGAAGTAAAGTACCCCCGTCACGTATAGGAAATATGGTGCTAGTGACCATACATTTTACAGATCTTCGGCACATGATTTTTGGGATAATGTGGTCGGCCCGTTCACTTTCCCCCCAAAAAATCCGGTACCCATTAAAGGTTGGGTGAGCCGGCAGCCGTCGGTTGGGATCGAACCCTACCTCTTGTCCTTTGTAGTCCAGTTCACTAACCGCTGAGCTGTCGCAGCTCTGTTCTTAATCTTTGAGCTCTACGTAAATATTCGCTATAATAGCGCAAAGTACACGGACAACTACGCATGTTATTGCCTTCAGCGTAGCACGTAGATTTACTGAAACGTTTAACCATATCTTCTTTCTCTTCATACATTTCGTTCGATCTGCTTTCGGCTGACGTCCCAGCATCTCCACATTTAAAAGAATTGTTTTTGTTTACAGCATCTAATATCAAGCCCTCACTATAATACTTTCGGTATGCTCATATATATAATACTTGCTGTTTGGGTCTCGTTGAAAGTCTGACTAAAGGGAGGCAAGAAATGGAAACTGGAATACGCAGGCAGCGCATAAGCTGATGACAGTCTGTGACTAGTGTTTGACTGGTGTCCTCATTATTAGCGAACACGAGATCACCGAAACACTCCTTTACCTCCATGTGCTGGCCCTAGAAATAAAGCTTTACCTCCATGTCGTGGCCCTAGAAATAAGACTTTACCTCCATGGGTGGCCCTAGAAATAAAGCTTTACCTCCATAGGGTGGTCCTAGAAATAAAGCTTTACCTCCATAGGGTGGTCCTAGAAAAAAAGCTTTACCTCCATAGGGTGGTCCTAGAAATAAAGCTTTACCTCCATAGGGTGGTCCTAGAAATAAAGCTTTACCTCCATGGGGTGATCATAGAAATAAAGCTTTACTTCCATGGGGTGATCATAGAAATAAAGCTTTACCTCTATGGGTAATCCTAGAAATAAAGCTTTACCTCCATAGGGTGGTCCTAGAAATAAAGCTTTACCTCCATAGGGTGGTCCTAGAAATAAAGCTTTACCTCCATAGGGTGGTCCTAGAAATAAAGCTTTACCTCCATGGGTGGTCCTAGAAATAAAGCTTTACCTCCATGGGGTGATCATAGAAATAAAGCATTACCTCCATGGGGTAATCCTAGAAATAAAGCTTTACCTCCATGGGATGATCCTAGAAATAAAGATTTACCTCCATGGGGTGATTCTAGAAATAAAGCTTTACCTCCATGGGGTGGCCCTAGAAATAAAGCTTTACCTCCATGGAGTTATTCTAGAAATATAGCTTTACCACCAAGGGGTGGCCCTAGAAATAAAGCTTTACCTTCATGGAGTGATTCTAGAAATAAGCTTTACCTCCATGGGGTGACTCTAGAAATAAAGCTTTACCTCTATGGGATGGCACTAGAAATAAAGCTTTACCTCCATGGGTAATCCTAGAAATAAAGCTTTACTTCCATGGGGTGATTCTAGAAATAAAGCTTTACCTCCAAGGGGTGGCCCTAGAAATAAAGCTTTACCTCCATGGGATGATCCTAGAATACAGCTTTACCTCCATTGGGTGATCCTAGAAATAAAGCTTTACCTCCATGGAGTTATTCTAGAAATAAAGCTTTGCCTCCATGGGTGATCCTAGAAATAAAGCTTTACATCCATGTGGTGATCCCAGAAACAAAGCTTTACCTCCATGGGGTGATCCTAGAAAGAAAGCTTTACTTCCATGGGGTGATTCTAGAAACAAAGCTTTACCTCCATGGGATGATTCTAGAAATAAAGCCTTACCTCCATGGGGTGATCCTAGAAATAAAGCTTTACCTCCATGGGGTGATCCTAGAAATAAAGATTTACCTCCATGGGGTGATCCTAGAAATAAGCTTTACCTCCTTGTGATGATCCTAGAATAAAGCTTTACCTCCATGTGGTGATCCTAGAAATAAAGCTTCACCTCCATGGGTGATCCTAGAAATAAAGCTTTACCTCAGTGGGGTGATTCTAGAAAGAAAGCTTTACCTCCATGTGGTGGCCCAAGTAATAAAAGCTTTACTTCCATGTGGTGGCCATAGAAAAAAAAGCTTTACCTCCAAGTGGTGGCGCTAGAAATAAAGCTTTACCTCCATGAGGTGGCCCGAGAAATAAAGCTTTACCTCCATGGAGTGATACTAGAAATAAAGCTTTATCTCCATGGAGTGATTCTAGAAATAAAGCTTTACCTCCATGGGGTTATTCTAGAAATAAAGCTTTACCTACATGGTGTGATTATAGAATAAAGCTTTACGTCCATGGGGTGATTATAGAAATAAAGCTTTACCTCCATGGGGTGATTCTAGAAATAAAGCTTTACCACGATGGGGTGATTCTAGAAATAAAGCTTTACCTCCATGGTGTAATTCTAGAAATAAAGCTTTACGTCCATGGGATGATTATAGAAATAAAGCTTTACCTCCATGGGTGATCCTAGAAATAAAGCTTTACCTCCATGGGGTGGTTCTTGAAATAAAGCTTTACCTCCATGGGGTGGCCCTAGAAATAATGCTTTACCTCCATGGAGTTATTCTAGAAATAAAGCTTTACCTCCATGGGGTGGCCCTAGAAATAAAGCTTTACCTTCATGGAGTGATTCTAGAAATAAAGCTTTACCTCATGGGGTGACTCTAGAAATAAAGCTTTACCTCCATGTGATGGCACTAGAAATAAAGCTTTACCTCCATGGGGTGATTCTAGAAATAAAGCTTTACCTCCATGGGGTGGCCCTAGGAATAAAGCTTTACCTCCAAGGGGTGGCCCTAGAAATAAAGCTTTACCTCCATGGGATGATCCTAGAAATACAGCTTTACCTCCATGGGGTGATCCTAGAAATAAAGCTTTACCTCCATGGGTGATCCTAGAAATAAAGATTTACCTCCATGGGGTGATCCTAGAAATAAAGCTTTACCTCCTTGTGGTGATCCTAGAAATAAAGCTTTACCTCCATGTGGTGATCCTAGAAATAAAGCTTCACCTGCATGGGGTGATCCTAGAAATAAAGCTTTACCTCAATGGGGTGATTCTAGAAATAAAGCTTTACCTCCATGTGGTGGCCCAAGAAATAAAATCTTTACTTCCATGTGGTGGCCATAGAAAAAGAAATCTTTACCTCCAAGTGGTGGCGCTAGAAATAAAGCTTTACCTCCATGAGGTGGCCCGAGAAATAAAGCTTTACCTCCATGGGGTGATCCTAGAAATAAAGCTTTACCTCCATGGGGTGATCCTAGAAATAAAGCTTTACCACCATGGAGTGATTCTAGAAATAAAGCTTTACCTCCTTGGGGTTATTCTAGAAATAAAGCTTTACCTCCTTGGGGTTATTCTAGAAATAAAGCTTTACCTCCATGGGGTGATTCTAGAAATAAATCTTATACCTCGATGGGGTGATTCTAGAAATAAAGCTATACCTCCATGGGGTGGTTCTACAAATAAAGCTTTACCTCCATGGGGTGACTCTAGAAATAAAGCTTTACCTCCATGGGATGGCACTAGAAATAAAGCTTTACCTCCATGGGGTGATTCTAGAAATAAAGCTTTACCTCCATGGTGTGGCCCTAGGAATAAAGCTTTACCTCCAAGGGGTGGCCCTAGAAATAAAGCTTTACCTCCATGGGATGATCCTAGAAATACAGCTTTACATCCATGGGGTGATCCTAGAAATAAAGCTTTACCTCCATGGAGTTTTCTAGAAATAAAGCTTTGCCTCCATGAGGTGATCCTAGAAATAAAGCTTTACCTCATGTGGTGGCCCTAGAAATAAAGCTTTACCTCCATGTGGTGATCCTAGAAATAAAGCTTTACCTCCATGGGGTGATCCTAGAAATAAAGCTTTACCTCCATGGGGTGATCCTAGAAACAAAGCTTTACCTGCATTGGGTGATCCTAGAAATAAAGCTTTACCTCCATGGGATGATTCTAGAAATAAAGCCTTACCTCCATGGGATGATCCTAGAAATAAAGCTTTACCTCCATGGGGTGATCCTAGAAATAAAGCTTTACCTCCATGGGGTGATCCTAGAAATAAAGATTTACCTCCATGGGGTGATCCTAAAAATAAAGCTTTACCTCCTTGTGGTGATCCTAGAAATAAAGCTTTACCTCCATGTGGTGATCCTAGAAATAAAGCTTCACCTGCATGGGGTGATCCTAGAAATAAAGCTTTACCTCAATGGGGTGATTCTAGAAATAAAGCTTTACTTCCATGTGGTGGCCCAAGAAATAAAAGCTTTACTTCCATGTGGTGGCCATAGAAAAAAAAATCTTTACCTCCAAGTGGTGGCGATAGAAATAAAGCTTTACCTCCATGAGGTGGCCGGAGAAATAAAGCTTTACCTCCATGGGGTGATTCTAGAAATAAAGCTTTACGTCCATGGGGTGATCCTAGAAATAAAGCTTTACCTCCATGGGGTGATCCTAGAAATAAAGCTTTACCAACATGGAGTGATTCTAGAAATAAAGCTTTACCTCCTTGGGGTTATTCTAGAAATAAAGCTTTACCTCCTTGGGGTTATTCTAGAAATAAAGCTTTACCTCCATGGGGTGATTCTAGAAATAAATCTTATACCTCGATGGGGTGATTCTAGAAATAAAGCTATACCTCCATGGGTGGTTCTACAAATAAAGCTTTACCTCCGTGGGGTTATTCTAGAAATAAAGCTTTACCTCCATGGGGTGATCCTAGAAACAAAGCTTTACCTCCACGAGGTGGTTCTAGAAATAAAGCTTTACCTCCATGGTGTGATCCTAGAAATACAGCTTTACCTCCACGGGGTGGTTCTAGAAATAAAGCTTTACATCCATGGGGTGATCCTAGAAACAAAGCTTTACCTCCGTGGATAATCCTAGAAATAAAGCTTTACCTCCATGACGTGGTTCTAGAAATAAAGCTTTACCTCCATGAGGTGATCCTAGAAAAAAACGTTACCCCCACGGGGTGGTTCTAGAAATAAAGCTTTACCTCAATGGGGTGATTCTAGAAATAAAGCTTTACCTCCATGGGGTGATCCTAGAAATAAAGCTTTACTTCCATGGGTGGTTCTATAAATAAAGCTTTACCTCCATGTGGTGATTCTAGAAATAAAGCTTTACATCCATGGGGTGATCCTAGAAATAAAGCTTTACCTCCATGAGGTGATCCTAAAAATAAAGCTTTACTTCCATGGGGTGGTTTTAGAAATAAAGCTTTACCTCCACGGGGTGATTCTAGAAATAAAGCTTTACCTCCATGAGGTGAATCTAGAAAAAAAGCTTTATCTCCATGGGGTGATCCTAGAAATAAAGCTTTAACTCCATGGGGTGATTCTTGAAATAAAGCTTTACCTCCATTGGGTGATCCTAGAAATACAGCTTTACTTCCACGGGGTGATTCTAGAAATAAAGCTTTATCTCCATGGGGTGATCCTAGAAATAAAGCTTTAATTCCATTTGGTGGCCCTAGAAATAAAGCTTTACATCCATGTGGTGATCCTAGAAATAAAGCTTTACCTCCATGGGGTGATCCTAGAAATAAAGCTTTACTTCCACGGGTGATTCTAGAAATAAAGCTTTACCTCCATGGGGTGAATCTAGAAATAAAGCTTTATCTCCATGGGGTGATCCTAGAAATAAAGCTTTAATTCCATGGGGTGATTCTTGAAATAAACTTTACCTCCATTGGATGATCCTAGAAATAAAGCTTTACCTCCATGGAGTTATTCTAGAAAAAAAGCTTTGCCTCCATGGGGTGATCCTAGAAATAAACCTTTACCTCCATGTGGTGGCCCTAGAAATAAAGCTTTACATCCATGTGGTGATCCCAGAAATAAGCTTTACCTCCATGGGGTGATCCTAGAAATAAAGCTTTACTTCCATTGGGTGATCCTAGAAACAAAGCTTTACCTCCATGGGATGATTCTAGAAAAAAAGCCTTACCTCCATGGGGAGATCCTAGAAATAAAGCTTTACCTCCATGGGTTGATCCTAGAAATAAAGATTTACCTCCATGGGGTGTTCCTAGAAATAAAGCTTTACCTCCTTGTGATGATCCTAGAATAAAGCTTTACCTCCATGTGGTGATCCTAGAAATAAAGCTTCACCTCCATGGGGTGATCCTAGAAATAAAGCTTTACCTCAGTGGGGTGATTCTAGAAAGAAAGCTTTACCTCCATGTGGTGGCCCAAGTAATAAAAGCTTTACTTCCATGTGGTGGCCATAGAAAAAAAAGCTTTACCTCCAAGTGGTGGCGCTAGAAATAAAGCTTTACCCCTATGAGGTGGCCCGAGAAATAAAGCTTTACCTCCATGGAGTGATACTAGAAATAAAGCTTTACCTCCATGGGGTTATTCTAGAAATAAAGCTTTACCTCCATGGTGTGATTCTAGAAATAAAGCTTTAACTCCATGGGTGATTCTAGAAATAAAGCTTTACCTCCATGTGGTGATTCTATAAATAAAGCTTTACCTCCATGGGGTGGTTCTACAATAAAGCTTTACCTCCGTGGGGTTATTCTAGAAATAAAGCTTTACCTCCATGGGGTGATCCTAGAAACAAAGCTTTACCTCCACGAGGTGGTTCTAGAAATAAAGCTTTACCTCCATGGTGTGATCCTAGAAATACAGCTTTACCTCCACGGGGTGGTTCTAGAAATAAAGCTTTACATCCATGGGGTGATCCTAGAAACAAAGCTTTACCTCCGTGGGATGATCCTAGAAATAAAGCTTTACCTCCATGACGTGGTTCTAGAAATAAAGCTTTACCTCCATGAGGTGATCCTAGAAATAAAACGTTACCCCCACGGGGTGGTTCTAGAAATAAAGCTTTACCTCCATGGGTGATTCTAGAAATAAAGCTTTACATCCATGGGTGATCCTAGAAATAAAGCTTTACCTCCATGAGGTGATCCTAAAATAAAGCTTTACTTCCATGGGGTGGTTTTAGAAATAAAGCTTTACGTCCATGGGGTGATCCTAGAAATAAAGCTTTACCTCCATGGGGTGATCCTAGAAATAAAGCTTTACCACCATGGAGTGATTCTAGAAATAAAGCTTTACCTCCTTGGGGTTATTCTAGAAATAAAGCTTTACCTCCTTGGGGTTATTCTGGAAATAAAGCTTTATCTCCATGGGGTGATTCTAGAAATAAATCTTATACCTCGATGGGGTGATTCTAGAAATAAAGCTATACCTCCATGGGGTGGTTCTAGAAATAAAGCTTTACCTCCATGGGGTGGTTCTAGAAATAAAGCTTTAACTCCATGGGGTGATTCTAGAAATAAAGCTTTACCTCCATGTGGTGATTCTATAAATAAAGCTTTACCTCCATGGGGTGGTTCTACAAATAAAGCTTTACCTCCGTGGGTTATTCTAGAAATAAAGCTTTACCTCCATGGGGTGATCCTAGAAACAAAGCTTTACCTCCACGAGGTGGTTCTAGAAATAAAGCTTTACCTCCATGGTGTGATCCTAGAAATACAGCTTTACCTCCACGGGGTGGTTCTAGAAATAACGCTTTACATCCATGGGGTGATCCTAGAAACAAAGCTTTACCTCCGTGGGATGATCCTAGAAATAAAGCTTTACCTCCATGACGTGGTTCTAGAAATAAAGCTTTACCTCCATGAGGTGATCCTAGAAATAAAACGTTACCCCCACGGGGTGGTTCTAGAAATAAAGCTTTATCTCCATGGGGTGATCCTAGAAATAAAGCTTTAACTCCATGGGGTGATTCTTGAAATAAAGCTTTACCTCCATTGGGTGATCCTAGAAATAAAGCTTTACCTCCATGGAGTTATTCTAGAAAAAAGCTTTGCCTCCATGGGGTGGTCCTAGAAATAAAGCTTTACCTCCATGTGGTGGCCCTAGAAATACAGCTTTACATCCATGTGGTGATCCTAGAAATAAAGCTTTACCTCCATGGGGTGATCCTAGAAATAAAGCTTTACTTCCATGGGGTGATCCTAGAAACAAAGCTTTACCTCCATGGGATGATTCTAGAAATAAAGCCTTACCTCCATGGGGTGATCCTAGAAATAAAGCTTTACCTCCATGGGTGATCCTAGAAATAAAAATTTACCTCCATGGGGTGATCCTAGAAATAAGCTTTACCTCAGTGGGGTGATTCTAGAAATAAAGCTTTACCTCCATGTGGTGGCCCAAGTAATAAAAGCTTTACTTCCATGTGGTGGCAATAGAAAAAAAAGCTTTACCTCCAAGTGGTGGCGCTAGAAATAAAGCTTTACCTCCATGAGATGGCCCGAGAAATAAAGCTTTACCTCCATGGAGTGATACTAGAAATAAAGCTTTACCTTCATGGTGTGATTATAGAAAAAAGCTTTACGTCCATGGGGTGATTATAGAAATAAATCTTTACCTCCATGGGGTGATTCTAGAAATAAAGCTTTACCTCCATGGGGTGATTCTAGAAATAAAGCTTTACCTCCATGGTGTGATTCTAGAAATAAAGCTTTACGTCCATGGGGTGATTATAAAAATAAAGCTTTACCTCCATGGGGTGATTCTAGAAATAAAGCTTTACCTCCATGGTGTGATTCTAGAAATAAAGCTTTACGTCCATGGGGTGATTATAGAAATAAAGCTTTACCTCCATGGGGTGATCCTAGAAAGAAAAGCTTTACCTCCATGGGTGGTTCTAGAAATAAAGCTTTACCTCCATGGGGGTGGCCCTAGAAATAAAGCTTCACCTCCATGGAGTTATTCTAGAAATAAAGCTTTACCTCCATGGGGTGGCCCTAGAAATAAAGCTTTACCTTCATGGAGTGATTCTAGAAATAAAGCTTTACCTCCATGGGGTGACTCTAGAAATAAAGCTTTACCTCCATGGGATGGCACTAGAAATAAAGCTTTACCTCCATGGGGTGATTCTAGAAATAAAGCTTTACCTCCATGGGGTGGCCCTAGGAATAAAGCTTTACCTCCAAGGGTGGCCCTAGAAATAAAGCTTTACCTCCATGGGATGATACTAGAAATACAGCTTTACATCCATGGGTGACCCTAGAAATAAAGCGTTACCTCCATGGAGTTATTCTAGAAATAAAGCTTTGCCTCCATGAGGTGATCCTAGAAATAAAGTTTTACCTCCATGTGGTGGCCCTAGAAATAAAGCTTTACCTCCATATGGTGATCCTAGAAATAAAGCTTTACCTCCATGGGGTGATCCTAGAAATAAAGCTTTACCTCCATGGGGTGATCCTAGAAACAAAGCTTTACCTGCATTGGGTGATCCTAGAAATAAAGCTTTACCTCCATGGGATGATTCTAGAAATAAAGCCTTACCTCCATGGGATGATCCTAGAAATAAAGCTTTACCTCCATGGGGTGATCCTAGAAATAAAGCTTTACCTCCATGGGGTGATCCTAGAAATAAAGATTTACCTCCATGGGGTGATCCTAGAAATAAAGCTTTACCTCCTTGTGGTGATCCTAGAAATAAAGCTTTACCTCCATGTGGTGATCCTAGAAATAAAGCTTCACCTGCATGGGGTGATCCTAGAAATAAAGCTTTACCTCAATGGGGTGATTCTAGAAATAAAGCTTTACCTCCATGTGGTAGCCCAAGAAATAATAGCTTTACTTCCATGTGGTGGCCATAGAAAAAAAAAGCTTTACCTCCAAGTGGTGGCGCTAGAAATAAAGCTTTACCTCCATGAGGTGGCCCGAGAAATAAAGCTTTACCTCCATGGGGTGATTCTAGAAATAAAGCTTTACCTCCATGGTGTGATTATAGAAATAAAGCTTTACGTGCATGGGTGATTATAGAAATAAAGCTTTACGTCCATGGGGTGATCCTAGAAATAAAGCTTTACCTCCATGGGGTGATCCTAGAAATAAAGCTTTACCTCCTTGGGGTTATTCTAGAAATAAAGCTTTACCTCCTTGGGGTTACTCTAGAAATAAAGCTTTACCTCCATGGGGTGATTCTAGAAATAAATCTTATACCTCGATGGGGTGATTCTAGAAATAAAGCTATACCTCCATGGGGTGGTTCTAGAAATAAAGCTTTACCTCCATGGGGTGGTTCTAGAAATAAAGCTTTAACTCCATAGGGTGATTCTAGAAATAAAGCTTTACCTCCATGTGGTGATTCTATAAATAAAGCTTTACCTCCATGGGGTGGTTCTACAAATAAAGCCTTACCTCCGTGGGGTTATTCTAGAAATAAAGCTTTACCTCCATGGAGTGATCCTAGAAACAAAGCTTTACCTCCACGAGGTGGTTCTAGAAATAAAGCTTTACCTCCATGGTGTGATCCTAGAAATACAGCTTTACCTCCACGGGGTGGTTCTAGAAATAAAGCTTTACATCCACGGGGTGATCCTAGAAACAAAGCTTTACCTCCGTGGGATGATCCTAGAAATAAAGCTTTACCTCAATGACGTGGTTCTAGAAATAAAGCTTTACCTCCATGAGGTGATCCTAGAAATAAAACGTTACCCCCACGGGGTGGTTCTAGAAATAAAGCTTTACCTCAATGGGGTGATTCTAGAAATAAAGCTTTACCTCCATGGGGTGATCCTAGAAATAAAGCTTTACTTCCATGGGGTGGTTCTATAAATAAAGCTTTACTTCCATGGGGTGGTTTTAGAAATAAAGCTTTACCTCCATGGGGTGATTCTAGAAATAAAGCTTTACCTCCATGGGGTGAATCTCGAAATAAAGCTTTATCTCCATGGGGTGATCCTAGAAATAAAGCTTTAACTCCATGGGGTGATTCTTGAAATAAAGCTTTACCTCCACGGGGTGGTTCTAGAAATAAAGCTTTTCTTCCATGGGGTGATTATAGAAATAAAGCTTTACCTCCATGGGGTGATCCTAGAAATAAAGCTTTACCTCCATGGGGTGGTTCTAGAAATAAAGCTTTACCTCCATGGGGTGAATCTAGAAATAAAGCTTTACGTCCATGGGGTGATTATAAAAATAAAGCTTTACCTCCATGGGGTGATTCTAGAAATAAAGCTTTACCTCCATGGTGTGATTCTAGAAATAAAGCTTTACGTCCATGGGGTGATTATAGAAATAAAGCTTTACCTCCATGGGGTGATCCTAGAAATAAAGCTTTACCTCCATGGGGTGGTTCTAGAAATAAAGCTTTACCTCCATGGGGTGGCCCTAGAAATAAAGCTTCACCTCCATGGAGTTATTCTAGAAATAAAGCTTTACCTCCATGGGGTGGCCCTAGAAATAAAGCTTTACCTTCATGGAGTGATTCTAGAAATAAAGCTTTACCTCCATGGGGTGACTCTAGAAATAAAGCTTTACCTCCATGGGATGGCACTAGAAATAAAGCTTTACCTCCATGGGGTGATTCTAGAAATAAAGCTTTACCTCCATGGGTGGCCCTAGGAATAAAGCTTTACCTCCAAGGGGTGGCCCTAGAAATAAAGCTTTACCTCCATGGGATTGATACTAGAAATACAGCTTTACATCCATGGGGTGACCCTAGAAATAAAGCTTTACCTCCATGGAGTTATTCTAGAAATAAAGCTTTGCCTCCATGAGGTGATCCTAGAAATAAAGTTTTACCTCCATGTGGTGGCCCTAGAAATAAAGCTTTACCTCCATATGGTGATCCTAGAAATAAAGCTTTACCTCCATGGGTGATCCTAGAAATAAAGCTTTACCTCCATGGGGTGATCCTAGAAACAAAGCTTTAGCTGCATTGGGTGATCCTAGAAATAAAGCTTTACCTCCATGGGATGATTCTAGAAATAAAGCCTTACCTCCATGGGATGATCCTAGAAATAAAGCTTTACCTCCATGGGGTGATCCTAGAAATAAAGCTTTACCTCCATGGGGTGATCCTAGAAATAAAGATTTACCTCCATGGGGTGATCCTAGAAATAAAGCTTTACCTCCTTGTGGTGATCCTAGAAATAAAGCTTTACCTCCATGTGGTGATCCTAGAAATAAAGCTTCACCTGCATGGGGTGATCCTAGAAATAAAGCTTTACCTCAATGGGGTGATTCTAGAAATAAAGCTTTACCTCCATGTGGTAGCCCAAGAAATAAAAGCTTTACTTCCATGTGGTGGCCATAGAAAAAAAAAAGCTTTACCTCCAAGTGGTGGCGCTAGAAATAAAGCTTTACCTCCATGAGGTGGCCCGAGAAATAAAGCTTTACCTCCATGGGGTGATCCTAGAAATAAAGCTTTACCTCCATGGGTGATCCTAGAAATAAAGATTTACCTCCATGGGGTGATCCTAGAAATAAAGCTTTACCTCCTTGTGGTGATCCTAGAAATAAAGCTTTACCTCCATGTGGTGATCCTAGAAATAAAGCTTCACCTGCATGGGGTGATCCTAGAAATAAAGCTTTACCTCAATGGGTGATTCTAGAAATAAAGCTTTACCTCCATGTGGTAGCCCAAGAAATAAAAGCTTTACTTCCATGTGGTGGCCATAGAAAAAAAAGCTTTACCTTCAAGTGGTGGCGCTAGAAATAAAGCTTTACCTCCATGAGGTGGCCCGAGAAATAAAGCTTTACCTCCATGGGGTGATTCTAGAAATAAAGCTTTACCTCCATGGTGTGATTATAGAAATAAAGCTTTACGTCCATGGGTGATTATAGAAATAAAGCTTTACGTCCATGGGGTGATCCTAGAAATAAAGCTTTACCTCCATGGGGTGATCATAGAAATAAAGCTTTACCTCCTTGGGGTTATTCTAGAAATAAAGCTTTACCTCCTTGGGGTTACTCTAGAAATAAAGCTTTACCTCCATGGGGTGATTCTAGAAATAATCTTATACCTCGATGGGGTGATTCTAGAAATAAAGCTATACCTCCATAGGGTGATTCTAGAAATAAAGCTTTACCTCCATGTGGTGATTCTATAAATAAAGCTTTACCTCCATGGGGTGGTTCTACAAATAAAGCCTTACCTCCGTGGGTTATTCTAGAAATAAAGCTTTACCTCCATGGAGTGATCCTAGAAACAAAGCTTTACCTCCACGAGGTGGTTCTAGAAATAAAGCTATACCTCCATGGTGTGATCCTAGAAATACAGCTTTACCTCCACGGGGTGGTTCTAGAAATAAAGCTTTACATCCATGGGGTGATCCTAGAAACAAAGCTTTACCTCCGTGGGATGATCCTAGAAATAAAGATTTACCTCCATGACGTGGTTCTAGAAATAAAGCTTTACCTCCATGAGGTGATCCTAGAAATAAAACGTTACCCCCACGGGGTGGTTCTAGAAATAAAGCTTTACCTCAATGGGGTGATTCTAGAAATAAAGCTTTACCTCCATGGGGTGATCCTAGAAATAAAGCTTTACTTCCATGGGGTGGTTCTATAAATAAAGCTTTACTTCCATGGGGTGGTTTTAGAAATAAAGCTTTACCTCCATGGGGTGATTCTAGAAATAAAGCTTTACCTCCATGGGGTGAATCTAGAAATAAAGCTTTATCTCCATGGGGTGATCCTAGAAATAAAGCATTAACTCCATGGGGTGATTCTTGAAATAAAGCTTTACCTCCACGGGGTGGTTCTAGAAATAAAGCTTTACGTCCATGGGGTGATTATAGAAATAAAGCTTTACCTCCATGGGGTGATCCTAGAAATAAAGCTTTACCTCCATGGGGTGGTTCTAGAAATAAAGCTTTACCTCCATGGGGTGAATCTAGAAATAAAGCTTTACGTCCATGGGGTGATTATAAAAATAAAGCTTTACCTCCATGGGGTGATTCTAGAAATAAAGCTTTACCTCCATGGTGTGATTCTAGAAATAAAGCTTTACGTCCATGGGGTGATTATAGAAATAAAGCTTTACCTCCATGGGGTGATCCTAGAAATAAAGCTTTACCTCCATGGGGTGGTTCTAGAAATAAAGCTTTACCTCCATGGGTGGCCCTAGAAATAAAGCTTCACCTCCATGGAGTTATTCTAGAAATAAAGCTTTAGCTCCATGGGGTGGCCCTAGAAATAAAGCTTTACCTTCAGGAGTGATTCTAGAAATAAAGCTTTACCTCCATGGGGTGACTCTAGAAATAAAGCTTTACCTCCATGGGATGGCACTAGAAATAAAGCTTTACCTCCATGGGGTGATTCTAGAAAAAAAGCTTTACCTCCATGGGGTGGCCCTAGGAATAAAGCTTTACCTCCAAGGGGTGGCCCTAGAAATAAAGCTTTACCTCCATGGGATGATACTAGAAATACAGCTTTACATCCATGGGGTGACCCTAGAAATAAAGCTTTACCTCCATGGAGTTATTCTAGAAATAAAGCTTTGCCTCCATGAGGTGATCCTAGAAATAAAGTTTTACCTCCATGTGGTGGCCCTAGAAATAAAGCTTTACCTCCATATGGTGATCCTAGAAATAAAGCTTTACCTCCATGGGGTGATCCTAGAAATAAAGCTTTACCTCCATGGAGTGATCCTAGAAACAAAGCTTTACCTGCATTGGGTGATCCTAGAAATAAAGCTTTACCTCCATGGGATGATTCTAGAAATAAAGCCTTACCTCCATGGGATGATCCTAGAAATAAAGCTTTACCTCCATGGGGTGATCCTAGAAATAAAGCTTTACCTCCATGGGGTGATCCTAGAAATAAAGATTTACCTCCATGGGTGATCCTAGAAATAAAGCTTTACCTCCTTGTGGTGATCCTAGAAATAAAGCTTTACCTCCATGTGGTGATCCTAGAAATAAAGCTTCACCTGCATGGGGTGATCCTAGAAATAAAGCTTTACCTCAATGGGGTGATTCTAGAAATAAAGCTTTACCTCCATGTGGTAGCCCAAGAAATAAAAGCTTTACTTCCATGTGGTGGCCATAGAAAAAAAAGCTTTACCTCCAAGTGGTGGCGCTAGAAATAAAGCTTTACCTCCATGAGGTGGCCCGAGAAATAAAGCTTTACCTCCATGGGGTGATTCTAGAAATAAAGCTTTACCTCCATGGTGTGATTATAGAAATAAAGCTTTACGTCCATGGGGTGATTATAGAAATAAAGCTTTACGTCCATGGGGTGATCCTAGAAATAAAGCTTTACCTCCATGGGGTGATCCTAGAAATAAAGCTTTACCTCCTTGGGGTTATTCTAGAAATAAAGCTTTACCTCCTTGGGGTTACTCTAGAAATAAAGCTTTACCTCCATGGGGTGATTCTAGAAATAAATCTTATACCTCGATGGGGTGATTCTAGAAATAAAGCTATACCTCCATGGGGTGGTTCTAGAAATAAAGCTTTACCTCCATGGGGTGGTTCTAGAAATAAAGTTTTAACTCCATAGGGTGATTCTAGAAATAAAGCTTTACCTCCATGTGGTGATTCTATAAATAAAGCTTTACCTCCATGGGGTGGTTCTACAAATAAAGCCTTACCTCCGTGGGGTTATTCTAGAAATAAAGCTTTACCTCCATGGAGTGATCCTAGAAACAAAGCTTTACCTCCACGAGGTGGTTCTAGAAATAAAGCTTTACCTCCATGGTGTGATCCTAGAAATACAGCTTTACCTCCACGGGGTGGTTCTAGAAATAAAGCTTTACATCCATGGGGTGATCCTAGAAACAAAGCTTTACCTCCGTGGGATGATCCTAGAAATAAAGCTTTACCTCCATGACGTGGTTCTAGAAATAAAGCTTTACCTCCATGAGGTGATCCTAGAAATAAAACGTTACCCCCACGGGGTGGTTCTAGAAATAAAGCTTTACCTCAATGGGGTGATTCTAGAAATAAAACTTTACCTCCATGGGGTGATCCTAGAAATAAAGCTTTACTTCCATGGGTGGTTCTATAAATAAAGCTTTACTTCCATGGGGTGGTTTTAGAAATAAAGCTTTACCTCCATGGGGTGATTCTAGAAATAAAGCTTTACCTCCATGGGGTGAATCTAGAAATAAAGCTTTATCTCCATGGGGTGATCCTAGAAATAAAGCTTTAACTCCATGGGGTGATTCTTGAAATAAAGCTTTACCTCCACGGGGTGGTTCTAGAAATAAAGCTTTACCTCCATGGGGTTATTCTTGAAATAAAGCTTTACCTCCACGGGGTGGTTCTAGAAATAAAGCTTTACCTCCATGGGGTGGTTCTAGAAATAAAGCTTTACTTCCATGGGGTGGTTCTAGAAAAAAGCTTTACCTCCGTGGGGTGGCCCAAGAAATATATCTTTACCCCCAATGGGGTCGTTCTAGAAATAAAGCTTTACCTCCATGGGGTGATCCTAGAAATAAAGCTTTACCTCCACGGGGTGGCCCTAGAAATAAAGCTTTACTTCCATGGGGTGATCCTAGAAACAAAGCTTTACCTCCACGGTGTGGTTCTAGAAATAAAGCTTTACTTCCATGGGGTGATCCTAGAAACAAAGCTTTACCTCCATGGTGTGGTTCTAGAAATAAAACTTTACCTCCATGGGGTTATTCTAGAAATAAAACTTTACCTCCATGGGGTTATTCTAGAAATAAAGCTTTACCTCCATGGGGTTATTCTAGAAATAAAACTTTACCTCCATGAGGTTATTCTAGAAATAAAACGTTACCTAACATGGGGTTATTCTAGAAATAAAACTTTACCTCCATGAGGTTATTCTAGAAACAAAACTTTACCTCCATGGGGTGGTTCTAGAAATAAAACTTTACCTCCATGGGTTTTTCTAGAAATAAAACTTTACCTCCATGGGGTGGTTCTAGAAATAAAACTTTACCTCCATGGGGTGGTTCTAGAAATAAAACTTTACCTCCATGGGGTTATTCTAGAAATAAAACTTTACCTCCATGGGGTTATTCTAGAAATAAAGCTTTACCTCCATGGGTTTATTCTAGAAATAAATCTTTACCTCCATGGTGTTATTCTAGAAATAAAACTTTACCTCCATGGGGTTATTCTAGAAATAAAGCTTTACCTCCATGGGTTTATTCTAGAAATAAAGCTTTACCTCCACGGGGTGGCCCTATAAATAAAATAGTTTTGTCTGATCAAGTGAGTATAATGGAGTGCAAACTATGTCTGAAAATATCGTGAAAAAGTTGGATATATCGTGCCGTAATATTTACATCTCGCTGTAAACTGTGACGCTGCGCAACTAATGCCCTTTACAATGAGAATGAAGAAGAAAAAAGGAGAAAAAAAGAAGAAGAAAAAGGAGAAGAATAAGAGATGATGATGAAGTAGAAGAAAACGGAAGAAAAAGAAATTTCTAAACTTTTTTTTCATCACTATATGTACCTCCTTGATTTAAAAAAAAGATTACAATAAAATTAAAGGTATTCCCATAACGGCGACAGGCAAATGTAGTTAGCAGCACAAATGTAACCAAAAGTAGCAATGAAGTGACCAAAACATTTTTCTTTAGGGCTTTTTCAGTGACTCTAGAGTGCAATGAGCACGCAGTTGTATTTATACATTTACTGAAACAAGAAAAAATAAAAGAAAAAGTAACGGGAGTAAGAAAGCAACAATCCACTAAGCTCATCTATGACACCAGTTTAACCAGAGTGCCGACATCCAACTTTCTGCCTACAAATGTTGGACTTGAAGATAGCTCACCTTGGAATGCCAGTCTGCAGTTTTGAACTAGCAAAACCTGACGTCAGTTCTCACGTGCCAATGATGTCAGAATGTGACGTCAGCTCGGCCATTTTGTCATATGGGAAGGAACATACAGAAAATGTACGTGAGTCACTAACAAGCTGTTTGTCATCGGTATTTTAGTTACCTTGCTCATTTGCTAATTGCTCAAACATAACCTGTATATGATTCTTCTACGCAGTATTCAAGATCTTTAGAAGTCTTCAATTATAAAATAAAACATTTAAGATTAAAAACTAGCAGACACTCTAAAGAGTGTCACGTTTGTCATTCTTTGAAACGTGTATTCAAAAGACATAATCGAATACGGATCGAAAAAGGAAGGCAACCAAGTACTACAAATATCGTGATATATGAAGTCGGATGCCTTGGGCCGAAAATTCAAATAAAACGCAACACCGCGCATTTATGTCCAAAAGGACGGATGACGAAGAGGCAAGACGCCGGCCTCGAGAAAGAGAGGTTGTGGGTTCA
The DNA here is from genome assembly GCA_032433765.1 of Megaustenia siamemsis. NCBI lineage: Eukaryota > Metazoa > Mollusca > Gastropoda > Stylommatophora > Ariophantidae > Megaustenia > Megaustenia siamemsis. The sequence continues at coordinate 104,366 of JAVIAB010000127.1, read as the reverse complement.
AATCCCGGCTGCACCAGTTGGGATTTTTATTTATGATTTCTCCCTGCAGCAATCATCCCTGGTCTCAGCAGCGAGGCCTGGCTTGAAACGTCAATTACTCATCGACGGGAAAAAATGTGAGTACCTCCGAAGTCGGAGTTATCTGCCTGTCCGGCGAAGGACACCTGTGCACACGGCTGCCAGAGAAAAAATGGATTAACACGCAAAATTCAGTTCCTAGTCTCTAGGGACTTCGTCAGAGGTCAAAGCTGGTGAACGAAAAAGAAAAAAAGAAAAACAAATTGTGTTCGAGAAGGAACATGATGTATCAACAGTTCTACAACATAAGTAACGACACCCCACAATTTTAAAATAGCTGTACCCATGAAGCGTTGCAGCAAAATTTACGATCCTTGTAATAATAATATATATATAGTTGGGCGTCTTGACATGCGGCTGGTAGCAAGCAATCGTGATAAGCAGTAGTTTGGTAAAAATATTGTCTTACACTGGTTGCTCGCCCGTGCGCTGCCGGGGCCCGAAAGGTGAGTAAAGAAATGTGGCACTGTTCCTTACCAGGCATGATCGTAAGAGGCGACTAAGGAGAGTTGGGCATGGGACTGTCTATCCTGTACTGTAAAAAAAAATAAGCCGAAAAAGCTTCACAAACATGGACAAGTCTAAGAAAAGAATAAAAGTAAATCCGCCATCCAGGAAAGAATTATCTTAAAAGAATGGCAAGAAACAGAACGGCTTGGAAAGTGTTTGTTGCAGACCTATGCTTCACTGGAAGCTGAAAAGGTCGTAGAAGAAGAAGAAGAAGAAGACACTGGATGCTGCTTTGCTGAACAGCTTCTCTCGTGGCTGATTCTGCCAATATTGGACAGACAGATCCATCCGCAGAACGAACAAGAGATATTCGTGGTGCCTGGCCTCGTCTCCTTTCTCCTGCGCCTTTTGTTGTCCTCTGAATCGGATATCAACGCTGCCTTAATAGACGCTGTGCTGTTTTTTTCTTTAATTTTATTCTCCGTGTGCTACGATCTGCTGCCAGATTTTCCCACTTTCTTTCACTGATAGTGACTTCCATCATCAAAGGAAGCCAATGAATCCTTGTAATACATATTTTATATATATATATATACGTACTATTACTGACATTGTATATTCTTGTACTATGGTCATAGACAACAATGGTAGAAATGAACGCAGACAGAGTTTAGGATATTTGCTACGATGGATTCTTCTTAGGGGTTGGAATGATAAAGAGTTTCTTTTTTTTTTTACAGTATAAAAAAAATCAAAAGCTGCGTCAAATAGAATATTAGAGTACACCAGAAATATTTAATGCAATGTTTAAAAGGCATTAATTAGGTCAGCTGCGACCTTGAGCCTGATTTGTCTCTCATCTTAACAGGAGAGTTCTATCTGCTTTTGTTTCCCTAGATTTTCTCCTTTTTCCTTCGGTCTTCTTTTGTTTTCTTCGGCCTTCTTTTGTTTCCTTCGATTTTTTTACTAGTTACCTTCGAACTTCTCTGATTCTTTTCGATCTTTTTTTTTTATTAACGTTGTTGTTGTTTCCTTCGATATTTTTTTCACCACATGAGACTCAGTACAGAGTTGACACGCAGTTTTTTGACACGGACATCTAAGATGCCTCTAACTTCTCCCGCCTCTACAATGCTTCTTCTAATGGCACAGTTTTTCTTTCTTCATTGCCTTGTCCGTGAGGCAGAACACACCCAGTATGTCATCCCACATACTTAACATGACATCTGGCCTTCTTGTTGTACCCGTTGTTCTGTAATATATTTTGGAAACTACAAATATGTATCCTCCTTAATTTAATCACCTGTTACCTCTCAGTGGAGATGCAGAATTTGCATGAAATAAAACTAGCAACAAATTATACATTTTATATTTCTATGAAATTGTATCAACTAAAACAATTAACGTCTTCTCAATATTCCTGTATGGTGCAGAAACATGGACATTAGACAAAAAAAAAGAACAGAAAATTGAAGCCTTTGAAATGTGGATTTATAGACGAATAGATAGAATTGGATGGAAACAAAAGAAAACAAACGATGAAGTTTTAAAACAACTGAAAATAAAAAGAGAACTACTAAATACAATTAAGACAAGACAAATGACATTTTTGGGGCATGTTAAAAGACACAACAGCCTACTAAAAGTAATATTGGAAGGAAAAATACAAGGTAAAAGAGGCAGAGGCAGACCAAGACTAACATGGACGAGTAACATCAAAAGATGGACAAGTCAATCTATGACAGCCTGCACCATCAAAGCAAGAAACAGAGTAGAATGGCGATCCTTGGTAGCCAACCATAAAATCAGTGCAGACTACAAATAATTGATTGTAAGGCTAGTAAGTCAGGTCACTCACCTGCTGTTGTATGCAGTGGACCTGCGCGTGACTAACCTATTGTGTTATATACAATAATTTGAGAGGTAAATGGCTAAGGAATTGTAAAAATAAAAACAGCCCATTGTCCTGTGTGTGATTTTTTTTAAGATCGAAATGTCATTGCAAAAATCGTCATAGGCCGGTGTATGGCAACGAAAGCACACCGATTGTGTTTAATCTTGTAAAGCCATAATCTTAGAAGGTTGTGGAGAGACATGGTCAACTACACCAGCAAGCTCGGCACTTGAATATGATGATGATGATGATGATGATGATGATGATGATTTCTGTATAAACACAACTGCGTAAACATAACAATTTTTAAACACAAATGTTAATTTAGCTGTGTACAAAGTACTATTATGTCTTCTATGTTTCCAAAGGGCACAGACCATGGCACAGCAAGAACTGGGAGAAGACATGAACAAGCTCACGAGAATGTGAGGAAACTCTTAAACATTGGCAAGAAAACAAGCATAAACAATACTGGTCTGATTATGGGCCAGCCTGCTTTGCAAAATGGAGATGGTATGAAACAAAATATCAAGGAAATGAGTGGCAAACCTAGACAAATATGGTGCAGCGATGATATTTCAATACCGTCAGCTAAAGCTGTGCACAATATAAAGAAAACTAGGCTGAAGTCGTGCATCCGTCCGCTGAAGAGAACGCCTGTTCTGAAACAGCAAGTGAGAAGACGGAGGGTCAAAATGGCCGTAACTTTTAAAGAATGTATGGGAAATAAAGCAGGAAATAATAACTGGATGCTTGACAATGAGGACGGTTCGGATATCGCCAATGCTCTAGTTGTTCCCACTTTCCATACAAAAAGTCGAGCTTCGTCATTCAGCTCTTTTATTCAGCCAAATTCTAGCTCGAAGACTGTGTTCAGAGCCTCATCCAGCGATGATTCTGGTTACTTCACAAACACGATTACACAAAACTCGAATTTGTTGCATTTCGGTAAACGTGACTTTCAGTCTGATCTGCATGCTGCTCAACATATTGATCCTCCTGCTGATTCTAAATATATTCCAGCTTGTTCTAGACTGTGTAGTATTTGTAGAAATCAATCACCTCAAAACGGCTGGCTACTATGTAAGAGCTGTAGTGTCCGAACCAGGCAAGACGAAGGCCGCAGTGGCCCATTAAATGAACTGAAAGCCTACGCGCAGAGTTTAGCAAACAGCGTCAAAAAAATTCTCCTGCTTAATCCAGGATCAGAAAATAGTGATGAAAATGATCAAAGCTTCACTCCCATTACAAATAAAAATATACTAAATGTGGGGGAAACAGAGGATGAGTATTTTAAACGCGGGTCTGAAATTGCACTGCATCGATATATGACAGAGATTGACATGGCCAGTTTGCAAAAAACACCTTCAAAAAGTCTCTTAAACAAAAGCGTTTCATATGATGGGCGCGTCGGTACATGCTCTGGCGAGAAAGACAAACGCTCGCAGTTGTATTGGTTAGGTCAGAGCAAAGCTCAAGCAGTGGACTCCTTTTCTAAGCTCATCAAACCTGTAAACATAAGAGGTCTTGACGAAGATTATTGCTCTTCTGACAAAGAACACAAACATTATTTCAAGATGGCGAGAAAACTCACAGAATGGGGAAAATAGATAAGTCTAGAACAAAACTTTCCTTAAAACAACTTCCGCGCGTAGAAAGGGCCAGAACTGATGGTGATATACGAACTAACCCTCTTCAACCAAACATGCCTAATAAGAAGTTAGTGAAGGATAAGCAAAAACAAGGAATTGATCTTCAACGAAACAGAAGCAAAACTTTTCACGAGATCGATACAGACAATGATGAGTTTTGTGAATATTCTTCACATCGGTTGGAAGAGATTGATTTCAGTGACGCTGCTAACATCTCTAGACAAAAAGTCCTCTGCGAGGGAAGTCCAGTGGATCCTCCTTGTAATTTTGACAACAAAAAGACGGAAGACAAATGTCGTAAGGCTGTGTTCATTCGTAGCGCTACAACTCCCTACAAAAATCACTTAATGAGAAAAGACGTTGCTTCTGGGAAAAAGTCAGCTCAGTTGAGAACGCTATGAAAACAAATAAATCCACTGTGAGAGCTACAGTTAGAACCAACAAGGCATCAACTCTCAGAAAAGAAAACAGTTTGAGCGACAGAAGGAAGGTCATAGATGTGGTGGAACCTCATCCAGAAGGTTGGATAGATCATACGCCAGCAAATTCTACATTGTCGTTCACTAGAAGAAGATGCACTTCCTATGATGGCCGCAAACCACTGTATCCTAGACAAGATAGATTACATAGAAGCATATCATGGTCTATGGTTGAGGGTGATGACGAAGGAAGCAAGCAAAGAAGGGCGGCAGCTTCCGTTAGCAACATTTCTGCCAAGCGACAGAAAGAACAAGACAACGGGTTCTCCGTGAATGTATTGCCACCATCAAGATTTAAAGAACGCAGACAAAAAGACCCTCAAATGAAGAACAATGTGGGCAACGACCCTTCCATCGACAGTCCTCTACGGACAATTTCAAATATCACGCTCGAGATGTTTCTCCTGAAAAACCGTCATTGGAAATTCCCAAAGACATAGTTTCTCCTAGTGTTCACGAACTCGTCGAATTGATAAAGCCACGATGCACATCTTATTTCAACAGCACGGGGTATTATGGGTACGATATAGCAAGCAGACTATCTCCTTGCATTGAAGAAGATGCTGTCGATGATAAATTAGAAACACAATTGGAAAGAGAAAGTTATTATTTTGAAACGGACACGGCTGCAAACAACAATCAATTAGTGGATAAACAGCTGGCTGTCGAAACTGATAATAGTATTTCTATTTGCAATAGCATAGACAACGAAGCCATTTACCATGGTCAAATGACCACTCTTGGTGACTCTAGTGTTTCGGACATCATGACCAGTCCTTGGTACAGTCCAATCAAAGACTCTGTCTCGTCACATCAGATGATTATTGCGCGGAGAGAGCGCTCACTTGAGAGTAAATCAAGTACAAGCTTTCATTCAGTGATCAATACAAAAAGCAGCCACTCGGATGAAGCATTGATGAAGTACTCCGATGTTTGGGATCACGGACCGACCCGCAAGCAGTCCATCATGTACAGTGAGACTGACGTAGATACTGGGTTGATATACCACCTTGCCAAACGGCAGACAACTAGGGCACAGTTTCCCCCTTACCACGACCTTACCAACACTTCGAGGGACATCTACACCATGAGCGGTGACGTAAGCACTTCGACCAGCTCCATTAGCAGCAAAAGTGAAATTAGTGAAAGCGCATACACGGGGGGATTTTACAAAGAGGATCCATTCTATAGCAGCAGCAGCAATAATTCTGATGAATCTTCAAGCTACATCTACTTTGAACCCGATGGCCAATCAAAGCACGCACCTAGCGAGCTGGACATCTATACTGGAAGCATCTTCAACAACAATCAGAATGTCTACTCGTTAGCTGAAGACGGAGATCTTTATCAGATAAACACAGTAAAAGCCTAAAGGATAACAGCACCAACAATTCTGCTCGATCGTTTGTGGGTAAAACACGGCGCCACTCCAGATGTAAACCCCGTAGCGACTCCATTACAGCCGGAAACAATGTTGCAGCCTTCGAGAGTCTCTCTCAGCGTGTCTGTGTCCACTGCGGCGGAGCTCAGGCGCACGATGCATCTAACAATAGCAATAACTGGTGCGATTCTGACGAATTTGAGAGCTTAGTGAACCAAGGTTCCCTTGTCACAAAAAGTAAAGAACCCTTGTATACCGATTACCATCCAGGAATGCGACCAGAGTTTCACGTTAAAAATATTGAGAAAACGGAGCCTGTGTTTGATTTTCTAAAATACGAAAACTTGAGCGAATATTCGGGAATTATCTCGTCAAATCAAGTGGATAAATCCAGTGGTGATAACATATGGTACAGCGGTCTGTTGCATAGCATCAGCGATGAGACCTTAGATAAACAATACACAAGAACGGATCAGTCTCCAGACAAGTCCATGTTCTCTTGGCAGTATTCAGATGACTATTACACCAGCTCCGTACGCCTAGAATTGAGAAGTCAAATAAATACTCTATTGGTGCACAGGGGAAAATTAACCCGGATGTCAATAACAATCATTTCGAGGATATTTACACCGGCACTTATGGTGTACAAAATGAGCCACCACGTGTTCAGGAGCAACCGATTGCAATCATCCCGGCCCCGGCGACAGAGAATTGGTACCTCAGCGAACCAAAGCCAAGTCCTAAGAGCTCGAATTTTTATGAACAGAAATATGATGTGTTTTATCCTGTATCTGACAATGAAAGGAAACCCCTTTGGGACAAACCGGAATCAGTGAAAGAGTCTCGCGCCACATTCAGCCATGTTGCGCAAGAGACGAGTACGTATTCTGAATCCAGTGCATACGTAACAGACAACATCTTGAGAAAATACGATCAAACTCCCACCATGGGCGCATCGATGGAGGAACCACTACCGATGCGCAAGAAAATAATACAAGAGAAACCAAAGCAGGAAGAGCCAGATGGTTATTTTTTGTATGGCTCCAACAGAAGTTCAAGCCGTGGCTTCTATAATGTCGATGACGACACTTACAGTTTTCAACAGAAGGTTGTGAAAGAAGAACCGAAAGCTCCGGTCGTTCCAGAGATTAAAACGGTCGGAGGAATTGTATGCCGTGAGAATGTGGCTAATAAAGAGGATTACGCTGAAGATATAAATAGAGATCTAGAACCTGGAGCATGGGCTCCATTTTCTTTTCGCTTTTCAGACGAAGCGAAATATTCTAGTGAAAGTGCTGCTGGTACAGATGCGAAATCGGCCGAAGGCACGGGTCAAAACATGAAACATATGGAAGATACTTCCTATGCTCACAATCGTATTTATGACAATATTGGTGCCAGAAACAAATGGCGTGAAATGGCGACGAAGAAAGACAATGAAGTTGTCAAATCGAGAGACGCATCCAGGCACCGTGCGCATCAGGCAGGGGACACCGGCAAACATGATTACATTAAGTCTCGCACAATGCTGGACATGATCCCAGACAGGGCAAGGGGCAAGCGCGCCAATTCAACCACTTTCAAGTCAGCTCATTCGGACGGAATGGGTGTACACAAGAATTCTGGGACCGGTAAGTGCCTGACTACTCTCATCGATGTTTTTTTTTCCCCCGAACCACGTCACTACAAGCATTCTGTAATAGCAGTTTTTCAAAATGTCATGCAATGGCTGATTAATATCTAAAAGGTTTGCATGGAAAAGAGGGGGGGGGGGGGGGTAGCCGGTATATAAAAGCACATTTAAACATCACCATCATCATGTTTCACATCGGGTGGTGTAGATCATGTCCTTCCACAATACTCTATCCGTATCAATTCTGTTGTTGAAAGTTTTCCGTGCCATGACACCAAGCTATCTAGCAACTTCTCTCTTTGTCGTCCGCGATCATTCATTCCCTCTATATTGCCAGTTGTAACCAGATACTCCAACTTTCATGATGTGCCCAAAAATGTTCATTGTTTCCTTTCTGATATTTCTTAGGAGAGACATGAACATCACATGCTTATCGCAACAAAGCAGGTGTGTGGATAAAATAAAATAACGACAAAATAACATGTTTCTTTTTAGTGGACTATACGAGACTAAGCACACAACATATCAGCTCTAAAAGACCTTCAAACGGGACAAATAGAACAGACAACAACTTATTTTATTTAAGTCCTAATGAGAGTAGGAATTCAAAATAGTAGCAAAACTGACATGCCACTATGTAAATACTCACTGTTGTTATTGTTGACGTAATATCAGGTGTTGATACAAACAGCCTTTGACTCAATGAGTGTTGCGGTCGAAATGGCTTTCTTTACCTTCCCAGTTGTTACTAGGCAACGTTGTAATTCGACTAGTTTCAGGCTGGATAACTGTGACTTCTCCAGCCTAGTTGTACTGTCATACTAGGTTTTCAATCAGTAAGAGCCACCACTAAAATGAACATGGCGATCCTAACTTCTGTTGGCCAGCATGCTTTAACGCAGTCTGTTACCAGAAAAGACCGACTATGGTCCGATAGATGGTGCAGTCCGAAAATACGACCAGACAGGTTATCAGATGTTGAAACGATACTCAGATGATAACAGTGGGTCATGCCCGAAAATTAGAGAAAAAAAACTATCATAAAGTTATACCTGTTTTCTAACAAAAGTGCAGAGACTGGTACAGTAGACGTGCACACCTCGAAAGTCAACAGTTGATAGCTGGCAATTCTCAAGAAGATGGCAATGACACACGGATGGTCTGCGCTGAAAGAAATCGGGTTGGAGTTTCTCATCTGGAGCTGTGATAGCTCAGTGGTTAGTGGACTTAACTATTAAGGACAAGATTATCGGGTTCCATTCTAATCGTGCGACTTCTAGGTTAACCCAGCTTTAAATGGGTACTAGATTACTCTGGGAAAGGAAGTCGGTACTGATGTAACACCGACCACATTGTTCAAGAAAAATTAATGCCCCGAAAATGTATAAATATGAATACTGAAGCGATGTTGCATGTAAGCTACAGGACAATATAAAGCTCTCTCTTCCTCTTTTCACAGCTGAGGAAAAAAAAAACTCTAGCGTAGAGGATAAAGGTTGAAGAAGTCACTGTTGCCCTCAAGTGGGTTGTAACGATACATTTAAACAGTGTACAGTTGTTTGTCACCTATACTTTAGTTGATATGTTGTGTCCTTCCAGGAAAAGTTAAAAAGTAAAGTCTAGTACCCCCGTCACGCCAAGTGGCGTGTGACCATAAATTTTACAGACCTTCAACACATGATTTTGGTGTAATGTGGTCGGTATTACGCTCGTGCCGCTTCACTTTCCCAGAAAAAAATCCGGTGCCCATTTAAGGCTGGGTGAACTCGGAAGCCGTCGGTTGGGATCGAACCCTACCTCTTGTCCTTTGTAGTCCAGTTCACTAACCACTGAGCTATCGCGGCTCCCCCCTTCCAGGAAGATAAAACATATATGTTTATTACACATGAAAAGTGATTAGAAGTAGTTGTATCGTTAAAAAAAAAAAATAATTAAAAAAATGGTAGTTAACAATTGAATAATTCTTATCCTGAAGCTCAGATTTGACAAGTTCTTGTATTTTTCTGTTACGGGCATTACATACTTAAATATCATTCATAGATTAATATCTCGTTTAGCTAAAAATTTAACTTTTTGTGTTTACACTCACAAATTGGAACCACTTCCATAAAATATGTTAAGAACGAGCGGAATGTACTATGTTCAGGACATCTGTATGCATAAATGCAACAAATATACAAGATTAGACCTAAAATGCAATTTGAGAACAAAACAAACAACCGTGTGTGACGTACACAGAGCTTCTACCGGTCTGAAACCAAGAAACTTGGCTTCCGGCGGTAGTCACTATCTGGACATGATTTGCACGCGGTATCTATAAACTGTGGGCTGACAGTTATTCTCTATGTCCTTCAATCTACAAAAGCTATTGCTGCAGTGTAGTCTTTTAACTTCTATTTTTATCCTTACAAAGCTGAACTCTGGGACAGTTGGTGCAACTGAGAGAGCTGCCAGGCTGGCCTTATGTGCATCCACAACAAATGATGTCAACTTGTTCCAGACTATTGGTGGCTTTATGTGAGAATGCAGTCTTGAGACTGTCGCAATTTGGAATAGAATGTCGAACTCTTAAGAATGACACACTACAAGGAACGACACACTACAAGGAACGACACACTACAAGGAATGACACAATACAAGGAACGGCACACTACAAGGTATGACACACTACAAGGAATGACACGCTTCAAGGTATGACACACCACAAGGAATGGCACACTACATGGAATGACACACTACAAGGAATGACACACTACAAGGTATGACACACCACAAGGAATGACACACAACAAGGAATGACACACTACAAGGAATGACACGCTTCAAGGTATGACACACCACAAGGAATAACAACTACAAGGTATGACACACCACAAGGAATGACACACAACAAGGAATGACACACTACAAGGAATAACACACTACAAGGAATAACACACTACAAGGTATGACACACCACAAGGAATGGCACACTACATGGAATGACACACTACAAGGAATGACACACCACAAGGAATGACACACTACAAGGAATGACACACTACAAGGAATGACACACAACCAACAGGCTATGGGCACACATCTCGTCATTTATTTGAAGCCACTGAGCACCAATCATATCTATGTGATCATATCTATGTGATCATATCTATGTGATCACATCTATGTGATCATATCTATGTGATCATATCTATGTGATCATATCTATGTGATCATATCTATGTTATCATATCTATGTGATCATATCTATGTGATTCCTGACCATATAAAGCAGATATTGAAAGATGAGAAAGGAGATGGCCAAGAGGTAGGCCCAAAGAAAGATAGGCAAACAAAATCACAGAAACGCCACAGGAAAATCAATTGGCAAGGGTTAAGTCGACAAAAGGACAACAACCAGAACTTTGTATCTCCCTCGCCACTCGAATGGGTTCAAGAGGGTGTTCAGAAAGAAAGAAAGAAAGAAAGAAAGAAAGAAAGAAAGAAAGAAAGAAGAAAAAAGAAAGAAAGAACGAACGAACGAACGAAAGACAGAAAGAAAGAAAGAAAGAAAGAAAGAAAGAACGAAAGAAAAAAAAAGAAAGAAAGGAAAGCAGAAATAAAGAAAGAACATCTATGCGGAAGTTGATGCCTGAACTGCTGTGGTGTCATCTATAAGCCCAATAAACAATAAATCAATGTTGTCGTACAACAACCAACTCTGTCACTCCCCATCTCCCAAAACCCCCTAAATTATACAACAAAAAGATGTTTCAATTTAGTTCTAAACAAAACCCCCTAAATTATTCAACAAAAAGATGTTTCAGTTTAATTCTAAACCTCAGACTTTTCTATTCTCTCTGCAGTTTCTGCGGCCAGAAATAAAAGACACTAGGAGCCATACAAGTCTGCAGTCTAGGAGTTCTATACTGCTGGAAATAGCTACTGAGCACACAACAACAGAACGTAGAGTCAGGATGCAGTAAGAATTGTCAAACGGAAAAATGCACAACAAAACGTAATATCTTGCGTGGAGTACACGTAGCTTTTCGTTGGTGATTTCTTAGGAAGGGGAGGGACTCATGTCTCTCTCTCTCTCTCTCATATATGTATATATATATATATATATATATATATATATATATATATATATATATATATATATATATATATCGAGAGAGAGATCAAGAGATCAAATAAGTGAATAATCACGTATTTTCTAGCATAAGTTACAGTTATGGATATGTAAATGATAACGGCAATCTGATCGTCGCAAAAAAAAAAAAAACAACAACAACATATATACGTCCCAAACTCTAGAAAATGTTTCGACTATTTTAGCTTCTAGTTTAACACTCAAAAGAAGACGGGCACAAATGGGTCATGACTTCCAGGTGTATACATCCTGTTGTGATATTAAGGATGTATTCAGAATTTAATCTTTGAGTAAGTCTCCAGTGTAGAGTTTCATGTTAATTACGATATAGAAATCTGCCTTGTTTAACTTGCCAACGAACGTATTCCATTTGCATTAACAGACATAATTCGAAACTATATATTCAGTTTTATAAGTGGACCCGTTCTATTATTGGGCCCATATTTTTCATTTTTATTCTGTGCTTGCAATATATATTTTAAGCCTCTTTCTGCTCGCTTTAAACAACTAGATTACTGTAGCTTCCACTTTCACTCTTATTGGGAGTTCTTTCGCCCTTATACACATCTTTTACTCCCCGTTTTCCAATTAGCCACTTATTTAATCATATTTGATGATTAAAGATGAGGCTACTTCCATGACACTTTTTTTTCGAGCGCTTTATGCGTCCTTCTTAATAACAAGGTGGTGACATCTTCATACAATCAGCACAGGAAATGGCAGTGCCAATGTGATCTTTCACTGTTCATCACATCTGAGGCACCATATCATAATATCTGAGGCACCATATCATCACATCTGAGGCACCATATCATCATATCTAAGACACCATATCATTATATCTAAGACACCATATCATCATATCTAAGGCACCATATCATCATATCTAAGACACCATATCATCATACCTGCGTCACCATATCATCATATATGAGGCACCATATCATCATATCTGAGGCACCATATCATCATATCTAAGGCACCATATCATCATATCTGAGGCACTATATCATCATATCTAAGGCACCATATCATATCTGAGGCACCATATCATCATATCTGCGTCACCATATCATCATATCTAAGGCACCATATCATCATATCTAAGGCACCATATTATCATATCTGAGGCACCATATCATCATATCTGCGTCACCATATCATCATATATGAGGCACCATATCATCATATCTGAGGCACCATATCATCCTATCTAAGGCACCATATCATCATATCTGAGGCACTATATCATCATATCTAAGGCACCATATCATATCTGAGGCCCCATATCATCATATCTGCGTCACCATATCATCATACCTGCGTCACCATATCATCATATCTGCGTCACCATATCATCATATATGTAGCCACCATACATCATATCTGAGGCACCATATCATCATATCTAAGGCACCATATCATCATATCTAAGGCACCATATCATCATATCTGAGGCACCATATCATCATATCTGCGTCACCATATCATCATATATGAGGCACCATATCATCATATCTGAGGCACCATATCATCATACCTGCGTCACCATATCATCATATATGAGGCACCATATCATCATATATGTAGCCACCATACATCATATATGAGGCACCATATCATCATATCTGAGGCACCATATCATCATATATGAGGCACCATATCATCATATATGTAGCCACCATACATCATATATGAGGCACCATATCATCATATCTGAGGCACCATATCATCATATATGAGCCACCATATCATCATATCTGTAGCAGGTGTTTAGTTATCATATTGTCAGTACAATTCACATTCAACTGAGGTTCCTATCTTTAGAGCTTTTTAAAACGATATAATAATCTGTTAGTCTAACAATTGTTACTTGTTCTTTTTTGCTCTGCTGGAAGACATCATTTTCTTGTCCAGATCTTACAGAACGATCATACCCCGGTGTTCTATATCTCATTGTTGGTGCATTTGTTCCTGGAAAACTTATTCAGAAACAACGAAGACCTACAAGATCTAGCAGGAAATCGTCAATTGTAGAGAACTATGACTGCTGCCCTGTGTAACGTCATTGGTCCGATAGGGAAATAAGAAAACACAATTGACTAACTCTAATTTACTGTATTTGGCTAAACTAATTTCTCACTTTGCCAACCTAAAGGGGAAATACATTTTGGAAATAAAAAGCCTTGACAGGGAGAGTCTAATCTAAGACATTGGAATGAACAAAAGCAGGCATAAAAAAGAACTGATGCAGCTGTAGAAAAAAGGTCCATTCAGCTTGCATGGTTCCATGGCCCAGTCACACATGAATTGAACAAGTAGCTGACAACGTAAACCATCTTGGCAACAAAAATCGTGGTGATGTTCTAAATCAAATTACGTTCACAAAATACAGAGTGTTCGTTGAGTATGTGAAATTAATCAAGAAGCAATGGTCAACAATCTGTACATTCTTACAACCATTGCAGTCGTCATCAGACTTTGGACATGTGCACGTTTTAACATCATACTATTTTATAAACATACCATTTTATCGTTTCTGTTTATTCCCTAAAAGATTGTATTGTTTAATGTTAGATGAAACGGGCTCTTTTTATTTAATTTTGAAGAATTGAAACTGATCAGCTCATTCATGCCAAAATATAATATTTGTATTTTTTTTTTTAAAGAAGAAAACATAAGCAGACAAGCGATTTTTAATATACATTTGTAAAGATTTGTTCTAATTCCTAAGGCAAATAACAAATAATGCATGCACTTTGTTAACATTAATATAGAAGTATGATATACTTTAACATTTGTATACCATCTTGTGTTAATGAAATAAAGAATTGCAATTAAAGTAGAATCTTATTTTTTTGTAAAAACTATTTGTTTGATTTGAGGTGCAAAAACTACCAAATAAAAGGTAGATTTGCTGTGGTAATGTTTTCTCTGTGTTGCTGCAAAGATAAATTGGATGTCCTCAGCAATGTGTCAACAATTCTGGACAGGATTTTCTAGAGGTTGATGCCAATTTAGAAACTTGTAAAAGATTCGTACCGAGCTGATATTGTCGTTAACCAGCTAATAAGGTGGGTGCTGTGGTGGTTTGGCCAAAAGACATATATTCAAGAAGGCGCCAAACAACTATCTGCAACTACGTTCTGTAAACCTTGCCCATGTTATTCCTCTATCAACAACAATGAGTAGGTTCGCTCAACCATCAAACAGCTATCAACAATGAACCCCTCCATCCTAGTGCGTCTTGTCTCATCATCCCAGACAGTAGTCTAGGTAAACCGTTCTTCTATATGCTCCCTAAGATCCACAAGCCCAATAGTCCCGGGCGCCCCATTGCTTCAGCATGTAGTTGTCCCACGGAACAGATATCCGACTATCTTGACAGAATTTTGACAACCCATAGTGACATCGCTTCCCACATATGTCAAGGACAGAACCATGCCCTCACTATCTTCTCTTCTCTTTCCCTTACTCCAGAACGCTCGTACCTACTTTTCGTCCTCGTCGTGTACTCTTTATACCTCAATCCTTCACCCTGAAGGCCTAATAACTCTCCAGTTCTCTCTCGACCAAAGAAATCATCCATCTGTGGATACTTCCACTCTCCTCCGCTTAACCGAACTTGTTCTCAACCCTAATGCTTTCGAATTCAATGGTCAGTTCTATAACCAAGTCGTAGCTATGTGAACCAAGATGGGTCCTAGTTACACTGCCTGTTCATGGGTCACCTTGAACATCAAATACAGAACTCATATTTGACCCCTTCCCCCTTAAATACCTCCGGTATATCGATGAAGGTTTTGGACTAACGGACGTGTCTGAAGATGACATCTCCAGCTTCATCGACCACATTGGCAACTTTCATAAATCCATCAACATTACATCACAGGCTTATGAGCCACATGGCCTGTTTGGTTTGTTTCGTCTATTATCAACGTCAAGATGTGACTATGCCATTGTTGATTCACTATAATCAAAACACCACATTCTGCACAGTAACATATACCTCTATTAAATCACTATTTATGAAGACAGTATATGAGAAAGAAGCTAAAGACAGTTTATCTGAAGGAGGGTGAAGAAAGTTTATATGGAGGGGATTAAAGACAGTTTATAAGGAGGAGATTAAAGACAGTTTATAAGGAGGAGATTAAAGACAGTTTATATGGAGGAGATTAAAGACAGTTTATGAGAAAGAAGCTAAAGACAGTTTATCTGAAGGAGGGTGAAGAAAGTTTATAAGGAGGAGATTAAAGACAGTTTATATGGAGGAGTTTGATGACAGTTTATCTGAAGGAGGGTGAAGACAGTTCATGTGGAGGAGGTTGATGACAGTTTATCTGAAGGAGGGTGAAGACAGTTTATGTGGAGGAGGGTGATGACAGTTTATCTGAAGGAGGGTGAAGACAGTTCATGTGGAGGAGGTTGATGGCATTTTATCTGAAGGAGGGTGAAGACAGTTCATGTGGAGGAGGTTGATGGCAGTTTATCTGAAGGAGGGTGAAGACAGTTCATGTGGAAGTGGCTGAAGACAGTTTATGTGGAAGTGGCTGAAGACAGTTTATGTGGAAGTGGCTGAAGACAGTTTATGTGGAAGTGGCTGAAGACAGTTTATGTGGAAGTGGCTGAAGAAAGTTTATGTGGAAGTGGCTGAAGACAGTTTATGTGGAAGTGGCTGAAGACAGTTTATGTGGAAGTGGCTGAAGACAGTTTATGTGGAAGAGACTGAAGATAGTTTATGTGGAAGTGGCTGAAGACAGTTTATGTGGAAGTGGCTGAAGACAGTTTATGTGGAAGAGACTGAAGACAATTTATGTGGGAGTGGCTGAAAACAGTTTATGTGGAAGTGGCTGAAAACAGTTTATGTGGAAGAGACTGAAGACAATTTATGTGGAAGAGACTGAAGACAGTTTATGTGGAAGAGACTGAAGACAGTTTATGTGGAAGTGGCTGAAGACAGTTTATGTGGAAGAGACTGACGAGAATTTATGTGGGAGTGGCTGAAACAGTTCATGTGGAAGTGGCTGAAAACAGTTTATGTGGAAGAGACTGAAGACAATTTATGTGGAAGAGACTGAAGACAGTTTATGTGGAAGTGGCTGAAGACAGTTTATGAGGAAGGGGCTGAAAACAGTTTATGTGGAAGTGACTGAAAACAGTTTATGAGGAAGAGACTGAAGACAATTTATGTGGAAGAGACTGAAGACAGTTTATGAGGAAGAGACTGAAGACAATTTATGTGGAAGAGACTGAAGACAGTTTATGTGGAAGTGGCTGAAGACAGTTTATGTGGAAGTGACTGAAAACAGTTTATGAGGAAGAGACTGAAGACAATTTATGTTGAAGAGACTGAAGACAGTTTATGAGGAAGAGACTGAAGACAATTTATGTGGAAGAGACTGAAGACAGTTTATGAGGAAGAGACTGAAGACAGTTTATGTGGAAGTGGCTGAAGACAGTTTATGTGGAAGAGACTGAAGACAGTTTATGTGGAAGTGATTGAAAACAGTTTATGAGGAAGAGACTGAGACAGTTTATGTGGAAGAGACTGAAGACAGTTTATGTGGAAGTGGCTGAAAACAGTTTATGAGGAAGAGACTGAAGACAGTTTATGTGGAAGTGGCTGAAGACAGTTTATGAGGAAGAGACTGAAGACAGTTTATGTGGAAGTGGCTGAAGACAGTTTATGAGGTAGAGACTGAAGACAGTTTATGTGGAAGTGGCTGAAGACAGTTTATGAGGAAGGGGCTGATGACAGTTTATGTGGAAGTGGCTGAAGACAGTTTATGAGGAAGGGGCTGATGAGAGTTTATGTGGAAGTGGCTGAAGACAGATTATGTGGA
Source organism: Megaustenia siamemsis (assembly GCA_032433765.1). NCBI lineage: Eukaryota > Metazoa > Mollusca > Gastropoda > Stylommatophora > Ariophantidae > Megaustenia > Megaustenia siamemsis. The sequence continues at coordinate 86,818 of JAVIAB010000127.1, read as the reverse complement.
AGAGACTGAAGACAGTTTATGTGGAAGAGACTGAAGACAGTTTATGTGGAAGAGACTGAAGACAGTTTATGTGGAAGAGACTGTAGACAGTTTATGTGAAGAGACTGAACACAGTTTATGTGGAAGAGATTGAAGACAATTTATGTTTAAGTGGCTGAAGACAGTTTATGTGGAAGAGACTGAAGACAGTTTATGTGGAAGAGACTGAAGACAGTTTTATGTGGAAGAGATTGAAGACAGTTTATGTGGAAGTGGCTGAAGATAGTTTATGTGGAAGAGACTGAAGACAGTTTATGTGGAAGAGACTGAAGACAGTTTATGTGGAAGAGACTGAAGACAGTTTACGTGGAAGAGACTGAAGACAGTTTATGTGGAAGTGGCTGAAGACAGTTTATGCGAAAGAAACTGAAGACAGTTTACGTGGAAGAGACTAATGACAGTTTATGTGGAAGAGACTGAAGACAGTTTATGTGGAAGAGACTGAAGACAGTTTATGTGAAAGAGACTGAAGACAGTTTATGTGGAAGAGATTGAAAACAGTTTATGTGGAAATGGCTGAAGACAGTTTATGTGGAAGTGGCTGAAGACAGTTTATGTGGAAGAGACTGAAGACAGTTTACGAGGAAGTGGCTGAAGACAGTTTTTTGAGGAATAGACTGAAGACATTTTATGTGGAAGAGACTGAAGACAGTTTATGTGGAAGTGGCTGAAGACAGTTTATGTGGAAGTGGCTGAAGACAGTTATCTGGAGGAGACTGAAGACAGTTTATGTGGAAGAGACTGAAGACAGTTTATGTGAAGAGACTGAAGACAGTTTATGTAGAAGAGACTGAGACAGTTTATGTGAAAGAGACTGAAGGCAACATATGTGGAAGAGACTGAAGACAGTTGATGTGGAAGAGACTGAAGACAGTTTATGTGGAAGAGACTGACGACAGTTTATGTGGAGGAGGGTGATGACAGTTTCTTTGAAGGAGGGTGAAGACAGTTCATGTGGAGGAGGTTGATGACAGTTTCTTTGAAGGAGGGTGAAGACAGTTTATGTGGAGGAGGGTGATGACAGTTTATGTGGAGGAGGGTGATGACAGTTTCTTTGAAGGAGGGTGAAGACAGTTTATGTGGAGGAGGGTGATGACAGTTTCTTTGAAGGAGGGTGAAGACAGTTTATGTGGAGGAGGGTGAAGACAGTTTCTTTGAAGGAGGGTGAAGACAGTTTATGTGGAGGAGGGTGATGACAGTTTCTTTGAAGGAGGGTGAAGACAGTTTATGTGGAGGAGGGTGATGACAGTTTCTTGAAGGAGGGTGAAGACAGTTTATGTGGAGGAGGTGATGACAGTTTCTTTGAAGGAGGGTGAAGACAGTTTATGTGGAGGAGGGTGATGACAGTTTCTTTGAAGGAGGGTGAAGACAGTTCATGTGGAGGAGGTTGATGACGGTTTATATGGAAGTGGCTGAAGACAGTTTATGTGGAAGAGACTGAAGACAGTTTATTTGGAAGAGACTGAAGACAGTTTATGTGGAAGTGCTGAAGACAGTTTATGTGGAAGTGGCTGAAGACAGTTTTTTGAGGAATAGACTGAAGACAGTTTATTTGGAAGAGACTAAAGACAGTTTATGTGGAAGTGGCTGAAGACAGTTTATGTGGAAGAGACTGAAGACAGTTTATGTGGATGTGACTGAAGACAGTTTATGTGGAAGGGGCTGATGACAGTTTATGTGGAAGAGACTGAAGGCAACATATGTGGAAGAAGACAGTGATGTGTAGGAGGTTGAAAACAGTTCATATGGAAGAGACAAAAGATATGTGGGTAAGGCATAAGACAGTATATATATATGGGGCCGATTAAGGCTCCTTGTAGGGAGCCGCGATAGCTCAGTGGTTAGTGAACTGGACTACAAAGGACAAGGGATAGGGTTCGATCCCAACCGACGGCTGCCGGGCTCACCAGCCTTAAATGGGTACCGGATTTTCTGTGAAAGTAAAGTAGCACGGGAGTAATACCGACCACATTACCCCAAAAATCATGTGCTGAAGGTCTGTAAAATATAGGGTCACCAACACCATATTTCCCTATATGCCACTTGGCGTGACGGGGTACTTTACTTTTTTTTCTTTAAGGCTCCTTGCACGTCTCGTTTCTTCTCTGTCCACGTGTTTATGAATTTTGAAAAAAAAAGCTGTGAACACTATAATGCAATTATAGTCATGCAATTTGTCAAAAGCTGGTCTTTGTTTTTCACTTATTGAATGCCTGTAATTACAGCTCCAGTTAATATACTACCTAGGTCACGTAAACTAAGCAACAGAAGCTCATTGGTTAGTAAACTGGACTACCTAGGTCACGTAAACTAAGCAACGGAAGCTCATTGGTTAGTAAACTGGACTACCTAGGTCACCTAAACTAAGCACGGAAGCTCATTGGTTAGTAAACTGGACTACCTAGGTCACCTAAACTAAGCAACGGAAGCTCATTGGTTAGTAATCTGAACTACCTAGGTCACCTAAACTAAGCAACGGAAGCTCATTGGTTAGTAATCTGGACTACCTAGGTCACGTAAACTAAGCAACAGAAGCTCATTGGTTAGTAATCTGGACTACCTAGGTCACGTAAACTAAGCAACAGAAGCTCATTGGTTAGTAATCTGGACTACCTAGGTCACGTAAACTAAGCAACAGAAGCTCATTGGTTAGTAACTGGACTACCTAGGTCATGTAAACTAAGCAACGGAAGCTCATTGGTTAGTAATCTGGACTACCTAGGTCACCTAAACTAAGCAACGGAAGCTCATTGGTTATAGTAAACTGGACTACCTAGGTCACCTAAACTAAGCAACGGAAGCTCATTGGTTATAGTAAACTGGACTACCTAGGTCACCTAAACTAAGCAACGGAAGCTCATTGGTTAGTAAACTGGACTACCTAGGTCACCTAAACTAAGCAACGGAAGCTCATTGGTTAGTAAACTGGACTACCTAGGTCACGTAAACTAAGCAACGGAAGCTCATTGGTTAGTAAACTGGACTACCTAGGTCACGTAACCTAAGCAACGGAAGCTCATTGGTTATAGCAAACTGGACTACCTAGGTCACCTAACTAAGCAACGGAAGCTCATTGGTTATAGTAAACTGGACTACCTAGGTCACCTAAACTAAGCAACGGAAGCTCATTGGTTATAGTAAACTGGACTACCTAGGTCACCTAAACTAAGCAACGGAAGCTCATTGGTTAGTAAACTGGACTACCTAGGTCACCTAAACTAAGCAACGGAAGCTCATTGGTTATAGTAAACTGGACTACCTAGGTCACGTAAACTAAGCAACGGAAGCTCATTGGTTAGTAAACTGGACTACCTAGGTCACCTAAACTAAGCAACGGAAGCTCATTGGTTAGTAAACTGGACTACCTAGGTCACGTAACCTAAGCAACGGAAGCTCATTGGTTAGTGAACTGGACTACTTAGGTCAATAAGTCAGATCCAATCTTGATAGATGGCTCTTAGATTCACTCAGCTGTAAATAGGTACCATATTTCCCTGGGAAAGTAGGGAGCCTTGGTGTGATCTATCTATCTTATCCGTCCGTCCATTCATCCATCTATCTATATATCTATCAATTGACCTTTCGAGCTGTAGCCGGCCCATAGGGCGTAGATCAAGATACTCCTTCTTTTATCTGAATTTTTGTTCTAGCAGTTTTCAATTCTTTTAAAGATATTTTATCAAATCTCGCCATCTGTCTCTGTTCTGTGCAAGCAGCTCTATCTCATCGAGGAAGCCGATTCCTGGTGTGATACTTACTGGCCACATTATTGAAAAACACACCAACACCATATTCTCCATACACAAGCAGAGAAACAAATTCTGAATGTGAGTTAACAACATGTTCGAGTTAATTAATTATTTAAAGAACAATTTATTCCTATACTTATTTAACATTTGAATATTATTATCTGCACCTTTCGGCCTGACATGTGTTTATGAAATGGGTACATTTTTAACTTTTCTAGAGCAGTGACATAGGCCTGGCCTATCTTTGATAGTTTTAACTGTCAAGATAAACTTTAACTTAAGACCCCCGTCACGCCAAGTGGTGTATATGAAATATGGTGTTATTGACCATCAATTTTATAGACCTTCAGCACATGATTTTTGGGGTAATGTGGTCGGTATTACGCCCGTGTCGCGTTACTTCCCCAGAAAATAATCCGGTACTCATTTAAGGCTGGGAGAACCTGGAACCCATCGGTTGGTATGGAACCATACCTCTTGTCCTTTCTAGTCCAGTTCACTAACCACTGAGCTATCGCGGCTCCCTGTCAAAGTAAAGGTAAAGTATGCAACTTGAATCGGCGTCTTAGCACGCGAGTTTTCACCCATATGTGCTCGACCGCCTATCCAGAAGTGTTCGGAGACTTCTGGATAGTTTCGCTTCAAGCATCGAAACTCTCGATCTTCCCAGAGTACTATACCATGGTACCCATTTCTGCCAGCGGCTGAGTCGACGGCGGGAGTATTTTTTTTCCAAACACAAGTACAACTGTGACTGCTTCCAGCGGGAATCGAACACGGGTTGTCCGAACGTTGGTAGTTCAATCAGGAAATTATCTCGACTGGGCTACCGAGGCCCCCTATCTGTCAAGGGTTCTTTACCACGTACAGTGGATCGCCTGTTTTTCACCACCTAAGATGGCTAGACATCGAATCTCATTACACAATGACCAAGGTGTATAAAGCCACGAAGAAACTGGATTGGATGAGAAAAATTCCCACTGCCAGTGCAGGATTTGAATCAGTAACTTTTTGTCCTGATGTTCATGCGTTACCTCTAGACCACCCAGTCCACAAAGGGCAGTCAAATTCTCTTGAAATTCTACAAATTATATGCAGCCGTGACTTCGCACTCAGTTTGGTTTTTTTTTTCTTTCTTCAAAAGAGACCTTGAACATGACACCAGACGAAGTGGGAGATCTGGCTAGAGACAGATTTTTTTTCAGACGTTCTGTGGGAGATATGGTTAAGAGACAGGGTTTATTTAAGACGGGATGTAGTGAATGCAACGTTCTGTGGGAGATTTGGCTCGAGACAGGGATTATTTCAGACATTCTGTTGGAGATCTAGCGAGAGACAAATTTTTTCAGACGTTCTGTTGGAGATCTAGCTAGAGACAGATTTTTTCAGACGTTCTATTGGTGATCTAGCGAGAGACAGATTTTTTCAGACGTTCTGTTGGAGATCTAGCTAGAGACAGATTTTTTCAGACGTTCTATTGGTGATCTAGCGAGAGACAGATTTTTTCAGACGTTCTGTTGGAGATCTAGCTAGAGACAGATTTTTTCAGACGTTCTATTGGTGATCTAGCGAGAGACAGATTTTTTCAGACGTTCTGTTGGAGATCTAGCTAGAGACAGATTTTTTCAGACGTTCTATTGGTGATCTAGCGAGAGACAGATTTTTTCAGACGTTCTGTTGGAGATCTAGCTAGAGACAGATTTTTTCAGACGTTCTGTTGGAGATCTAGCTAGAGACAGATTTTTTCAGACGTTCTATTGGTGATCTAGCGAGAGACAGATTTTTTCAGACGTTCTGTTGGAGATCTAGCTAGAGACAGATTTTTTCAGACGTTCTATTGGTGATCTAGCGAGAGACAGATTTTTTCAGACGTTCTGTTGGAGATCTAGCTAGAGACAGATTTTTTCAGACGTTCTATTGGTGATCTAGCGAGGGACAGATTTTTCAGACGTTCTGTTGGAGATCTAGCGAGAGACAGATTTTTTCAGACGTTCTGTTGGAGATCTAGCGAGAGACAGATTTTTTCAGACGTTCTGTTGGAGATATAGTTGTTAGAGACAGGGATTATTTACGACGGGCTGTGGTGAATGCAACGTTTTGTGGAGATCTGGTTAGAGACAGGCATTATTTCAGACGTGCTGTGGAAGATCGGGTTAGAGACTGGGATTATTTCAGATGGGCTGTGGTGAATGCAACGTTCTGTGGGAGATTAGGTTAGAGACTGGGATTATTTCAGATATGCTGTGGTGAATGCAACATTCTGTGGAAGATCTGGTTAGAGACTGGGATTATTTCAGATGGTCTGTGGTGAATGCAACATTCTGTGGGAGATCAGGTTAGAGACAGGGATTATTTCAGATATGCTGTGGTGAATTCAACATTCTGTGGGAGAACTGGTTAGTGACTGGGATTATTTCAGATGGGCTGCGGTGAATGCAACGTTCTGCAAATGACATGCGACTTGATTATATTTTCAGAGTAATCACTCAAAAACCTGTGTGTATTTGTTACTTACATTTGTTTATCTTTGAATTTATCACTATTGATTTATTATGAAACTGTTATGAACAATAATACACACAAGAAGTTGTACTGAAGCAATATCTTTCATTTCAGCTGATAAGGCACTGCTAAAGATTACACCCAAAAAAAATGAAACAATGAAAGCCATAGATTAGAAGTATCAGAAATATTTAATACTTCCTTGTCATCAATAGATTGTTTTAAAAAACGCACAAAATATCAAAACATACTGGCATTTTTTGCTTAATATGTTGAAATAAATACTCGCCTTAGACTGATATTGAATACATGAATAAATATAACATTTTTCATTCTGCCAACTCAAAATAACAAACTTTCACAACATATTCCATACTTTAAATACAAAAGAACGCTGGAAATTCTAGAAACACCTGTACAGAAGCACTTGAGGGCAGACACATACACGCACAAACAAGCACAAAACATCCAGGAAGTCAGCTTTTATGGTATCATGGCTTTTTGGTAATACAGTCTTGGAGATTTCACTGAAACTTTGGTTTTATTTATCTTTTTTAATGAGTGTCTAGAGTGCTATTTTTTTTCTTTAAAACATCAACCATGAATATTTCTATGTATCACTACGTGAACTGTTATTTATCAGTTTTTAGAAGTGACACACAGTGACTGATCAAGGTACAGTTATATTTAATCATAATAACAGAAACTAGTTCTATAGCATTTATCCAATCATATGGAGTTTGTACAACTGAAGAATAAAGGCTGCATGATCGTGCAAGCTGCAAAAAGCATTTGGGTCAGAGTCTTTACTTCCACCCAGACGGGAACAATAAAAAATTGACCCTTCTGTGCCTGAAACCATCGCCTACCATTTCCTTTTTTTAGAAAAAGTTTTTAGCAGTCACACTTGGTAGGTAAAAATAAGATAAGACGACAAAGAGGACAGATTAGAGATGTTATAACCAGTAAGCTACCGGAGCACATACTTTATGTGGAAAGAACCGGGATGGGGGGGGGGGGGGGGGTTTGTTTATGTTGAGTGCAGTAGGCACGAATCTTTAATTGTGTTAATTAATCAAAGAAGTAACAATAGAGCCTATTAAACATTCTTCTGTGCATTCTTCATTCTGTGATACATTGTCAGACTAGGACACTATATTCAGAACAATCAATAAGATACACGTAAAAACGACAAAAATAGGATATGTCAGATGGGTTATGAGAACCAGCATGATGATATCAAATAGAAGGGAAGATCTGAGAAGTCAGGAATCACTCCCAGAAGTAGATTACAAGAAGCAAAATTAAGTGATTTCATCACATAAAAAACTAAACTAATCACAACTCACACATCCAGTAATAAATTCTATGAAAACAACAAACATAGGGACTCTTCTCAAAAGAAATCAATTCAGACTATTAGAAATATTTAGAAATTGACATGGTCATCATCATCATCATGTACTATGCTAGTTGGCGTAAGCAATTGTCTTTCTCCACATCTCTCGATCTTGCTTGAAGGCATGTCATAATTTCAGTCTTCTACCTTTCAACTCCCTGTGGAGCATAGGTCTTCAACAAACACTTTCCAAGCCATTCTGTTTCTTGCCATTCTTTTAAAATCATTCCATGTCTTCTCCATTATCTTCATCTCTGCTTCCATCTGTCTTCTCCAAGAATATTTTGGTCTTCCTCTGTCATTTTACCTGGGGATTCCAAAAAAGGGCCTGTTGTGTAATACTCTCAGTTGGCTTCTGCAGTGTGTGTCCTATCCAACGCCATCATCTTTGCTATATCTTTTTAACCACTGGTATAATTTAAACTGGCGATTTTTTATTATGTCACTTGGATAAGCTGTCTGGTATTTTTTTCTCTTGGTCTACCTCTGCTCTTCTTTCCATTCATCTTGCCTATTGTTATAGTATTTCTCAATGCCTTCTTTTTGCATCACATGTCCAATAAATGTAGATTGTCTTTTTTCTTATGATTTTGATATTTTTGGTTTCTCCAACTCATTGTAAACATTCTTCATTCCTAATCTTTGCTATCCATTCCATGTCATTCCTAACATTCTTCTGATAAACCATATCTCAACTGCCTCCAGTGTTGTCTGTATTATCTTGCTTATTGTCCAGGACTCATTTCCATTCAGTAAAACAGGTTCTTTGTAGCACTTTAGGTCACATTTTCTAACATTAACAATGATTTGTTAGATAGAATTTTGTTCTTTACTTGTCCTGTTCTGCTCCTAATTTCTGTAGTTCATCTGGCATCTTATGTTATATTGATAATGGTAAGATGAAGGAGAGCACGACAACTAATAATGTAATAATTGAAAAAAGGGGGTAGGGGGTCTCTTTCAAATGTTTTAATTTTGGATATCAAAATGTCATAACAAGAGTTCTTGGATGTTAAAACAATTAGGTAAGTGATGTTTCAAACAATGATGTCCATGGCAAGTATTAATATCACAACCAATGTCACATACAGAAATGATACTAAACATTTTAAATACTAAGGACACATAGATATGACATTACTGAGTGTCACATCTATCAGTTAAACATGATGGTTGAAATAACAGAAGTCTGCTGTATATCATATCTATCAGTAAAATATAATGGTGGGAAATAATAGATGTCTGCTGTGTATCATATCTATCAGTAAAAATATAATGGTGGGAATATAATAGAAGTCTGCTGTGTATCAAATCTATCAGTAAAAATATAATGGTGGGAAATAAAAGATGTCTGCTGTGTATCATATCTATCAGTAAAATATAATGGTGGGAAATAAAAGAAGTCTGCTGTGTATCATATCTATCAGTAAAATATAATGGTGGGAAATAATAGATGTCTGCTGTGTATCATATCTATCAGTAAAAATATAATGGTGGGAATAATAGAAGTCTACTGTGTATCATATCTATCAGTAAAAATATAATGGTGGGAATAATAGAAGTCTGCTGTGTATCATATCTATCAGTTAAATATAATGGTGGGAATAATAGAAGTCTGCTGTGTATCATATCTATCAGTAAATATAATGGTGGGAATAATAGAAGTCTGCTGTGTATCATATCTATCAGTAAAATATAATGGTGGGAATAATAGAAGTCTGCTGTGTATCATATCTATCAGTTAAATATAATGGTGGGAATAATAGATGTCTGCTGTGTATCATATCTATCAGTTAAATATAATGGTGGGAATAATAGAAGTCTGCTGTGTATCATATCTATCAGTTAAATATAATGGTGGGAATAATAGAAGTCTGCTGTGTATCATATCTATCAGTTAAATATAATGGTGGGAATAATAGAAGTCTGCTGTGTATCATATCTATCAGTTAAATATAATGGTGGGATTAACAGAAGTCACTGGTAATTATTACTACAATTAGCAATATCAGCAAAGAAAATATGTTTTATACACTTGATAGCTGAATCTACAGTGGCAGGCTGTTATTTCCTTGTTACTACCACCAGTATGTTGTATTATCTCTGTTACACCAAACTTTGGAGATTTTTTATTCCACTTTTATTTCAAAGAATGTCAAACTATAGCTGGGTTTTATGTAAAAAATCTGTGAGACAGATCAAAGACTCTTAGCTACCTAATACACATCCTGTCATTTCTCCATCGAACAAAAATAATGCGAGAGAAAAATTGACAGACTCTGAAGTGTAAACAAATGTTTACTAGTGCTCTGAAAGAATAAACTGACCAGCAAACACAATATGCAGCTTGGTCATGAAAGTTGTATGTTGTTAATGATTGAATGATATTATTGGGTGACATTCATAAAAGTGTAAATATTTCAGCTCAATAATTATATTGAGAAACCTTCACAGTTGTACTGTCTCCTTTCAGATATTAGCTTCAGTTTTAAGATTTGTCAAGTTAAGAATGTAGATTGAGATGGTAACTGCAATCCAGCAAGACAGGTTGTAACGGTGTCAGATTCTCAGCTAATTTTGAGGGAATGTAATATAAACATTTCCCGTGTGTTACCGGGGCCTCATTATAAGGGAGGTAAAGAATAGTGACACTGTGACCTTCCAGGCATGTCGTAACAGGCGACTAAGGAGGTTGATCGATGGCTTGACAAGCTGTCATTGTAAAAAGTATTGTTATGGAAACAGCGCCATAGATTTTAGAGCAGTGATCTCTGCAATATGTGCCATTTTGGCACGCAAGTTTGTTTTTGAGATTGTGGTTCTGCCCTATGTGTCTTCTTCGGCTCGAAAGGACAATAGATAGATAGAATATAAACATGAAATTGTATCAAGAAGCTAAATTATTAGAGAAATGAGGCAAGCAACGCTTTAGCAAAAGCCTTCACAAGGTTAAAACAAAAAATACAGTAAGATGAGTGCGGGTGAACGATGACAAGGAAAAAACAATAAGTAGTGGCAGTGTATTCATGGAAACAATCACAAATATAAAATATATCAAATATTAAATACTACACAGGGCCGCAAGTACAGCTACAGAGAACTTGTAAAGTAAACATGAAATTATTTCTAGTGGCTAAATTAATTTTTAGGAAAGTTTAAAATAGATTAGTGACATTACTGGCATACATAGAGGCAATAAAACTTCAGGAACTGCGCCCTGGAGATTTGTGATGAAGAAAAAGTGGTAAGCTAGCTTCAAAGGCACCAGTGGTATAGACTGATCATAGACTGGGAAAATTACTGGCTGCAAGCCTATTGGAAAATATGACTGTTGTTGATACATGTTCATACACAGCAGAAAGGCCCTCCACTCTTTGATAGATGTATGAGGAAATAATGGGGGGTGTTAATGACCATATTTCTGATTGATGTTGATATCACAAGTGGCCACCTCTAATTCCCAGAAAAATTTCTGGTACCCAATTTTAGAAGCTGGATAACTCTTAAGCTATGTTGGTCCAAAATAGAAAAATATCCACATTAGGGAAATGAACCCAGACCTTCTGATCAGCAGTGAGCACATTCCCACCACAGACGATTGCATATTTATGAGAGAATGATTGAGACACATATACCATGGGAATCACTAGTACCTCATCCTTCATTGTCCACTCATGGAAACCAATTATCTATGAGTTTGTCCAGAGTGTGGTAAAAAAAAAGTAAAGTACCCCCGTCACGCCAAGTGGCGTATGGGGAAATATGGTGTTAGTGACCCTATATTTTACAGACCTTCAGCACATGATTTTTGGGGTAATGTGGTCGGTATTACGCCCGTGCTGCTTTACTTAACCAGAAAAAATCCGGTACCCATTTAAGGCTGGGTGAAGCTGGAAGCCGTCGGTTGGGATCGAACCCTACCCCTTGTCCTTTATACTCCAGTTCACTAACCACTGAGCTATCACAGCTCCCCCAGAGTGTGGTGGTGGTGATAATTCTTTACCAGAATTAATCTTGGAAATATAATTAGTATGTGAATACAGCACACAGGACAATTAATGTTTTTTTACAACAATACTAAACTAAACATTATAACGTTATATGACTCATCCCTCTGAGTTTGGCAAATAAATAAATTATTTACTTTCTAATTGAAAAAAAAAAGATGTAAATGCCATAGAAAACATAAAAATAAAAAGGCAAAACAAACAGTGTTAATTATTTACATGTTTAATTTGTTAATACTTAGGCACAGTCAGAAAGAAAACAATAGAAATATGTCAACAAATTTCCTATTTCAGAAAAATTAGACATAATACTGACTGTTCATGTTGAATAATTTTGTATGAAGAATGTACTCTTTATAACTAGTTATGAGTTATATGAGTAAAATGTTTTATATTTTCCTTGGAGCTAATTGATCAATACTTTGAAACATTTGAACTACAGCTGATTAGATATCCCTTTCTTCACTGGCACAGTGCATTGTTTTGTACACCTTGAGGTTCAGAGTATCAATTTTCAGGGCTCTCTTGTTTGAAGGCATGATTGATGGGTCTAGTAATAACAATAGGCTTTCTATCTCATGAGGTAACATGATATGTCATAGTAGGCCAGTCAAGAACATAAACAGCATGCTGAGATGACCTTTAATAACACAAGTCAGAGCATAGTGTTTGGAGATTCTTTGTTGCCAAGGCCTCATGATCCCCTATTTTGGTTTCAGTTCATTCTAATAGAAACAATTGTGCTAGGGTCGGTACCATGTGACTAGTTGCTGGAAGAAATCTGTCAATCAGGATCACGAGCTGCCTTAGAGTGTAGTAGCCTTTTTTTTTTTTTTAATTTCAGATCTTTTATCAGGTCTCATCAAGATTTTCTATCTTTAATACAGTTAACGATTTCTTCATGTTTTCTACTCATCAAGATTTTCTATCTTTAATACAGTTAACGATTTCTTCATGTTTTCTACTCATCAAGATTTTCTATCTTTAATACAGTTAACGATTTCTTCATGTTTTCTACTCATCAAGATTTTCTATCTTTAATACAGGTAACGATTTCTTCATGTTTTCTACTCATCAAGATTTTCTATCTTTAATACAGTTAACGATTTCTTCATGTTTTCTACTCATCAAGATTTTCTATCTTTAATACAGTTACTGATTTCTTCATGTTTTCTACTCATCAAGATTTTCTGTCTCTGACAATAATTTCTTTCATGTCATCTTGTTCTTATATAATTTTTCTTAGTTTAATATCATGGGTTCTCCTTGGTCAGCCCTCTCAAGCTTCAGAATTTGGAGATCTTTGATCTTTCATAAATGACAAGTTAAATAAGCAGTTTCTGTCACTTATGAGTTAGTTATAGTTTTCATTATTACTTTCTTTGTTAACTTGTAATAGTTTAGCTGTTAACATTTTTTTTCACGTCCAAAGAAAATGTGCAGCTCTACTCCTACATCTCATTAAGATTTGTTATTCTGCAAATAAATTTAGTATCAATCCCATCTGTTAAGGTTGCAATATATTTATCTTTCATGTTTTCATTTTTTGCATCAATAATAAATATACAAGATTCAATGCAATATTGAGTGGTCCTACAAAGAACATGTATGAGATGCCGCTCCCATATTATTGAAAAAATTAAAATAATTTTGAAAACAAACTATACATCTAGTTTCAAACATCAGAATTTATAATTAATATCAAACAATATATTCATACTCTTTCGCATACCATGCATCTATCATCCACAAATTAATATTTCAACCACAAATTAATATAACAACATATCTCAGAATATCAAATTATGTAAAATAATATCTTAAAAGAAAATAAATTATTAAGCTTTTTGTTGATTTGACTCTAAAGCTTGAAATAAATTAAACATTCTGTATTAGATCTGTTTCATGGTTTCAAGAACTGGTATAACTTGACAATTTGTGCCTGTCCTATAATTGTGTGTGTACTGATAAAAGAATTCTAGCTTCCACAGACTCAGGCTAAATAACCCCACCGTATATATGAAGAAAACTGTACATAATTCAACTGAAGCAGACAGCAAGTTAAAAAAACAAAGACTAGCGACTGGCTAAGATTCTGACTGAGCCTCTTCTTGAGCATTAAGATTGGCCAGAATGCGTGCAACCTCATTCCTCTGTGAACTGGTCATATGCTGAGTTATTGAAACAATGGAGTCCATCACTATATCTGGGTTGGTGCCCATGTAGCTGTAAAACAAATGAAACAGTTATCATTAAAAGATGCGTTTTTATCATTTTTTTTTTTTGGCAACTTTTCATTAAATACAACTTGTTATACACACAAACATACAAGAATGCAGGTGTCCGCATGCACGTCTACAACTCCATTTTAAATGTCTAATAGTGAGCTATAAACAAAACAACTTTCAGGTAACGTGATAAAGCAGTGGGGACAATGGGTCAGGTTTCTTCCTTCTTTCTTTCTTTCTTTCAAGTAGCACTTTAAAAATAAAATGAAAGCTCTTTACCCATACTGATATCAAAGAAATGAACATTTACACACGTAACAACTCATTTGAACCATAAAACTACAGACTTACGTTATTGTTCTACATCAATGACAGGACATCAGCTCAAAACACTTACTTTCTAATTTGAGATAGAACATGATCTCTCTGTAAACAGCGAATGTTTTCCATGACTGCATTGTTATCACTGTTGTCTTTCATCTGCTTTTCCAGCCAATCCACAACCAATTTGTCATCTTCATACTGGTAGGCCTTCATTCAGACAACACAAATTACATGTGAGTATTCAAACAAGAAACATATTTAGCGTCAAGTGATGTTAGTACAATTAGATATACAATAAAATTGTGTCTCCAAAAAAAAAAAACACCCAAAGAATGCTTTTCTTGACACATTAAATGTAATATATTTGATTTATTGAATTTGGTAAATTGTTCTTTAACTCTTTCTGTATGAAAGCTTTTGTCAAAGCAACGGAAGAGATTTCAGAGACAAAATTTTTCATGGTTTTGAGAATCAATCTACATATTTATATTTATAAACATATTATATATGAAATTTTAGACAATTGGACAAGGTATTAGATTTCATCAATACCAAGATGATCAAGACATGTAAAAAGGATATGTTTTGATGATGGTTCACAATAATCAAATTGAGCGTGATGCACTATGCAGCGAAACATACGCAACCGAAATCAACATGGCGCACAGTGTGGTAAAACATATGGAAAAGGTTAACAAATGATTTAATACTTTTTGTACAAACTTTATTATTATTATTTGAAAGAAAAGTTCTCAAGCTCAACCAATTGAAGTTGAAACAATGAGTGTGAGCAAAACTAATAAACGTCAAGCTTTTTGGTAACCATAGAAAAGTAATCAGCAAACACATCAGTAATATCTCATTTCAAGTCTGCTGTCTGAGGTTTCACTGAGGTGCTGGGGTCGCAATGTAGTCTACAGTTTCAGATTTAAGTTTGTCTCTACAGAAAACCAAAGTTGAGCCTGTTTGGAACTGAGCTGATACACATGTGCCTGGCAAATAACTAAATTAAATTAACTCTTCAACCCTGGACCAACGCTCCTGATGATACAAGAGTATTATGCTCAAATAGTGCTACACCCAAATAACATCATTTTATGTCATGCAGCACTCTTTCTTTAATTTGATTTAGACATGGACAATTATTTATAGGGACAAAAACTGTACAGGAGTTTGATGACAATTTAAACATCAAATAACGGATTAGACCAGCAAAATAGAATTAACCCACTAGCTCCCAAACTGTAAAATATCAATTTCAAATAATGAACACACTTTCATAATGACAACAGTAACAAACATGAAGCATCATAATCATATCTCATGTTATTAACTCTTTCAGGACTATTATCTGACACCTTGGTTCTATAAAACTGATGATTTCCAACTATTCACCGATACGTCGGATATTTCAGGTGTAGCTGAATATTTGATTCGTTTTCACTGACTTTCGTTTTTATTTCAACCAATACTAGATTTCCGGAAGTAGGAGAATTCTCACTTGATCTTTCTGCTGATACTGGCATGGTCTGAGCTTTGAACGTTGGAAAATTTTTAATTTATATTTATTGTTTATTTCTCAAATTTCTGTCACATAATGGCCACACCCACTGCTGATACTACTTGCAGTCAACCAAAACGATATAGTGCAGAACAAGCTAGATCTATGTTCGAAACCTTGTTATTGAATGATTCAGAAATAGAGTATTCATAGTATTTAATTTAGGCTCGGACAATAATTTTGTTGTTGTTGTGATAATGGGACGCAATATTAGTAAAAGTTATGCTAAAAACCAAGACGATCTGGCTTAGATTTAGCTAGTGGATGCCTTCTGTTCCAGCACTATCAGTGCCTCAGAGGAATCGAGTGGTAGTGATTTTGATAACAAAACTGTTGCTTTAGGGACATATCACACAAAAAAAGTCCAGTTGTGTAAATAAACATAATAAACTTTACTTGTAAATATTGTTCTGACGTCACATAAATTTATAATATTTTTCATTCTGGGATCATTTACAAAAATGTACGTTATTTGTGGACATAAATTAATCAAATAAACTGTATTTTGGACGAATTTGGATTATGTTGTGTCATATTTCAAAACAAATGGATAGCAACACTTATGAACATGGAAAAAGATAAGTGAATTACAATATTTTGAATTTAAAATTACCTACCTTGAATATTTTATATTTTAAAAAATATAATTATTCCTACAATAACCACATATTATAAATATATTGCTATTTTCTTTTTCTGTATCAATTTTCCTTTCCAGTGATGTATAATACATATCACATTTATCTAAACTATTGTGTGAAGTAATCAAATGAAAAAGGTATATGGTGAAATTGTTTGAAACAGGAAAATGAATCTGGTCCAAAACCTAAAATAACGTGTTTCCTGTTCTAGTCCTGAAAGATTTAATTCATGTATTATGTTATTTGCATGTCATCATGCCAGTGTCAGTCACAGGGCCTTGTTACAAAACTTTTAGTTGTGTCCCTTGTTTTAGCTCAGTGCACAGATGATCAAAGATCGACATGCCTCAGCTGTGCTGAGACTGCTATGATAGGTACTACAGTTACTTTTCTTTGTTTGGGAGATGAGATATTAATTCTGATGATTCCACTGGCACGGGCGGTTGATCAATTATGGATTTTAACTCGTTTGCAGTGGTACCAGGGCCTACCATAACCATAACTCAGCAATAGTATATAGCACCTAAATGTTTTTATAATACATCATCTGCAAGCACTTCAAACAGAATTTAATTATATTAATTTGACAATTGTATGTTATTCTCTTAAATATTCTCTTTTATAGCATATAAAATAAATTAGTCATAATTTATAATGCCATTTTTATAGAGTAGCCGATCTGTAATTTTGGTGCACGTGCACAATTAACCCGACCTAGATATCTAGTATTTATACTATGTGATTAGAAAAAAGAATTAATCCTTTAAAAAAATAACTATGCGTCGCAGAGACACCATTGAAAAGTAAATTAATTGTGACCTATATAGTTATTACAGATGTTATTTTTCTCTGATTTTTTCACTGGCAACGGTCGTGATTGATGGAGACTGTTTAGTAGACTATTTCAAAAAACTTTTTTTTCTTATCTATCTATCTATTGTCCTTTCGAACCAAAGACGGCACATAGAGCAGAACCACAATCTCAAAAACAGAAACCTTGCGTGCCAAAATGGCACATTTTGCAGAGATCACTGCTTCTAAAATCTATGTTTCCATAACACTACTTTTTACAATGACAGCTTGTCAAGCCATCAATCAACCTCCTTAGTCGCCTCTTATGACATGCCTGGAAGTTCACAGTGTCACTATTCTTTACTTCCCTCATAATGAGGCACCGGTAACACATGGTAACACATTTTAACCTAAATGAAAATTGCCAGCGGTGAAACTTCACAGTTTGATGAACAGTATATACATTATTAGTCCAGATAGCTTTTCCTTGTTAGAAAAGCAAAAACATACAATAGTAACAGGGAATTTTGATAGTTTTTTTTATGACATTTATGATGCCCCCCCCCCCCCCCCCCCCCCCCCCCCCCAATCATGTAATAATCTGTGTTCAATGTGCTAGCAGAGTTATCCTCGAAGTCAGAACTAAAGTAGTCATTGTTATATAGAAAACAACGCTCCATGCCTTGTGCATGCATATTTACTGAAGAGGGGACTGGTTTGTCTCGAGGCAAGACACCGGCCTCGAGACAGAGAGGTTGTGAGTTCAAATTCCGGCTACACCGGTTGGGATTTTATTTATGATTTCTCTCTGCAGTAACCACCCCTGGTCTTAACAGCAAGGCCCAGCTTAAAATGTCAATTACTCATTGACGGAAAAAATGAGTACCTCCAAAGACAGAGTTATCTGCCTGTGTGGCGAGGGACCCCTGTGCACACAGCTGCAAGAGGAAAATGGATTAACACGCACAATTCAGTTTCTAGTTTCTAGAGACTTCATCAGAGGTAAAAGCTGGTGAACGAAAAAAAAAATTTACTGAAGAATGGAGGACATTATACTTACATTGATGGTTCCTTGATCTTCCACAAACCACCTACTCAACATTGAATCGAGCTGAGCTTGGCTAGAACCTGGAAGGTGTTGTTTCATTAGTTTCTTTACACTATGTTCAAGAAGTCTTCTACGCAGTCGCCAGTAGAAGAACTGGCGTGATGTTGGCCATTGAAGAACTTGCTATTGGGGTTAAAATGAGAAAAAAATTGGTCAAATAACAGAAATTTTGCTGCAATTGAAAAGTAAAAAGATGATAAGAAAAGTATGATCAACATAATTTATAACAAAATGTATAAAATTTAAAGAACATTTTGCAAAGTTCTCAAACAATTTGAAAATGTATGGAAATTTCTTAGACTAGCATTTCTCAATCTATCTCAACCTATTTTGTTTGTGTTCGGTAGTGTTTAAATCCGTTGGTTTGTGGACTTTTTCAGGGACTGAATTCTATGTGAAAACCTGTTTTGTTCCCAGTACATACTGGCATCACAGTGGTCAGATAAGTGTCCTGACAGTGAATCATGCATTTTGCGTTTTTTTTAAACGGTCAAATACATCTCCATGCTGGAGGACATCTTCACGCTTTATTTGTTTCCACTGGAAAAATTAAAGTTGGATACTTTTTGAACAGCCCTCGTATAATAGCAAGTGATCTCCTTATTAATTAAAATCTTTTAATGTGTTAAAAACATCCTCGGTGAAATTTCCTGTAAAAAAAAATTGCAATTAAATATAATCTCTGCAACTCCCATGAAAACACTTGAAGACCCCTGTTGAAGATGGTATCTACATGGGAAAGTTGGGGGAAAAAATGATCCACAAAAAGTAAGAAGTAAACAGAAATGAAATACAAGGATTTATGCTATGGGCTTTGGAAGTAAAGTCAACTTGCTAGTAAAAAAAGTTACAAAGTTAATTACATAAATGCATTATAAAGTTAATACAAATATATCATGAAACAAAAATCTCTTACTGAGATGCATCCTTTCTCTTCCATTCTCCCTGGTGTATCATGAAGGTCGGCAAACATGACAGCCACAGAATGATACAAAGGTATGAGGTGTTCCTCTCTCTCCCTTAGTTCAGTCTCCAGAGCTAACTTTGTCTCTGGACTCAAACCTGGACTAGAAATCTTTTCTACCAATTTTTAATCTCTACATCTAGTCGCCTGATGCATTTTTCTATGTCTTTGTGACGGAATTTGATTTCAACTGTGCCCTCAGGTTCTAGAACTCCACCCTAGTGAGAAAAAATGAAGCTACACATTAAAAAAAAAAGAAAAGAATTAATTAACATATTTATTGTTATATATATTTTTTTAAAGCTTGAGGTAAAAGGCTGCACCAATATAATAGATACTCTTGCAGAAAACATGGTTATCACTTTATGTGCTCTTGCAGTAAATATTTGTATAGACACAAAGAGACTGCTAGCTCAAATATACAAATCCTCTTAGTCACATTTTATAAAATGCTATTAATATTAAGGCTACTAAATGTGAGGATACTCAATGTGAGGCTACTCAATGTGAGACTACTAAATGTAAAGTAAGGTAAGGTAAAGTACGAAACTTGAACCGGCGTCTTAGCACGCGAGTTACACCCATATGTGCTCAGCCGCCTATCCAGAAATGTTCGGAGATTTCTGTATAGTGTCACCTCAAGCATCGAAACTCAGATGCGAAGCAAAATTCCTCACCTTCCAAGGGTAATACCCTGGTACCCATTTCTGCCAACGGCTGGGTTGACCGTGGGGGTATTTTTTTTTTTTAACCACGAGTACAATTCACACTGCTCCCAGCGGGAATCGAACACGGGTTGTCCGAACGTCGGTAGTCCAGTCGGGTGGTTTTCCCAACTCGGCTACCGACTACTAAATGTGAGGATACTCAATTTCTTCAGCAAACATAGCTTCATAGCTATTGCTATGCATTTAGACCAGCCTGAGTCACGAACAAGATGGTGTATTTGAGGTCATCACCGGACACCTATAGCTTGTCATGTAGGGTTGTTTCTGTGGGCCATATGTGTTCTTAGAGTGTTGCAATCCTGTAGTGTATGCTCTGGAGTTTGTTTGGATGCACCTCAGTCACAAGTTGCTTAGTCCATGGAGCCCTATCTTGAGTTGATGTGCTCTGAGGCCACAATGACCTGTTATGAGTCTAAATATCTTGATCTGCCCATGCCTGCTACGTATGTTAAAGCTATCCTGTTCCGGCTCAAATTCTCCATGTAACGCCCTCTATTCTGTTTTCCTGGCTTTGTTTCAGGATTGTTTATATTTCTTTAAGGCTCTGGTGTTGGTTGGACTGTTGAAGGCTACCACCTGCTTTTGTGAGTTCATCTGCTTTCTCATTTCCAGGGATGCCACAATGTGCTGGTATCTACTGCAGGACTAGCTCTGTCTTTTATGACAGCAAACATATGTTGTTCTTTATTTCTTGGATGAGTCTGTCCTGTTTTGGCTTGACATTGCTTGTATTGCCTTGAAGATAATAATTCATATTTTTTTTATAACTGTCTTCAGTCTAAACCACTGAAAACTATCACTCATGTTGTGATTGTCCCTTATACTGTGATTTGACAATGCAGATATTTCAACCTATATTCATGTATGTGACATATACTTAATAGAAAACTCGGTGCAAACAATTTTGTCCATAATTATTGTCTTGAATCTGCATTGTGACTCAAATTCTCCAATCATATTGCGGGGCCTTGAGAATAACATGTAGCAAAAATCTTTTTTTTTTTTATAATGAGCTGGCATTGTACACAAATACAGGTATTATTAGTATGACAAGTTGCTGTGTTGAAAAACTCAGGCCAGATGTATTTTGCTGCTGTGTTTCTGTTGTTTGTGCATTTAACTGAGTGCTGTAAAACTACCTGTATTATTGTGTGAGTTATAAACTTTTTTTCTAGACATTGATTTTTTAATGCACCTAGTTTGTTCTGTTTTTTTTTCTTGATTACATTTGATATATATATTTCCCCCTTATATGCTGCATTTCACTCTGACAAATGATGAATATCCAGAAGGCAATATATATCCAAATGAGGATATCAAAAGCAAGAGAAGCATTTGTTGCACTGGGAAACATATGGAAGTCAAAAGAAATTAGGTTAAATACTACAATAAAATTTTCAACTCCAATGTTAAGTCAGTCTTATTATATGGCTGTGAAACATGGAGAACAACAAAAATGACAATCATGAAGATACAGACTTTCATTGATGGATGCTTACGCAGAATAAAAGAATGGAAATGACAGGACAAAATCACTAACATAGAATTATGGAAATGTCCAGTCTAATACGAGTGGATAAAGAGATACAGTGAAGACGATGGTGCTGGATAGGACACACACTGCGGAAGCCAACTGAGAGTATTACACAACAGGCCTTTTTTTAGAATCCCCAGGGAAAAAGACAAAGAGGAAGACCAAGGAATTCTTGGAGAAGACATATGGATTAAGAGATGAAGATGATGGATAAGACATGGAATGATCTTAAAAGAATGGCAAGAAACAGAATGGCTTGGAAAGTGTTTGTTGAAGACCTATGCTCCACAGGGAGCTGAAAGGTAGAAGAGAAGAAGAAAAATATATATCCAAGTCCTACCTGCTAAGACTGTCTGCATACATTTCCATGTAGTCAGGATTAATTTGGGGGTCTACCACCACCCATGACCCCCTCTGAGCTCCCCATATGGTGGAATATAAATAAATATTGGCTGAGTATATTCTCTGATTGCATCCACAATGTAAGAGCCAAACTTGATCACTTGGTCATACATATCTGTAAGGGAGAGCAAAAATATATTACACAAAAGAAATAATTGACAATGAAGCAACTAAATATGCTTTATTTTTGTCATAAATAGTGAAATCAATCATATGCAACAATCTCTTCCAGTACATTGCCACAAATTGAAAGTCTGTTGCAGTAGAGGGAATCTATTGGTTAGGAAGCTGAGTTGATGTGTTTTGCAAAAAAAAAAATTTTTTTTAATTTGATTAAATATGTTTAAAAATATTTATTATAATAATAGGAAACTCATTGGGTCATGACTCCTAGGCAATAACCTCCTGCTGCATTGAAATCAAAGGCTTACTATATATATGTGTGTATAAAAGAACGTATATACATGTTTTTACACACATATGTATAAAGAACGTAAGGCATAATTTTGTCTAACTTGAAAAAAGAGAATGGGGCTTGGTGGTCTAAAGGTAGAAAGTCAACATCTACACAAGAAGTTCCTGGGTTAAGGTTTCTGCTTTTGAGATTGTGGTTCTGCCCTATGTGCCGTCTTCGGCTCGAAAGGACAATAGATAGAATCTCTGGGCAGTATCATCTGATGTCTAGTCCTCTAGGTGAAAAACAGGAGGTCTAGTGAAACTCAGTCATGAAGTGGACTTTTCTGGTCCATTGAGGGTGATTTCTTCTGAATGGCAGAGGAAAAGTAAAACGCACTGTACCAGTGAGAAATAAGTAAAAACCATGGAATTTAACTGATAATAAAATAAATAATATAAATTATGAAGAACCCAAGTGATATAGCAGTAGCTGTTATATTAACAAACAGAATACAGAGCACCAGGGTTGTCAGAAATATGATGCATACTAAGTGTTCAGCAGAAAAGCAAGTAACAATATTTTTAGACTAATTGCCCTTTCCTGGTATGATAGCACATAAGGGAGAAATTCTAGATTCTCCATACTCAAAGATCATTGCTGTTAATCGTTAGACTTTGCACAGATCCTATAATGTGCCTCGTCACCTGCCCCTGTTCTGGGCAAGCCTCTCTAGCAAGGGTAGCTGATGCCCACTGACAATGTCACTCGTATTAGTGTTCTTCCTAGTGTTTCTCTAAGTCTGCTTCTTTTTCTTCTGTCTGATGTTACCAATTTGTTATGCTATTTTCTTGTTATCTCTTCACATCATATTACCAACACATACCCACCTTCTTTTCTTAATTAAAGATGAAATTGTTGACCATCTATCTTAATTCTGCACTAGTCTTAAATTCATTCCATGGTATACAAATCAAGATTTCTGTTTCAATTTCTTTTTCTGCAATCAGCTTTTGCTATGCATCTAGACAGACAGACCAGTAAAGATCACAAACAAGATGGTGAGTCTTAGAGAGTTAAGAACAATACAATCCTGTAGGCTGTGTTCTGGGGCTTAGGTGCTCTACAATCACAGGTTGCGGTATCACTAAGTCCTATTTGTGTAGGTGTGCTCTGAGGCTTTAGTGACCTGTTCTGTGTCTAAAAATCTTGGCCCCACTCAATGTTTTTTGAGTCTGTTTACACTGTCATGTTCTGGCTTATATTTTTCATACATTTCTCTCCATCTTGTTTCATATGTGTTTTTACTTCTTTTAATCTTTGAGGTGGGTTGGACTACCAATCAACTGTCCATGGCAAGCATAAAGTATATAATCCTCCAACTTATACCAAAACCAGAAACTACTTTTGAGGTAACACACAGACAATAACAAACAGAAGTATCAACTTTAGCTCTTTCTCTTCCTGATTATTTTGCTGGTTTGAACTGAATTATCTTAGATTTGTGAGAACTCACATCAACAATGTAAAAATTATATTTCTAAATAAAGCATATCATATTTCAAATTAAAGAAGGAATATTGCACAAAATGAAAACAATGTTTGTAAGACATAAAATCGTTTTGGCAATTAATATTAAATTTTAGTGACATCAAAACTTAACATATGATGCTTATACACGACTTATAAAAATATTTTTTAAATATAAATACACACACACACCTTTCATTCCTCCAGAGAAGCCTCTCCAATTAGCAAACATAAATAAGGGGAGCTCCTCTCTGGATAAATCTTGGATAGCCTGAGCAGTTTTGTAAGCTGAGTCAGGGAACCATACTTGTCCTGCTTGCTGGATCACCTATTATCAATAGAAGTTGTATAAATAATAGAAGTTGAATAAATGTGTTTATTAGCTCCAAGTTTGTATCATAGTTATATTTCATTAACAGCTATTTAAGAGCTGTATGATGAGATATAATTATAAGCACAATTTTGCATTATCACCATATAACAAGACAAAATGTCCACAGAATTTAAATCTAGTATTAATAAATGGAGCATAAAGTTAACATAATAAAATATAAGGTTTGTTACAAAATATTCTCATTTTAATCTAGCATTTCAGTCATTTCTCATACAAATTTGAAAGCAAATAATATAAAATATAGACAAAGACTACAAGTAGCTGAGTACCTAGTGAAACAGGTTATTTGTCAATATGACAGATATTATTTCAATTCTCATTAGAGGGAATAGTTGACTTTTCTATTAAGTAATTCAGTAACATACCCCCAACCCAACTTTAATTTAAATGATGAACTCACAGGCCTGCAGTCATTTTATAAACATATTCTTTCTTATTTGTCGTATGTCAACAATTAGATATGCTTTTTATTTGTTCACGAATGACAGACTTGCCTTTGACTCAGAATCTGCATTAGCAGGATCAGCTGGGATATTCAGCTCCACTGCTCTGGTCTCCACAGCTATGACACCAACAGGAATACCTCCAAGTCTGGGTGAACAAGACAGTTACAATTGTTGTCAATATAATCTATTCTAGGAGGTAGGTTAAGTGAGGATTATCATCACTGCTCTCTGAACACACCCATTGGTGTCTCCAATCTTCTCCTTCAAATACTGAGAACCTCAAAGGAAACCCTAACCATGTGTACAAACTCTACTGCACTTGGGATCCATAATATTGTGTGAAGTAAACGCAGTCTAGATACAATGCCAACACCATTTATATTTAAAATTCTTTCACTGAAAATGAACTTCTAAAATGGTAAAAGACATGATGGTCATAATAATGATAAATTTATCGTAAGTGACGTGAAAATGTTTGGAATACTTCTTTCAACTTTTCCCTACAGGAATGTATAAATGGATTTGACTAATTTAACAAATAATGTGATAAATTATGTATATTTAAATATATAAGTAAACATGTTCATCAAACAAATAAAGCTGTTGATAAGATAAGACATAAGAAAAGGGGGACTGAGTGATCTGGAGGTAAGATATAGGTCTCTGAACAAGGTCCTAAGGTTCAAATTCGGCCGCGGCACATGTGGTTGAGTTTCAGGCTAAAAATCTACCATAAAACAGGAATTGATTACAGTATCCGATCCCCATTTCTCATTTTGTATAAACACACTGCTGTGTAGGAAAAGTTCAAAGAAAGTTTGATTTTCAAAACTCAAAATGTTACATTCAAGCTATAGTAATTTTTACTACAGAAGAATAGTAACAAAGTTAAGTCACATGTATATGAATCATTGTGGACTCAATGTAAGTTGACCCATTTTCAATAATATGAACGGCGGATTCACGCATGGAGAGGGCTTAGGCACTATCCTACCTGTCGCCTAGGAGTAGGCGGCTTGACCTACTTCTAAACGTGTCCACTAGTGGAACACAGTGGCCGGCCTCTAGATATAGAGGCGTGCTGAGAATATAGAATAACCAGCCGCGTTCCGCAAAATGAAGTCAAGTGGCGATACAGAGGGTGGGGTGAATTAGTTGCGTGGGGTAGCTAATTCTATAAAATGCCCCAAATGCCAAGGGCAGTTTTCGTCGGCGAATCGGAGGCGCCCTCTAACCTCCTCCCCGGGTAGGTACGACGTATGTCTACGCCGTATTCTTGGTATCACCTGGAAGGATAAAGTGACAAACGTGGAGGTCCTGACTCGCACAGGCCTACCGAATATCTACACGCTGCTCAAACAACGTAGGTTACGCTAGCTTGGCCATGTACACGTATGAAAGATGGCTGCGTACCAAAAGATATACTCTACGGACAACTGGCATATGGTAAAAGAACTAGGGGCGCCCAAAACTTTGATTTGTAGATGTGTGTAAACGTGACATGAAGAATCTGAACATAAAACCCTGCAGCATGGGAAGACATAGCTGCAGACCGCAATCTCTGGAAACACACTCTAAAGGTTCACCTCAAAGAAGAAGCAGACAGATTCATAGAGAAAGAGAATACACGACGAAAGAAAAGAACAGAAAAAAATAACATTTCTAGGGGCGCTGAAAAATCCATAGTCAACTATGACTGACGGAGGCTACTATATGAATCATAATCTATGGGTTATTTCCCTTTTCACTACTTCTAACTGGGAAACTTAATTTAAACTTAGAACATATAAATTTCAAACACTTTCCTGGAACAAATGAAATTCGAAGTACAAGGCACTGCTGCAGTCAATTTCCAAATGTAGAAAGGGATGTAACGTATTAGATTTTAAACATGACTTTTCCTATAACAGTTTTGCTGCAAGAATGAAATGTTTAGAAATTCAGTATGCTAAACATTCTTAAAAATGTGTTTCCACAAACATTCCTTTAAATGCCTTATTTAAATGTCACTGCATCCATCACTTTTCTAAAGTCTTGATTTGATCAAATTTTTTAAAATATAGGTATGTGTAGCAGGCAAAAACAGAAGAAAAACTTGAAATTAGCATGTCCTACCTTGCGCGACCTGCAACAACAGTCTGAGCCCAAGGATGCATAATCTCATCAAAAGATCCCTTGTCAAAAAACCCAGACTGCCATTTATCATTGTCAACTGCAAATATAATTCTTTACTGTCAGTAATACCAACATTGATTATTGTTATCACAAAAATAAGAAACAATCACATCTAATAAAGATAATAATTTGTGATATAATGTACAATTTTTTTTTCTAAATAACATTTTAACACTCTGGTTACAAGATAGACTTCACCAAGTTTTTTTAGTTTGAACAACAATATTATAATAATGAATTACTACATATTATCATTATTTTTTTAAATTCTGATTCAAAGAAAAATAACGAAAGAATGTTTTCCCTAGCTACACACTAGAAACACTAAATACTATTATTTAATTCACTGCTTCACATTACTTACTGAAAATCATCTTGCTTCAACAAATAGAAGGTAAACAAGGTAAAGGCATACAAAATCTAAAGTGGACTTAATTCAAGGAATGGACTATTCAGGCAAGAGACAGTAAAATTGTGTTCTATGGTAGCCAACCTAAAATCTTGGTACCAAGAAAAGCAGCATTAAACCTTTTGGTACTTGAAAGTATTAAAACCTTATGATGAAATGTCGTTCATAAGTTGAACCAAAATATAAAACTCACCCGTTCGACCTGCCAACATATATCTTGGGTCATATGGTGCTCTGGTTGGGCAGAATTCAATAAGACGATCTATAGGATCCATGGGTTCAAGTACTGGCAAAAGTCCTCCTTTTTTCTGATAATGAGAAGACAAATGTAGGTAAATAACAAATAATAAAAAACAGAATCAACATCATGTGCCGTACCGGTTGGCATAGGCGATCATGTCCTTCCACAATCTTCTATCCACAGTGCATTGTATTAGTTCTGTTGTTGACTGTTTCCCATGTCATGACTCAAGCTATCTAGCATTTTCTCTCTTTGTCGTCCACGATCTCTAATTCCATATATTTTGCCAGTTGCAACCAAGTATTCCAACTTTCCTTTTTTCATGATGTGCCCGAAAAATGTTGATTGTTTTTTTCTGATGTTCTTAGGAGCTCCCTTTTTGTGTTGGCCTCTTTGAGAATTTCCTTGTTGGTCTTTTTAGCTGTCCAGGGAACTTTCAACTTTCTTCTGAGAAATCCCATCTCTGTGGCCTCTAATCGTTTTTTCATTTGTTTGTCTACTGTCCATGATTCGCTTCCATGGGTCAGAATTGGCTCTATATAGCACCAATGAACTCTTTCTCACTACTATTGACATATACTTGTTGCATAAGACGTTTTTCATTTTCTTAAATGCTATTTTCGCCTGAGCTATTCTTTATATTTCTTTGGTGCATCTTCCATCTGATTTAATTATTGTGCCCAAGTATTTGATGCATTGCACTTGTTTCAGATTTGTCCTGTTTATTTTCATGTTGCATGATAGTGATGATTGTTTCTTTGATATAACCATTACTTCTGTTTTCTTACTATAAAGAATGAGACCTTTTGAAACAGGGAATAAAAGAGGGTGTGTGAAACGGCGTGTAGCAGGGTGATAAGTGAAACAGAGTATAGATAAGAGTTGACTGAAACAGGCTATATTAGTAGGAAAATAGTAAACAGAAATGGGAGATAAGTAGAAGTGGTCAGGTGTGCGTGAGTTGGGTGAACTGTTTTGGGAGAAGGGGCTACTAAATAAGCGTGAATTGAGTGATGGTTACGTTATCTGCACGAAAGCTGATTATGAATCAGCGCAATCGACACAATGGGACACTGTTGGAGATTTGTTTGATTGTCAAACAGTAGACGACTTCAAGGAGGTCGTAGCGGGAAACTTGGGAAGCTTGTGGATAGCTTCTACGATGAATAATTGATTTTGTCGATCATGTTGATCGCACACATAACTGGAAACTTCGAGCAAGATTCCATAGAGACTTGGTAAGCTTATGAGTAGCTGTTACTATGAACAATTGATTATATCGATCATGTTGATCGCACACATAACTGGAAACTTCAAGCAAGGGTTCCTTAGAGACTTGGTGAGCTTATGAGTAGCTTCTACTATGAATAGAGACTTTTGTCGATCATGTTGATCGCACACATAACTGGAAACTTCGAGCAAGATTCCATAGAGACTTGGTAAGCTTATGAGTAACTGTTACTATGAATAGAGACTTTTGTCGATCATGTTGATCGCACACATAATTGGGAACTTCAAGCAAGAGTTCCTTAGAGACATGATAAGCTTATGAATAGCTTCTACTATGAATAATTAAATTTTGTCGATCATGGGGTTTACACATATTTGGGAACTCTACACGAGAGTTCCACAGAGTTGGGGCTGTATCGTCAGTCCACGAGGAATACACCTGAGGGTGGCAATATAGTTAACCATGGGAGGAAATCATTAATGTCAATATGTGTATTGTATAATTGTGTATTGTTTTGTATGATCTGGACATGCGCCTTGTTGATTAAAGATGTCTTTGTGTACAGTATGGACTTGTGTTAAGTTCATTAAAGCATCTTTATTGTTCCAACGGTCTAGCGAGTGAACGAACTGTGGAAGTCGTGGAGAATTAGCAACGGCATAACGTGAAGTACAAACTATAGATCATGACGGTCCAAAGAGACTGGCATTGGCAGTGAGAACAAGTAGCAAATCATAAAGAGTGGCGAGCAAATCGTCATCAGCAATCCGGTCATTAGCAGCATCACGAGTCACAGCTCATCGTGCGGAAGCACCTGTGGTAAATGATGGCTCGTGGTGAAGAGGGATGATAAACAGGCTCAAGGTTGAAGAGCTGTCAGTCGATCGTTCATTGGTTGTCAATTATTGCAGTTGGTTTTCAGCGTTCAAGACGGGCATTCCATCGACATAAACATAAGCAAGTTAGTACTTCGCTGTTGTGTCGTGTGTTACACTGTTACACTTTCTTGTTGCTTTCTTTTACTAATAAATCTATCATTTCTTGTAGTTCATTTTCTCTCTCTGATATTAAGACACTGTCATCCGCATACCACAAATTGTTTATGTTGTGACTGTTGACTTCAATTCTTTTTATATCTACTATTGAACTCCTAATACTTTTACTGTAAAGTGAAAACAAATCCGGCGACAGAACATGGCCTTGTCTGACTCCTTGTTTTATATATTGGAACTCTCCTGTTTGGTAGCTAATAATGCTAAGAATAAACATATGCCCAACACAAATAAATAAACAAATATATAAAACATACATTTAAACGTGTATATATAAAATGTTAAATCATACAATTCTCTCCAAGAAAAACATCTAACACCAACAAGACTATCACTATCATGTGTTTATAGACTCCAAAAACATATATGACAGAGTTTTGCCATGCACTCCTATGGACAATGCAATGAGGATGTACAACTTTGATACCAACATAGTTCACAGTATAAAACATCTCTAAGTACAAGAGCAGTACTTATCAACAGAAACCAAGAGGAATGGTTCAAAAACAACACTTGGAGTTCAACAAGGCTGTTTACTCTCTCCTACTCTTGTGCAACTTCTTCTTGAAAAGAATTATAACAGAAACTTTAGAAGACCATGTCAGTATTGCTGGCAGAACTATTTGTGAAAAAGCACAAAATAAAATGGTTTGGTCACCTATCTCAATCATCCGGCCTGGTAAAGACCCTGAAAGAGCTAAGAAAGGTGGAAGAAGAGAAGTAGAGAGAAAGAGAAGAGAAGATAACATCAAAGAATTGACTGGCCACGAATTTGCAGAGTCCCAAAGACTGACTGAAGGTAGCAGAGATACATGGAGAAGGTTGATAAAGTCTGTCAGCAGTATCCCAACAACCTTCAAGGTTATAGGATGAAGATGTAGATTGCACTACAACTGCTTGATGGCACGATCAGTTCTTCTAATACAATACTTGTTAAGTATCGAATATGCAATAACCGACTTTGGCGAGGTATATATGTCACTTTACCTGCATTTGGCCTAGAAGTTGTTTGAGGTAGATTTGCGACACACATCATTAAAGGGTTAAAATATGCTTTAGTAAAATATTTAATCTCAAAGTAAAATAAAAATGATGTTTCAATTTCTTTTATCTGATAACAAATTAATCAGCTTGAAGATTAATCTTTAATCTTGAAAAATATAACAGACCATCTGCTTCAGAATAAACTGTGTAGACTAAAAGCCACCTTGACGAAGAATATTAAGCTACGATAATAACAATTATAAACTATAATTAATATTTGGGAATACCCACCTTGCTTCCAGATAGTAGTTAGAGTGCTGGAGAAAGGTTATTTTTTGTATAAATGCATTATTATTTTCCTCAACTATTACTGTAGTTAATATAGAACTGGATGGATAAATTTAGACATTTCACAACGGTCATTCTCACCAATGGCATATAAGACAACCAACGCAGAATTTTGAAAACTCCCTCAAAGTCATCAGGCACCACAGCATGAGACACACCATTGTTGTACATGATCTGTATACCACCAAGCTGGCTGTTACTTGTGTACACTTCTCGTCCCAAAACCTATTTTTGACAGAGCACCAGAAACAAAACTAAATGCTTTATAATAAATAAACTTTATGTGTGTGGTTGGAAATATCAACAAATGAACATAGTCTTTCAACTCTGTAATGGACCTGTCATAAATGGTAATCCAGTTTTTCATATTTCAAATATTCAAAATGTCAATGATATAATTAATAATGAATAACCTAAACAGCGTAAAAGAACAAAATAAGCACTTCATAACATTAAATTTTAATATTTTACCTTATTGAGTGCTCCAGCACCTGTGAGGATTATGAATGAGTTCTCTACTTGAATGACACGCTGACCAAGACGGACTAAATATGCTCCTATGCCAATTGCTCTGCATGATACCTAGTGACAATAAATTATTGCTGCAACTTAGATGAGAGTTCTCTTTAACAGCAAAACAGGTGAAAACTTTTTAAAACAGTTCAGAGAAAAATGTTGAAATTAGTCAAATAAAATAATAACAATTAATAATCATAAAATAATAATAACATTTGTACAAATCTTTTTTAGAAAAATCTTTGTTAGTCTTCAGTGAAATACATTCTTACATCTTTCCTGTGTACTTCATCATGTCAATCTTCTGGGTGAGCTTCTCAATCACATTAAGGGAGTCAATTACTGTATCTTTGCCTTTCTTGCCAATGCTCTCAGTATCTCTTGAGGTCAGCCTCTTGAACTTTCCTGTTGTCCCACTTGAAGGCTGCTTTGTTATTCTCTGGTTATTTGTCATCACATTCACTAGCTTCTCTTCCTCATTATTGATGAAACTTTTGGCTATATTGCAATTTCTTTTATTTCTGCAATATCCTTTAATTCTTTTAAAAGTAAACAAAGTATTTTTCAGTGTAACCAAACCACCAGAAATCTGTTTAATTCCATTTTTGCTGAAGATTGTTTTTAAATTTACACAGAACTGTGAACATCAGGTGTCACTATCAATAATTTAAACCATTCATGGTAACATATATAAAATACACAATGCATTAAAAACATCATCGGGAGCCGTAATAGCTCAGTGGTTTGTGAACTGGACTGCTAAGGACAAGTGGTCGGGTTTGATCCTAATCATTGGCTTCCAGATTCACCCAGCCTTAAGTGGGTGCCAGATTTTTTCTGGGAAAGAAAAGAGGGATGGGCATAACACTGACCACATTACCCCAAAAATCATGTGCCGAAGGTCTATAAAAATTATGGTCACTAACACCTTATTCCCTATAGGCCACTGGCATGACAGGGCACTTTACTTTTTATTATTTATAACATCATCAGGTGCTGTTGATGATCATGTTCCTTCACATATCTGTTTCCTGTCAATTTGAATAGTTCTGCTCTTGATCACTTCCTAATCCAAAGTGCTGTCTTGCATATTAAGCCTTTATTCCTGTCAGTTCTTAGACTGCTTTTCTCAAATGCACTTCAAAAATAATCTTGTACGGGTTTATTGAAGACACCTTCAAAACTCTCCATAATTTTCTAAACATTCTTTGAAAGAACCACACTTCTCTCTATGATGATTCTGCCTGTTTATTAATTGTCCTTAACTCACTTTTGTAAAACTGGACAGGATCAATTTATCACTGAAGAAATCATTTTTCTTACTTCCAAAGGCTTGTTGAAAACATCTAATTTAGTTAAATGCTGACTATGCCTAGAGATATTTTACAATTAATTACAAAACATATAAGTATATAATATATAATGATCAACAGGTTTAAGTTTATTTGTTAAAAATAAAAAAAAAAGACATTTGTCCATACCAGATTTATTGTGATAACTTCATTGTAAGCTTGGGAGGTTTCACCAGCAATCATGCCTGCCATGCGCAGAGATTCAACACCAATACCATCTTCCTTACCTGAAAGGGAAAAGGGCACACATAGAAAATCCATTAAATAGAAACTATTCATTTAAAAAAAAAAAAAGAAATTACTAAGGAAATATCTCATTATGCAATCAAATTAAATACACTTCAACACAAATTGTATACCAATAATATCTGTGATCTTGTAACGAGATTCTCCCTCATCTTCTATGAGTTCTGCTCTGACAGAGTTGACAGTTGCTACCTTCTTGAAGTCATCTGGGCGTAGATACAAATACTTGAAGCCCTGGTGTAAATGCAGACATTAATGACTGTTACTTCTTAGCTAAAATAAAGCCTCCAAAAATATGTATAGAACTAAACTCAAGTATAAACAAACATACAAGATTGTGACGGGAAATTTTTCATCAAAATTGGGAGAAAGGGCAAAAGTTAAAAAAAAGGTACAATTTCTGAAAACCAAATGAAATTATACAACAGATACATTACAGTCCTGGACATTATAATATTACAATATAATTATGAAAAAAGTGTGCTTAAACAGAACGAAATGAGTTATTTGATTAGTTTAGAAAACTAAAGTCGGAAGTTGATGTAGCAAAAGACAGAACTGTTAGGGAAACTTAGGACAATAGAAATAAATAATGCAAGAACACACAAAATGTCAGAGTTAACAAAGAACATTGAATAATGACATATAAGTTAAATGACATTCTTTTAAGTGGGTCCAATATGGCCACATATAATAAAAGTCCCTATTGCTCCTCACAAAGCAAATACTCATAACTAACCTTTTCTGGGTCTTGTGGGTCCTCCCAAGCAACACGGAAAAGATGTTTGAGTTCTTCTGCCATACCAATTCTGGCACCACTGTTGGCTGAAATGTAAACTCTTGGAATTCCCAATTTCCTAGACAACTCTGATGCTTTCTGTTTGGAAAATGAAAAGTAATCTTTGAAATATGTGAAGCAATATGATATATTGCTATATATATATATATAGGGAACTGGACTATAAAGGACAGGAGGTTGGGTTTGATCCTGATCGACGGTTTCCGGGTTCTCCCAGCCTTAAATGGGCACCGGATTTTTTTCTGGGAAAGTAAAGTGGCACGGACGTAATACCGACCACATTGCCCCAAAAATCAAGTGCCAGAGGTCTTTATGGTCACTAACACCATATTCCTATATGCTACTTGGTATGACGGGGCTGTTTACTTTATATTTATATATATATGGCCCTTTTCGTCTTGTCAGACGGTCTAGTGGCTATTGTATTTTTTTTGTTTTGTTTTGAGGTTTTGTTTTTGTCGAACAGCTTCTTTCGTGGCTAATTCTACCAGTGTTTGACAAACATTGGTCACAGAATGAACAAGTCAGGCACACTGATCCACAGGGTTTTCCAACCTTTTTCATGAATCTTTTCTCTTCTAAGTTTTGCCTTAGCACAGTCTCAAATTATGTTATACCATTCCTTATACATGCTCTCCATGATGTGCGATCACTTGCCAAATGTTCATAGTCATTTTCACAGATGGAAAGTTATTCAGAGATGATTTACAAATATCTCTATATCATAGTTTAGGTATGCCGATTTGTCTTTTTCCGTGTGTTAGTTCACCATATAGTATTTGCTTGGGGATGTGTTTTTCTTCCATTCGCTGGACGTGCCCCAGTTATCTTAGTCTTCGACATCTGAGCATCAACATGATTGTTGGGGTCTTAGCACGTTGCAGAATAGTTAAGTTGGTTATTTTGTCCTGGCATGTGATGTGCATTATTCTGCGGAGACATCGCATGTGGAAGACATTTAGTCTTTTAAAAGACTAAGATATTTGATCCACCAATGATTATATATATATATAATCATTGGTAGATCAAATATCTTAAAGAAAAATAAATACTGGTAACATTACTGCAAACAATTATACAGTGCACACCACTCGAAGGTAGCCTACAATGTTATCAGTATACTTTTGGTAATATTTGGAGGATTGTGTTGACATTTTAACATTACACTCTGTAGACCATGGAAAGAAAATACAGCTAAACTTTATATACACTGGAGGATTTATGGGAAAAAAAAGTCATCTACGGCGTCCAGGCAATGTCTCTTCAGGTTCTGGTTGCCACCTTTAGAAATATGGAGAACCATGTTTAAACGAGTTTGGATGTCCAAGGAGCCCACTTCTAGCAAATAATGTGATTATCCACCATTTCTCATATACACATTTTAAGACATTTCAATGTCATTTAATTTGTATCTGTCTACTTAATTAACAAATATAAACTGACCTCTTTCGAAGCAACATTGGAGTGAGACATGCTGTATAAGTATTCAGAACACCAATGTGTGTGTGTAAATATATATGTATATATAAAACAACAGAAACTACTGAAAAGAAAGGCAGTTTATGCAATTAAGTCAGTCATCAGGATCACTGATAGGTTTTTTACATCACTGAAAAATGTGTTGATAGTTATATAAAAAATAATATGGACTCTATACCATATTCACCATACATTACAAAAATGTAATTGGTTTTACATTAGAGTCAGTGCTGGTCCCAGAAACAGTTTATGCGATCTGAGCATGGGAATGACAACTGGAGAGGGAGAGGCTGTTGCAGCATCCAGTCATGTAGGTCTAACTACTGATTAGAGAGACCTGTATAAAACATTTGACAACCATATTTTATCAACATAACACACATTAACTATTGAGTGGTAGAGCAAAAGTGTTGTTCTGGACATTTGAAGTAGCAGTCAAAAGTCAAGGTTGATTCAGGTACAGAGATAATATGTCAGATAAAAATGCATACATATATTTTATCTTAAAGCTATAAACTTAAACACAACTCAATGAAAATGGTGAAAAGAAAGAAGAAACCACCAGTTCATATACATCACATGTTCTTGTTAAAATATGCAAGACT
Organism: Megaustenia siamemsis; assembly: GCA_032433765.1. NCBI lineage: Eukaryota > Metazoa > Mollusca > Gastropoda > Stylommatophora > Ariophantidae > Megaustenia > Megaustenia siamemsis. Next base: position 50,639 of record JAVIAB010000127.1, on the reverse strand, counting down.
TCTAAATAAAGAACCAATATTACTTTCAGCTCAAAACTGTCTGTCTTATCAACACTTTATACATTTCAATTATTACAGAAAAACACTATTCGCTTCTGAGTTGTGTCTAACACTTCTGTTTAGTTCAATCATCACATCAAAGCAATCTATATTTTACCTTGTCTCCTGCCCTTTATGATTCACTCTGTGATTGATTTTCCAAACTACCTCATGATATCAACAGTCCTTTGTCTGCCTCTACTTCCATTACCTTTATTATTTCCTTTTCAGTGACTTTTGAGCAAGTATGCTATGCTCTTGACATAATCAAAATATTGCTTTTATTGTTTGAATTGTGTTTAGAAGCTCTTTCCTCATTAGCAACTGCTTTAAAATGTCATCATTGTTGACTCCACCCACTCAGCTTATCACATTAACTAAAATAGTAATAACCTTAAACAGCATGTCCTCTGATGGCCCAAATGATCCTATCTTGAACGTCATATCATTCGCAATGAGAATAATGTCTCTCCCTGTGGGAAACTCTGGTGTCTTGAGGGTCACTTTCCAAGCAACCATTCCAATCTGAAATAAAACAATAAAATATGAATGTGTTGGACCTATTTCATCAATGCAACTTACAATGTCAGTTGTGGAAAGTACAAGATAAGAAATTCATAAGTGATTTTTTATTCCAAATGTGTAAGGTAAAGGTTCCCTGCAGGCCTTGCGAGGAGTATGGGCAATATGGTGTTAGTGATCATATCTCCATGACCACTAGACTATTTTTGGGTGATATGGCCGGTATCACACCAGGTCACCTTTACTCTCCAGAAAAATATCTGGTACAAATTTTTTTAGGCTGGGTGAACCCTGGAGTCTTGTTAGTTCAAAAAAAAATTCACCACTTCTGGCAAACAAACCTGGACACTTCTGATCAGGAAGTGAGCACACTAACCACTCAGCCACCAAAGCTCCATTCCAACTATGTGCATTTACAAAATAAATGCAAAGTTACAAGTAATTCACATGTTCTTTTCTGTAGTTTAGCACAAGCAGAAGAATTCTATGAGTTCATTTTTCTTTAAATAATCAAGTTAAGATGATACCATTGTTTTTCTTTACACAAGTCACTAATTCTGATTTTAAAAAACTGACTAATAAATTACTAATTTCTATTGTTTTTTTTTTCTAATATGCAAAGGTATTTGTTCATGTATGCAGGACATGACTAGTTCTTGGACATTTTCAGTTAGTTCTTCACATCATGATTAATTATAAATATCACAACACATTATACAAACTCTGAAGTGGGGGACTGGTTACTGGTTGGTCTCGAGGCAAGAAGCTGGACTCGAAACAAGAGAGGTTGTGGGTTCAAATCCCGGCTGCACCGGAATGGGATTTTTATTTATGATTGCTCTCTGCGGTAACCACACCTGGTCTCAGCAGCGTGGCCCAACTTGAAATGTCAATTACTCTTGGACGGAAAAAAATATGAGTACCTTCGAAGATGGAGTTATCTGCCTGTGCGGCTGCCAGGGAAAAACGGATTAACACACAAAATTCAGTTCCTAGTCTCTAGGGACTTCGTCAGCGGTAAAGCTGGCCAAAAAAAACAAAAACTCTGAAGTGCTGGCAAGGAACACTTGGATAATTTCATAAATTATTTTGATATAATTTCAATGATGGTAAATATGTTGCTTTGAAAATATGGCCCAGATAGTAGCATACAGCCTGCCCTTTCTTACACATGATAACCAATGCTTTTATGTACCTGACTTGAATATATCATCATCATCGAGTGCCGTCTCCGCAACGAAGGTTGGCTACCATGGAGCGCCGTTCCACTCTGTCTCTTGCTTTGATGGTGCAGATTGCCATAGGCTGACTTGTCCATCTTTGATGTTACTCGTCCATGTTAGTCTTGGTCTGCCTCTGCCTCTTTTACCTCATATTTTCCCTTCTAATATTACTTTTATTAGACTGTTGTGTCTTTTAACATGACCAAAAAATTTCATTTGTCTTGCTCTAATTGTGTTTAGTAGTTCTTTTTTCAGTAGTTTTTAAAACTTCTACTCTCTTTTGACAATAGAAACAAGAAAAAGAGTTCTTAAATGTTATGTAAAGCCAGACTTAACATATGGATGCGAATCATGGACAATAGGACAACAGACAAGAAAATCACTGGAGTCTGTAAAAATGTGGTTTTATAGAAGAATGTTGAGAGTACCATGGACAGCTAAGAAGAGTAATGAAGATGTTCTGAGAGAGGTCAAAGCAAAAAGAGAGCTAATTTCCAATATTAGGAAGAAACAATCATCATTTTTTGGCCATGTAATGAGAAGAAAACTGGAATATATTGTAACAACTGGAAAAATTGAGGGACGAAGAGATAAAGGGAAGCAAAGAGAAAAAATAACAGACAGCTTAAGAGAATGGCTTGGCAGAAGGTCAACAAAAGAAATGATAAATAGCTGCCGAGATCGAAAGTTGTGGAGAGACATAATCACCTACGCCAGTAGGCCTGGTACTTGATGATGGTGATAGGACTAGGAACTCAATCTCACCTACTTTGGTACAAAGTTTACACCTTTAGGATAGAAGCAAGTGAGCATCTGCAACTCAACACTAGAGCAAAACTACACCTCCTTTCAATCTAGATAAGAGTTTACATTTTGGTTTACTAGACTTCTTCCAAAGTTAAATATTTTGTTACCAACATTTGTTCCCTAAATGTGTGTATTATTATTTTAAAAGTGTTGTTTTATTGATGCAAACTTTATATTTGATAACAGGGAAAGAGATGGGGACAAGCCAGCACTTACTTCATTCTCTCCTGGCAATCTGTTCATAGTGCACAAGTGGTTGTGACTGTCAAGAACAAGCTCAGTACAAGACACAATGTCAGGAGGCATCTGTTTTGTTTCTGATGTCTCTTTTAAATGATTCTCCCACATTTTCAACAGAGCCTAGAGTTGAACAAAACAGTGATGGTGAAACACAATTACAGACAAATAATATCAATTACTGTGTAACAATATCCATGACATGCAAAATGCAGACAGTACAGCACTAAAATACATATGGGCTTCTTATTCAGCCATTGAGTGGGTATTGATGTATTGTGTCACTAGTTTGTGGCAAACCACAATATCTGCACCTTTTGACTCTATAGATCCATCTTCGATATTGGTAGATTTTTAACTGCTTAACAATTTTGCCTAGACAGCAGCCATTTTGACCTACTCCTTTTCAGCTTTTAACAGCAAAGGTTCTTTAACAAGTACAAAGTGCATAGAAATCGAATCTCACTATGAGGATTGAAACTTGAGTTAAAAGAAATAACAATTAAAAATAATGTTAATTACACATAACACAAAAAAGTCATTATTTTAGTGAAACAATACTAAAATCAATTCTGAAAAAAGGATATAACTGTGTACAACAATCAATAATATTATTTTTTGTATTACCAGATAAGTAATTAATTAAGAAAAAGAGGGAAAATATGGAGGAAAAGAAATAGTATAATGCAAGGAACTCTAATTTTTTGTGTCCAGTGGTAAGAAAAAACATCAATTTCATTTTACACAGTAAGATAATTTGTATGAAAACAAGTAACATCAATTTTAAATAAAGAAAATAGAAAAATAATTGGGAGAAAACTAAACAGTTTAATGTTTAGATAATGGTAGTATGCACTGTAGTAATAGTTTCAGATAAAGTAATTACAATTATTACCCATTTGTAACCAATGACAGAGGGAGAAGCCAAATTTGTAAGATTATTAAAGTAAAAGGGAAATAACCCAAGTGATTGTTCAAGGGAAAGAGTATAAAATTTAGCTGTATTTTCAGGTGAAACTTTTTCTTTTCTTTTTTAAATACCACAAAGTTTCAGTGCAGTGAAAGGTACGATATTCATGTTAATTTTTTTTAATCAACATGTTAATTAGACAGTTTTACCCTCCTGTCTTATAATTTGGAGCATAACCTGATGATGAAAATTTAGTGATCAATACCTGTCTGAACATCTCTGGGAAATCATAAACGTAAGTAGTTCCTGAGGATTGTGCTTGATATCGCTTGAGCTGCAGATGATCCTTTGTCAAGTAAGGTGTGCTAATCAACAGCCCATGAAGAGGTCCTTGTTTCTCACCATATGCCTCAAACATGATCTGTGTGTACAGCCATAAGTACATACAATTAAATTAATTCACATCAACAATTTTAATAACATTGTGGAGCATTATTAATATTGAGAGAGAAAAAACATAGAACTTGTTATACAAACAAAAAACACAATAATGCACTTAGAGCATGCAATAGAAATAGAAAAGACAAAAGGGAAATAAGTGATAAACAATGGACAAAGAGAACTTGCTTCCTTAGGAGACTAAATAAAGCAATAACAGTTATGGATAAGAAGTTCTATATCACTCCCTGTAACCATGGAATCTGTATTCAATGCAAGAGACCCCATCAATATAAAGTGTACAACTGAACGTGAAGTACTGACATTTCAACTATATATTATGTAACTATATAACTTGCACTATAACTATTCAAAGAGAACATCCGGAGGCTGATGAGTAATAATTATAAACATCAGCAGAAGCATTAGAAAAAATTAACCTTTGAAAGAATTAATAAGGCAGCATGGAATGTAAGCCTTAGGACTGCAGTGTCACTAAAATATGCAAACTTGGTGCATTTTTTGTGTGTGGGTATTTATGATAAAAAATCATCTACTTTTATTTCTTAATTAATACTTGATTTTCATGGAAAATGAAATTTTTCAATTTTAAAAATACCTTTTATACTCTCACGCAATAGTGTTTTTTTTTTTTCAGAGAAAAATTGTGAATTTGTAAACAGCAGGAAAAAAAAATAAATGCACACAAACATTGACAACCCATGTTTCAAAGTTTAAGAAATTTTCTGGCTCAAATATTTTTTTTTTTATTTTTACAAAAATTTTTTTTTTGCAAATCATAAATTACGGTTTGACAGTTTAAAGCCATGTTTGGGGTCTAGATAATGCTTTATGAACATTGCACATTCACAAGCCCAATTTATCATGTGTTAGAATTTGTAATTGGACAGCTTGCTAATGAGAATACATCATTTGTTCATTTTGCATTGCATTTCAAACTTTCACACTATGAAGGGATATTTTAAAATATGAATCACTTGATATTCTGAGGCAAAGGTGCCTGACAGCAACAGAGCTGGAAGCTGTCAGCAACCCACAGCTGATGGTTTGTGCCAGGATCTGTGAACCAGAACCATCCAGGCTATGCTCCACCTCTCTGTGGTGCCTTCAAAAACATACTCTCTGTCTAGTCTGGCAAGTAGAGATCGAAGAGGGATGCCAACCCAATACTTAAAAATGTTGTGCTGAAGTCTGATGTGTTGGGCTGAAAGGCGCAAATGTCACAGTTACACTGCAAACTACAACATAACGCAGACAAGTCCACTTTTAGTCCTTTTAAGTCAGATGATGAAGAGGTATATTCCTTTAGTCATCGGGCGAACGCAAGCTAGCAACTTGAACATAGTCATATATTTTAAACTTTCAACCTTTTTTAGCAGTTTTTGTTATACATGATTTCTGTAGAAAGTATTTAACTGAAATTACCATTTTTATTCTCACAAAATATGGTAAATTTGAACTCTGGTTAGTTACACACAAACCTATGGAGTGACATTTCTTTCCTTTCAGTATAAAGTATTTTGTATTCAGAAGGTTATGTTACTAATAACTTTATCACTCATAATTTGGATCATGCTAATGAAACAAAAACACAAAATCAGCCTGCTGTGTTTCCAGCTAATTTGTTCTATAGTTTTGAACTTCCTAATTTGCTAATATGTTCTATAGTTTGAAACTTGCGATTGGTGCGGTGGACCAAGATGGCCACCTAGTTCAGATCAGGTTTGGGAGCTGGTGGTATTTTTGCTTCAGTGTTTTAAAATGATTCTTTTGAGTCTGGGCTTCCTTTTGTGGATTTGGCATGAGGTGTACAGAGGCTGTGCTGTCTGCAACAACCATTAGCGACCTGGAATAATGAGCTGTGTGCCTTTTTCAGAACACAACACGTTCACTAGAGTGACCAGGATGAATACTTTGTTGGTTGCTGGAATAGGGGCTAAGGAGATATGGGAATCCCACCTGCAGTGATGCCAATCCGTTCTAAAGTGTAAAATTTGCTGAACTGCAATATAATAACAACTAAATCTCTTTGTTACAACAAAATGTCTAACCAACCTGTCCTGTTCTTGCATCAGTAACCTCTCTGTACAAACTGATGTCCAGATAATATCCACTCTCATTTGTGATGAACACCCTTATAGGGAAACTGGTCCCACCACTTTGATTACTTATCCTGTAGGAAAACATCATTCTTCAGTCAAACAAAATTGGATAGCAACAATAACTAGTTTTGTGCAACATTTGTCAAGTGATCTCTGCTTGAAGTCTTAAACAAAATAAAATTGTCCATGTCCTTGTTTTCAGAAGAAGGCAGCCTGAAAACTGAAACTTCAATATTTTGATTTTGTTCTTTTTTTGTAAAGCTGTCGCATACATTGTAGAAGTGTCTGTAACATGCCACTACTTGCTCCATGCTACCAGCTTTGCCACAGCACTGCAATTACTTGCCTGTTCTCTCCCCTTACAAATAAAACACTTCTGTCAACTCTAATAATAAAATCAATAATAATAAGAAGAACAGGCTATTTATCTCAAAAGATAAACCAATGTGTCATAGCAGATCACTCAAGAGAAAACAAGACAAAGAGATCTGGCAAAGTATATGGAGGTTCTGTGTTGTCCAGGCCTGAGAATTTCCCTTTCAGTCTAGTTGGTTCATTTCAAAGGACCACAAATGTGCTACATTTGGTACTACTGACTGAAAGAGATGCCATCTCCAACCTGAAACAGTGAACAGTCTTAAAACTCCATTCTTAATTTTCTAGTTGGAGTTTATTCTCCTAGCTTTTGTCTCTTTCAAGACCCTCACAAGGCACAAGTGGGACCAAATACAGGTTGTTCTACACTTACCTCTCTACAGCAGTAGTAGGTTCATTATTGCCAATCAGAACCCGTCATAATAGATTCACTAAAGAAATATGTAGTATCTATTTGCTTTCTATGCTTTAAATCTAGATTATAACATTTATCTGTGAGTCACGTTTTAACGTCAAAATAACGAACAGTAATTGTTATATTTGGAAAATAGTATTTCTTTGAACTTTTGCTACAAAGCTTTGTGTTTACCCAAGAAGAGACATGGGAATCAGATGCAGTAAACATTTCCTGGCTTAGGTTCGATTTATGGCCTGAAATTTGACGCACTGCGATGTGGCTACCAGAAGTGTTATGTTGTATATTCATTCATGTGTCGGCCATCAGTTCGTCACTCCAGCTGTATGTTCGGCTTCCTCTTACTGTCATGCATTGCCTATTCTATGTTACAAAAGTAAGTTTGATGTCTCGCCAGCAACCAAAGAGATTTCCCTTGTCATAAGGAAAAAAAAATAAATAATTTTTTTTTAATTGGCCAAATTTATAATTTAAAAAAAACAGCCCCATTCTTATGAAAGCTTCGTACTTTTATGAAGCACACGTTGGTAAAAAAAATAATCCAACATCAACAGAAACAAAGCTATCAATTAAAAACACTCAGAGGTCACCTGAAGCAATAACTGGGTAGGTATAGTGGAGGGGTGAAATGGCTGTCTGCTGCAAACTGTTGAATTTCAAGAAGTTGTATTTTGAGTTCGTAATTTTTATGAAGGTATCGTAATCTCAGGTTAATACAATGCATAATTCTTAATGAAAGGAAGAGTATAGAATCATAACAGAAATGAAAATGCCTGTCATATATATTCTCATTTGTATATAGGATATATAATATAATTATACTAGTAATAACCAAGCAATGAATAACAAAGTTGAGCTGATAAAGCAGGTTGTGTGGTGATTTTTTTTGTGGGTTCACAACTAGGATATGCAAAGCTAACTGTGAAACTTCCAACTTTTCTCAAGCTGTTCTAACAAAACTTCTGCACTAAACATTCAATGGGGACCTTGGTAGTCTAGTTGGGAAAACCACCCGACTGGGCTACAGACATTCTGACAACCCATGTACGATTCCCACTGAAAGCAATGTGAGTTGTACTCGAGGTTAGAAAAAAATACCCCCACGGTCGACTCAGCCATTGGCAGAAATGGCTACCAGGGTAGTACTCTGAGAAAGTGAGGAATGACGCCTCACATCATGAGTTATGATGCTTGAGGCGACACTATCCAAAAGTCCCCGAACACTTCTGGATAGGTGGCCGAGCACATATGGTTGAAAACATGTGTGCTAAAACGCTGATTCAAGTCGGCACCTTCAAGGCACACCAAGCCTTTGATAAATATTGTGAGAACACGAGACTAAAGGGCCAATCATGGAAAAGATGGATAAATATGGTGTTCGAAACACTAGGAAACCTAACAGCAGCAGAGGCTGAAGACTGGAGAGCAAAAGAATGTAAACTATCTCACCTTGACACTGAAAGGCAAATGAGGAAGGAAAGAGGAAGAAGAATTATAGTAACAAAATATAAATTTTTTTTAAAATAATATCTTCACTGAAAGAGTAATTTAACAAATATTGTATGCCACCTAGTGAAACACCTAGGCCTTTGACAATGAGATAATAAAGAAAGGAAAAAAAATAACAGGGAATTAACCGAATAGAAGAATAACCCTTATATGAAAACTTGTAACATATTTATGAAGACACATTATACAATTTATATTGCACTGGAGAAATGCAGAAAGAAGCACAGTTTATTTACCTGAATGTGAATTTCAGTTCAGCATTAAGTACCCGCAATTTCCACAGACGAGATCCATAACGCATAATCATACTCCTCACTGTTTCAACCAGCTGTGGTTAACAAAAATAAATTATTAAAATTCAGTAAATGTCTTATACTGTTAACAAAAATAAATTATTAAAATTCAGTAAATGTCTTATACTGTTAACAAAAATAAATTATCAAAATTCAGAAAAATGTCTTATACTGTTAACAAAAATAAATTATTAAAATTTAGTAAATGTCTTATACTGTTAACAAAAATAAATTATTAAAATTCAGTAAATGTCTTATACTGTTAACAAAAATAAATTATTAAAATTTAGTAAATGTCTTATACTGTTAACAAAAATAAATTATTAAAATTCAGAAAAATGTCTTATACTGTTAACAAAAATAAATTATTAAAATTTAGTAAATGTCTTATACTGTTAACAAAATAAATTATTAAAATTCAGTAAATGTCTTATACTGTTAACAAAAAAAATTATAAAAATTCAGTAAATATCTTATACTGTTAACAAAAAACAATACATTCTTGCTCATATGTTTTTTTTTTTTTTTTTTTTATATCTTATAAACTTAGGCATTCTAAATATTAATGCAACTGCTGTGTGTCAGATGCACAGTAGAAAAGTATGGAAACAGCCTGAGAGATAGAATCAGAAATGAAGCATTACAAAAAAGACTAGAAACAGAACCAGCTATTGAATACATAAAGTGACAACAGATCAAGTGGTTAGGGCATGTGATAAAACACAAAGAACTAAATCTAACACAAGTCACCAACAAATGATACGAGAACACCTGACCAAGAGAAAGATGGATAAACCGAATACTTGAAACACATGGAGCAGAAAGGGAAGAGCAAGACACCGTGAACCATTGGGTTATTATTATTGGGTTATTTGCGGGTCATCATCAATGCACTCCGAACATGTCCATAGGTGCTCAGATCCCCTCCTCAGCAATTCCCTCAGTGTCCAGCGACTGACGACTCCAGTTCTATGTTGGTTGGTAAGTCTTCTTACACGCCCACTAAGTTTCTCATTTCTGGCTGTGCCCATCTTAACTCCCATCTCTTTCATCCGAAGAAGTGACGTGGATCTGTGTTTGTCAAAGTCATGTGCTCTTCCCACATCTCGGAGGGCATTGATGATGTCCGCCCAATCCATTGGTTGCCCGTCCTCAACGACAGAGAACCTGTCCGCTCTTTCATTTCCCCGTACTCCCGCATGTCCAGGGACATAGACAAATGTGACCTTACGTATTTTGGATTTCTGCAACGACTCTACCCATTTCATGCGTACAGAGCCCGCCTCCACTTTTTTTATTATGCTCATCGAATCACTCAGTATACATGCGTGGGTGCAGTCTTGTGACTCTAACCATTTGAATGCCTTGGTCACTGCCATCGCCTCCATTGTCATGCTACTCGTGGTCATGACGTATGCGCCACTGTCTTCCTTGACTATTCTGCCTGTCGAGCGTGCTTTAAATGCCCATGCACTTCTTTGGTGGCGTCTTACAGATCCGTCTGTATATATGACTGCATCTTTATCATCGGTGTTATAGCAGATGAGACCGTTGACCTCAGCATTAACCACGACTGGGTTCTATTCCCTACTTTTCCTGTTGAGTGTGACAATACACGAGAAAGTGAACCATATCTCCCCTCAAAGCCGAAAGGCAAATTAAGGAAGGGAGAGAGGGAAGGAGAGATAGACAGAGAGAAGAGGAGAAAGAAAGAAAGAAAGAAAGAAAGAAGAAGAAAGAAGAAAGAAAGAAAGAAAGAAAGAAAGAAAGAAAGAAATAAAGAAAGAAAGAACTAAATGTATTCAGCTTTATTTTTTTCAGAAACTTACAATAATGTCTGATACTGCTTGTCTAGAAGAAGTTCTAAGGACCTCATACATATAATGCAAATTAGGGTTTAAAGACAGATGTACGTTAACTTGTAGGGTCTTGCCTGTTAAACATCTGACTTCTTTCTTCACACCCTGAAAAGAATATTGTTTTTACCTCCCCATCAAACACCCTCTGTATCCTCATTCTTGTAGGAGTAATTTCAGTTTCCTGTCCCTGATGAAGTGCTCATTAGTACAAACAGTTGCCTTTACTCAAATACCCAAATATCAAAATAGCAACAAGAAACAAATGATACCTAGTAGTATAATTCACTATCACATTTTTATCAATATATAACATGACCCATTACTTTCTAGGTGGAAGAAAGATCACAACAGTGATCTGAGATACATCAACAATTACATTAACAAAAAATATCAGCTACAAAATGTTTGTGGGTTTGAGTTGTTCAGATCTTAGTTTAGGAAATGTTAGCCAATTATTGCCTGTATTGTGATCCAACGAGCTTGATGAAATAGCAATTAATCATTTAAATATAGTTGTATATTAATAGAAATACACGCTATCCAACCATTTCACAGCATATATTTCCATAATTTTGGAGTTACCTCTGAAAGTTTTTAGAGTTGAAATTAAATACTTTTATCTGTTTGAATTACCACAACACAAGGTTCAGAAAAATGCTAACACAAAATTGTAGGCACAATGAATGTTTGTGCAAACTGTGACTACATTAGGCATAATGAGGGAACAAAATGTTCTAAGGATGTTTATACATTGAGCTAGGAGCCCATAACACACATTAAAAAAAATAATTGATGTAACTTGAAACCATGCATGATTTACATTTACAGAACTTTAAATAATGCTTAAATTGGGCTTGAGGTCAATCATGAAAAGACTAAAGTCATGAAAAGTTTAATTCCAACAAGTGACAAAATATACATGGAAAACAAACCAGTAGAAGAGATCGATCACTTCATCTATCTTGGAAGTCACATTGATCGAGAAGGGGATACGAGCAAAGAAATTAGAATCAGACTGGCTAAAGCAGCAATGTCTTTCAGAAGCCTTGAAAAGTTGTGGAAATCAAAACTCATTAGCACAAACACAAAACTTAGGCTATTCAAATCAAATGTACTATCAACCCTTACGTATGCGTGTGAAAGCTGGAAAACAACAAGAGATATAGAAACAAAGTTGAACGCATTCGAAAATAAATGTCTAAGGAAAATACTTGGTATAGAATGGAACGAATTCAAAACAAACGAGGAAATTAGAGAAATCGCCAATCAACCACTAATATCTTCAGTAATAAAGAAAAGACGATGGTCATACGTTGGACATGTGATGAGAAGAGATAATAATCGAATAGCAAAGCAAGCCCTCATATGGGAAACAACAGGTAAAAGAAAAAGAGGAAGACCCAGGGAGACACTGAGAAGAACATTGATGAGAGAGGCAAGAGCAGCAGGAATCGGCTCCCTCAATGAGATAGAACTGCTTGCACAGAACAGAGACAGATGGCGAGATTTGATAAAATATCTTTAAAAGAAAACTGCTAGAACAAAAATTCATATAGGAGAAGGTGTATCTTGGTCTACGCCCTATGGGCCGGTTACGGCTCGAAAGGTCAATAGAATAGAATAGAAATAATGCTTAAGGATTGAAACAATGAATAGAAGCAGTCCATTACTGAGGATGTGTTCTGGTAAAACAAACAAAATTTTCTGAAATTCTTTTACAACAGACAATTTACCTTGCCAGGCTCCGACAAAGTCAATGTTGGCACAAAGTTCAGGAAGATGTGGTTGCAGTCTGTTTTCTTAGACTGCGAGTAAAAAAAAATATTTTTATTTGAAACTTTTTTTTAAAATACGAAATACTAGCAAGGCAACTATTAAGAAGTTCATATGTAACACACCTCTTCCTTCCTCTTATAGACAATGAATATTTGTTATTTTTTACAGTTTATGTAACTGGGAGACTAAGGAGTAACTAAACAACAGCACAATTTTACATAAGCTAAATTATATTATTTTCCTATTAAAACAGAAAGCAGTCAACATTAAAATAGACACCTATATGTTATTAACTGCCTACATATATTAAAGTTATAACTGACAGCTATCAAAACTTGACAGTCATGGAGAGTTCTATACAATTTAATGTTTTACCCTATTGCACATAACATGTTTCGACCAAGTGCTAATGCATATTCTACAAGGTAACAATTAAAATGCAAAAAAAACATCAAACACCTGTTAAAAGAACAAGCATGCAATACATGTAAAGTAACAGTTTTAAACAGCCAAACAATGTAAAACAAAGTCAATAGTATCTTTCTTTATTGGAGCCTGTGGTAATAGCCGCCTCATACTCTCTTTTGTCACAGCTGTTTGTACTTCAAGCACAACACTTCTTCCAATCTAAGAAGCAGACTTTGCTGTAATTATTTTATTGCACATATTGGTTTCTGCGTTCTTTTACTCCATGTACACTCCTGTGTACTTGTACATATTTGTTCTTATCTTCATTAAGAATCTAAGCACATTAGTCCTGTCCTGGTGATTTTGTTACTGTTTTCATGGACAGAAACATGGAATGATCGTCACAAAGGATGAATTGAACAATTACAGTTCTGAGCTATTGGCTCAGTTAAGAAAATACAGTAATCCCTCAGTTATCACGGTTAATAGGGACCAGAACCGGCCGCGATAAGTGAAAAACCGCAAAGTAGTGTCACCCTCTCATTTTTAACATACGTACATTTTTTGTGTATGTATAATATCAATCAATAAGTGTATATGAAACCATATAAGTGCATATGTTATCATTAGAACATTAAAGAATAGCTTCAAACATGTAAATAAAATATTAATAGTATAAATAACATACATAAAATAATGTTTCTTTTATAATAATTCCTCAATTTGGAATTTTTGAACAATCTGCGATGTACTGAGGCCACGATAAATGAACTGCGAAGTAGCAAGGGATGACTGTATTGTATATTCATGAATTATGTTTTTTTTCAAAATTATAAATAGGAATCGTTAAAATGACTTGCTTAAGTTTTGACTCAATAAATTACAGACTAGAGCCACTGGTTATAACCTCTGGTGTCCAATGCAGTTTTCTTCCTCTTTTATCAATAACCATTTGTCACTTGAAGTAGTCCATGTAGGGAGAAGCATTGGTGTGTCAGAAATGCTAATCAGTTATAGTTTTCATATGAAAAAGGGGAAAATGGGGTGTAAAGAGAGACACTAACATTAACACATAAAAATATAAGAACATATAAAATAACTGTATAAAAGCAAAAATTGTTGTCCCTGTCCACGCATTTAATTATCTGGACAACAAATTTTCTTTGGTTTTAAATGTTGAAAAAAAAAAAGCCAATCTTTAGATTTTCTTGTATGCTGAACATAAAAAAATGACCACAGAAAGTTTTACTACTTACTGCTCCCACTAAGCTTTAGTATTTGTAGTTTTAGTGTCATTAATGCTGTGTTTTATGGACTTTTCAAAAGGATATAATCAACAAAATACATGTGCTTTACTTTTCATACTGCTGTGCTTGAGTTAACTGTACTGTCTGCCTTACAAATTAAATGGCTAACATTAATAACACAAGCTGGTTATATATAGAGACTTGGTCAGAGAGATGTGGCAGCAGGAATTCCATACAAGAGTCATAATGATTAAGTACAATGAGTCTAAGGGCTATATATCTATCTATTGTCCTTTCGAGCCGAAGACGGCACATAAGGCAGAACCACAATCTCAAAACAGAAACCTTGCGTGCCAAAATGGCACATATTGCAGAGATCACTGCTGTTTCCATAACAATACTTTTTACAATGACAGCTTGTCAAGCCATCGATCAACCTTCTTAGTCGCCTCTTACGACATGCCTGGAAGGTCACAGTGTCACTATTCTTTACTTCCCTCATAACGAGGCCCTGGTAACACACGGGAACTACGGGCTATACCAGAGTATAAACTAATAATCAGCTAGGCCTGATGGGAGAGTAGGATATCAGCAGAAAGAGCTGAGAAGTAATCAAACTATCTTTTGAACAAGCAGATGAAGCAACGGAGCAGGAACAATAACAGAGGAAATAATGAAATAGAAACAACTAATGAAAGAGCAACAAGTAATGACAGTCTGACCATGCAGTAATCCCAATTACTGTGAATAGGGCTGTCTAGTCAATAGAGACTCAGCTTAAGTTACTCTAGGTAGAGAGAATTGGTGGCTGAGTGGCTAGTGCACTCACTTCTGTGTGTGTGTGTGTGTGTATATATATATATATATATATAATTTAAATTAAAGTGCAACATTGTCAGACTGATATGTTTTTAATAAAACTAGAGCAACATCACAAACCAGAAGATCAACAAAATATCTTACACCTGCCAAATTAATCTTTCATTACTCTCACTACAACAGGAGTATGAATAATCTAGGTTGACTGTGACTATTAAACTGAATTTTTTTTTATATCCAGCATCTGGGAAGTTATAAATATTGGGCCTTTTTCGTGGAAAAAAAACTTTAGTTGTCCAAAGTTATTTTTCTTTACAAATTTCATATTTCAGAGTGGAAGATCAATATTACAATTACCAGTTCACAGCTCATACACATAGCTGATGATGACTGAAATATTGGTAAAAGATTAATGTTGTTGGTATCTGTGATTGTGAATATGCTAATAGGAGAAAGATACAAAATGAAATATTGTTTATAAGAAAATCAGTTTCTACAGTTTGCAAATATCTTTGGTGAAAAATTAGTGAAGATAGAAGTCATCACGTTATATATGTCATAGGAAGTGAAGTAATAAACCTCAATGTACAAGGTCACATCATTCAGTGCTGAGGTAGGCCAGTGCTCACTGGTTGCAGTTATTACTTTCTTCAACTAAGTGGGTCCGGTGCCCATATTTTTTTAAGTTGGGCATGTCAGCACCAGAGAATTAAGTGGTCAGCAACTCACAGCTGACTGCTTGTGAGGACAGGATTGGTGTGGTGAACCAGAACTGTCCACATCTTCGTGGTGTTATAGAAACATTGTGGTCAGGTGAGTAGGGAATGAAAGGGAAGGCAACCCAGTACTAGAAACACAATGATGCAGTTGTGTGTGTAGGGCCAAAAGACGCTAATACCATAGCTCTGCTGCAAACAACACATTTATTGTCATTTTAGGGGCATTTATTTAAGTCAGCTGAGAATTCAGGGACAATCCAGGTAAGAAGAGCACAGACAATACCAACATAACATAGGAACTTTGGATCATTTCTATTGACTGCAGTACACCTGTATGTAACATAAGTGTTCAGAATATCAAAACTAAATGCTGAGATGCAGTGATATTGTTCGACCCATCAGCTTAAGTCACACGATTTATACAAACAAAAATAGGGAGCACAGCCTGGTAAAAGAAAGCCCTATAAATAAAACTCATTTATGCTATAGGAGCATGACAGTCTTGATAGACAATATACACTGAAGGGAAGAAACATTTTGTATAAAAACATAAACCAGGTTTAAAATACTCATTAGTTTGATAGTATTACTTTCCTAGCAGAGACAACAGTGACTACAAACAACTATTGCATTGCAGGAATGAAAGGTCAATGAAAACAAAGTGCAAGGGAAGAAGAACCAAATGAATGTGTGTTAAAAACATACAACAGACCACACAATGAAAAACATAGTGTAATGCAATCGGCAATCAACCACTTATATTTTCAGTAATAAAGAAAAGACAATGGTCATATGCTGGACATGTGATGAGAAGAGATAATAACCGAATAGCAAAGCAAGCCCTCATGTGTGAAACAACAGGTAAGAGGAAAAGAGGAAGACCCAGAGAGACACTGAGAAGAACATTGATGAGAGAGGCAAGAGCAGCAGGATTCGGCTCCCTCAATGAGATAGAGCTGCTTGCACAGAACAGAGACAAATGGCAAGATTTGATAAAATATCTTTAAAAGAATTGAAGACTGCTAGAACAAAAATTCAGATAAGAGAGGGAGTATCTTGGTCTACGCCCTATAGGCCGGCTACGATAGAATGCAATCGGCTATGGATGCACTGGGACACAAGATGTAACTCGCAGTACAACACAACCCACTTTGTGGACAGAGGAAAATATAAGAAACAATGAGAGTTCACACTTTCATCACAAAAACCATTCTAGATGTGTTTAATATGTTCAAGTTATAAGCAACTTTAGGTATATCCATGAGAATTTTTTTTAAAGATATTTACTATGGCATCTTAAGATTGTACACTGGAACAGTCAAATATGAGGTATGGCAGAAAAGTTATGATAAAACTTGTATTTTTTTTTAAAGTTATAAATCAGAGTTATCTCCTTCAAAGTTATTGTTGTAGGAATTACAACACATTGCCAGAGATGTCACACCCACTTATTGCGTGTGGGTGTGATATCTCTGGATGTGTAATTCCTACAACAATAACTGGATTCTGGGAAGGTACCAGAAATTATCAGTTCTGGAATCCTAAAGTGAAATCACTTTCAGGTGGTCCCCTCCTGCGTTTAAGATTCAGCTGGTTCATTACACCATTAGAGCTTTCTGAATGTTGTCCACGGTGCCCAGATAGCAAGCAACCTCTGAAGTGTGGATTCTCAATTTGAAGAACAGAAATACAGTTCCACTGACTCAGATCTGGGAGGGGGAGAGGCAGCTGTGGGACTAATTAAATGATCTTTTTAAGGAAAAAATCAGTTTAGAGAGAGCCTTGTGACATAAGCATTGTTGCAGTGCTGTATCTGCTACTGTATCTTCACAACACACCTTAAAAGTATGCACTGAAATGGTAGTACCCTGTGGTGGCAGTAGAGAGCTGCATCTCTACTGGAGTTTGTGAGATGTTTACCAATACAGTACATGGAGAGGAAGGCTCCAGTGTTGCCAGTTCATGCACAACATAAGCAACCTCATTATTTGTCTGAAAAACTTCATATGGACAAAGAATGAAACCAAAATATGCATATACAAAGCAAGAGAAGCCTTCATTGCACTAGGAAATATAGAAAACCAAAGAAATTAGGTTAAATACAGAAATAAAAATTCCCAGCTCTAATGTTAAATCAGTCCTATTATACACCTGTGAGACATAGAGAACAAAAGTGGCAATCACAAAAATGCAGACTTTCATTAATAGATGCTTGCGAGGAATAAAAGGATGGACATAGGGCAAAATCGCTAACTTAGAATTCTGGGAAAGTAAGAGACAAATATCAGTCCAGTGGACAAAGAGATACAGCAAAGATGATGACAATGAATAGGATACACACTGGAGAGCCATCTGAAAGTATTACACAGCAAGTCCTTTTTTGGAATCTCCAGGGGAGGAAACAAAGAGAAATGCCAAAATATATAGGTAGAGACAAAGGGGATGGAGAAGATATTGAACAATCTTTAAAAAAATGGTAGGAAACATGGAGGATTGGAAAGTGTTTGTTGGAGATATATAATCTCCACAAGGAGTTGAAAGGAAGAAGAAGAATACTTTATATATGTTCCTGAAGGACATAATTGTTTCAATTTCAATATTCACCATCTACTTGTCAAATTTAAATATGTAAACCTAATTTTCAATTTTCTGCTGTATCGTTTATTTTTCTTTTACAATTATAACCTGTCCACTCTCTTCTCTATCATGTTTTTCCTCTCTGTTCACTTTACAATTACTCCTTTTCATGGTCCACACAAGTAATCTAAATGGATGTAGTTACATTATGCGGAGGTGCACAGATAAACTGAGATATGTGCATCTTTCAACACATCTGAGTTAAGCACAGAAATTTTTGGGATACAGGGTTTGCCTCCAATTTTCAATCCCTGCTTGCCTGGCCATACTAGTTAGTATTTTTCCAGAGATTAAAACTTGTTGGTAGAGTATGATCTTGATTAGTTCTTATTTACTTATCTTAATGCAAATGGTCAGCTATCAGTCACTGGATAATTTCAGTTAATGTGCTGCTTGACATCTTAAACCTCTTTTCTTTACAAAAAATATATACTTAATACAAGTTTTATTTGCCTAATTTTTTCATTATTACCTCCTCCTTTAAGATGTATTAAATTGTTGTCATCTACCTAAGAAAGACTTTCTTTTAAAGAAAGAATTCTCAGACATAAACAGATCTTCATATCTGCAGGATGAAAATCCATTGGCCCATAGATACAACACTACAGACAAAACTATATGGGCCACTGCAAGAATTACAAAAGACAGTAAAATTCATACAGGAAACGACATTGCTGATATAGACAATACTTCGAGCGAACGAAAGATAGATATCTGCAGGATTATCTGTCTTTTATGTAAATTGTTAATTAATCATAAACCTTATCATGCACTCATGAACACTGGGAAAAGTTAGAGGCAGGAATTGTGTTAAAACCAAAAACAACCTTTGTTATTCAATGTTGTTTGTACTTTATTTGCATTCAAACTTTTGAAATAATGAGAGTTCCTATATTCAATAAAAATACACACATTCATGTACTTTTATGTGTTAAAAAAAAAAAATCTTAGCTGCCGACAATTAATACTGTATTTTCTTATTTAATTTATTTTCTCCATACCAAAAAATATGCCTACCCATAAATCATCATAACATTATTAGTTATTTTATTTTTATAAATTATGCCTTTCTCTTTAAGAAAAAAAATAATTCATGTAACTGAATGAGCACATCTAAAGTAAATTGATGCTTTAGTGTGGGAAGAAAAACCATAACATAGTTCTTACAATTTTTTCTATTTGAAAGGTCTCAATGAGAGACTTTTATTTATCAACTTTAAACAAGTGTGGAGATTACAAATATAATTTACAGCTGATTAAAAAAAAATGTAATGTGGAAACAAGAAATCAAACTCCAAACAAAGTACCTTTTGAGCTACAACATCAGTGGATATCTGAAACCATTACAAAGCAATTTAAAGCCTTGTAGTTAATTGACTTGCTATCCATGTCACAGAAAACATTAAACATCCTCAAATTACAATCTCAATGTGTTAACAATAATATTGCATATAAGTAAGCAACACACTGTGTTTGCATAACAAGACATATTGTAAGAATTGCATTTCTGAATGCTGCTAAATTCCTTGAAATAAAGCTATAGAAAACAGTACAAACTGTAAAGTTTTTAGAAAGGCAAAGGAAAGAAAGATGTCATGCAATACAGAAAATAATCCAAAAGAACATCAACAAACATAAACCCACACAATAAAACATGCAATTTTGTTTATGAAACTTACAGACTGGTGTGAAAATGCCACTTCCAGTGAGTCCATAGCTTCCAAAAGAGTTCTTTCTCCTTCATTCTCTAGGTATTCAAAAGATGCCTCCTGTATTACAAAGACATATTAAAATTGTATTAAACAGTCTAAAGATAAAATATATATAGTTTACCAAAATATACACGCTGCATAATAACAAAATGATAATTAGCACTTTAAACATCTATAATTTATCAGGAATCCGAACCTTTAAAAGCATATTCAATGAGCAGTGTAATAAAAGTAACCCTTAAAGTGAATTTAGAAAACCATGGTGCTTAGAAGTTTACCTTAAGGGCAACAAACATCATAATTTGTCTGGTAGTTTCGCTGATGCAAAATGGATACACATTTGAGAATGCTTAAATTTTACAACAGCACCAGGAGAAAAAAAAACAAAGGTATTTGGTCCGATTATAGTTGAATTATATTAGAAAGGAGTGGGAGAAACTTTACCTTGGTAACAAGATCTGAGTGGCGGATTATACAGCGAACAAAAAAGCGATAATCTGTAACCTCTTGTCCTTTAGCCACCTGAAAGCAAACAAAAATTAACGGATTAAATTAATAAATTGAAAGCAATATTACTTCCACTAAAGGAAAAGAATCTCAATACCATGATCAAGAAGTGCTGCCAAGCAATACAGGGTTGTAGAAGTTAGTAGCAACTAGACGTGGGCAGTAGACTTGATCAGGTTTCGACTAATCTTTTCAGTCAGGACATTTTATGCCCTCTCAGGCTCAGAATGAAGCAAGAGGCCAGCATCTGTGGTGTCAAAATAATCTCACTAACCTGTTACTTGCCATGCAAAGCAGAACTGTTTACTGTCGCATCCGGAAGCTGAACCATTTACACATGCCTTATCAGTGAAAACTGTTAAATTAAGGTAGACTGATTGATGGTTGAATGCCTCAGGGTTGACATGTGGTTGGCTCTTAGATCCAGAAAGTGTACAAGTTGGTTGCAATGGCTTTCCTGACTACCTGGATTTTGCTGGAGAAAGTGGAACTTGGCTATTCTAGATCTACTGCAATACTAGGTCTTCTAAATCAACGGACCAAATGACATGATACTACTTCACACTGATCAGATATGATGATATAATTCTCTTTAAAAGGATATATACAATATTTTACAAATCACGGCTAATATGGGCTGGACCTGTGGTTAGCATGTTGGATCAGGATCTATTTTAGGGTGGAAAGAGCAGATAACAAGGTTCAAGTATATACTTAAGATACATCAGGGTTATGTCTTTTTCTTCTTTGGTGTACACTCATTGAGTGAGTATGATTGCCTTGTATTTCCTAGTTTATGACAAGCTGCAATATCTACACCTTAGGGATTGACTTATCAATCTTCAGCTTTGGTAGATGTTTAACTCCTTATCAAATTTTGCCTAGGGAAACAGCCACTGTTGGCATAATCTTTTAAAATGTTGACTATCAAGGGTTCTGTAATGTGCACAGTGTACATGGGGATGCCTGTTTTTCATGGTTATCCAAGAGTGCTAGACATTGGATTTTGCTATCCAGAGAGAAGGTAGAGCCATAAAGAAAACCATGGATTGAAAGATAAATGTTACAACCGCTTGTGGCAGGGTTTGAACCCGGAGACCTCTTTACCCCTAGACCAGCCCTGCGGTTGCATCAATCCTGGGAATTTGAAGAATGTTGTTGCCAACTGTTCAGCTTGGCACAGCAACTGCTGAGTTTCCTGCAGCTACCAGAAAACAAAATAATAATAAATTACATCAGCTAGAGGAGATCATTCCACAGGTCAAACCCTAAGACACATCCATATCCTCATTGCAGCAGACATTCCTGGCCTCTAATTGGTCCTATAAGCCATCTCTAAATATCTGATAACAAAGACAACACAGAATTCATTGAGACTAAATGGTGAATAGCAGTGAAAACAACTACTATTGTCAATACTGACCTTGGCTTTCCCCAGATAGAGGTGCATCTTGAGGTTGGCTGTTGGAATAGCCTCAAGGTCAAAATTTCTCAAACGATTGATCTCCAACTGGAAAGCCAATGCAGGCTCTAAGTGACGGTAGATCCGATCTTCACAGAACTTTATAAATATATATAAAGCAGTTAATAAAGTTACTTTACCTTTTGCTTGTGAATACAAAATATATTTTTCATCAATAAAATCATGAACACGTAACAAACATACTAACAAAAGCTGTTAAAATGAGTGAAATATTTAGGTAAAGTATTTTAAAGGGGTCTCACGACAACAACTATTCCTTGGTTTATATACAATGAAAGATAACACTAGATCAAGCCAGGAGCTTTCTCTATATAATAGATAACAATGACCTAAGTCAGGAGCAGATTCTACATAAGGGATAACATTGAACAAAGGAGCAGTTTCTATATAAGAGATAACAATGAACTAAGAAACAGTTTCTATATAAAAGATAACATTGAACAAAGGAGCAGTTTCTATATAAGAGATAACAATGAACTAAGAAACAGTTTCTATATAAAAGATAACATTGAACAAAGGAGCAGTTTCTACATAAGAGATAATGAACTAAGGAGCAGTTTCCCTATAAGAGATAACAAATAACCAAGTTTACACATAAGTGATAACAATGAACCAAGTTTCTACATAAGACTTACTTCAAACTTTGCCCTGTAAGTGAAGTACTTGGAATAGCTCTCTGAAATGAAACAAAAAGTACTGAATAACATTACATCAAACTGCTGTGATGTATGAATATGTAAAATCCCCACCATGTTTGTCCATTTGTTGTTTATTATTTAAAGAAATGTATTTGGATTCTTCCAAACTTTATCAAAGGATAGACATGTTTCAGCATCCTTTTATAAATATCAAGCCACTTAATTTTGAATCAACATAAAAATGGGAAAAAAATGCACATGTACTTACCAAGTACTTAATAAAGTAAACTCATTTTTAAAAGATGCGTTTGATATCTATCTATCTATTGACCTTTCGAGCCGTAACCGGCCCATAGGGCGTAGACCAAGATACACCTTCTCCTATATGAATTTTTGTTCTAGCAGTTTTCTTTTAAAGATATTTTATCAAATCTCGCCATCTGTCTCTGTTCTGTGCAAGCAGTTCTATCTCATTGAGGGAGCCGATTCCTGCTGCTCTTGCCTCTCTCATCAATGTTCTTCTCAGTGTCTCCCTGGGTCTTCCTCTTTTTCTTTTACCTGTTGTTTCCCATATGAGGGCTTGCTTTGCTATTCGATTATTATCTCTTCTCATCACATGTCCAACGTATGACCATCGTCTTTTCTTTATTACTGAAGATATTAGTGGTTGATTGGCGATTTCTCTAATTTCCTCGTTTGTTTTGAATTCGTTCCATTCTATACCAAGTATTTTCCTTAGACATTTATTTTCGAATGCGTTCAACTTTGTTTCTATATCTCTTGTTGTTTTCCAGCTTTCACACGCATACGTAAGGGTTGATAGTACATTTGATTTGAATAGCCTAAGTTTTGTGTTTGTGCTAATGAGTTTTGATTTCCACAACTTTTCAAGGCTTCTGAAAGACATTGCTGCTTTAGCCAGTCTGATTCTAATTTCTTTGCTCGTATCCCCTTCTCGATCAATGTGACTTCCAAGATAGATGAAGTGATCGATCTCTTCTACTGGTTTGTTTTCCATGTATATTTTGTCACTTGTTGGAATTAAACTTTTCATGACTTTAGTCTTTTCATGATTGACCTCAAGCCCAATTTTGCTGGCTATTGATGATAGTTCATTTGTGTTTTCCTGCATCGTTTTTATCTGATTGCTGATGAGAACTATGTCATCAGCAAAGTCCAGGTCCTCCAAATGGTCTCCTTGTATCCATTCGATGCCTTTATTACCAGTGCAGCATTTCTTCATTATGAAGTCCATAACAATTCCAAATAACAAGGGCGATAAAATACATCCTTGTTTAACCCCAGTTTCTATTGGGAAACATTCGCTCAGTCCTTCCTCTGTTCGAACTGCACATGTGTAACCATCATACATGTCTTTGATAATATTTATGATTTTTGATGGTAAGCCATATTGCTTCAGAATTTTCCACAAAGAATCTCTATGAATACTATCAAATGCTTTTTTGAAGTCGATGAAGTTAAGTACAAAAGGTTTTTGCTTTTCAATGTGTTCCTCCAATATAAGTCGTAGAGTGAAAATGTGGTCAAGACAGCTTCTCCCTTTTCTAAACCCAGCCTGTTGTTATAGATGTACAACAATAATTATTTTTTAACAATTTTGATGTGTTTATGGAATTAGTGCAAATGGCATAGACATTTCTGTGTGTTCTTGCGATGTTTGTTTTATTTTGCCACATTTGTTAACACTCAAGTTAAAAAAAATATATGTTGTGCTAACTTTTTTTGTTGTTTGTAAATTCCAAAGAGGAGTTTTGTTATCCATTTGAAAAAATCAATATGCCCTTCATAATATGGATAGATGGGAAACAAGTTATAAGTCTATATGCTTCAAAATAGGGCACAATCAACTCCAGTCACATGTATACAAAATCAAAGATTGCCACCTCAGCCACATGTACATTTGGACAGGTGCCTCAGACTGCTGAACACATACTTCAAGACTGTACTAAATATAGTACACTGAGGAAAATCCACTGGCCTACAGATACAACACTACAGACAAAATTATATTGGCCACTGCAAGAATTACAAAAAAAAATGTATATAGGAAACAACATTGCAGATAAAACTAAATGAGTCACTGCAAGAAATAAAAAAAAACAGTAAAATTTATACAGAAAACGACATTGCAGATATAGACAATACTTCAGGTGAACGGAAGATAGATCCATTTGAATACAACATATGTGTTCAAAATAAACTTACATCATTGGAGACAACAAATGTCACTCTTCTGATTCCTCGCTCATTCAATGCTTTGGCCTGTTCACAAAACGATGAAATGAAACTGATATTTAACAAGTACATACAAAATTAACATTTAAACAAAAGATGTAGAGAAATGATGTGCATATTATTGACATACCATATGTTTTTTATTTGCCATGGAAGTTACTGTGCTTACTACATGTCAAAAAGGTCCAGGTTCAATTCCTTGAGGTGGCATATTTTTCTGAGCACAAGGCTTCAGAGGTCAATCCAGCCTCTGAAAATGCATACCAGATATTTTTTCTCAGAAACTTGGGGCCGACTAGCGTGGCACTGACCATTTCCCATATAAAATGTGTGATTGAAAAACAAGGGTACCTTCACCATATACAGCATACACCTTAAGGTGTGGTGCAAACCCATGAACGAATTGTAAATCAGTTTAAAAATAATTATACATGGACTTTGCTAAGAAGAATAAATCTATTGTAATCTATTACAATACAAATAATAGAAATTGACACTGATCTGATCTAAACAAATAAACTGAAAAAAGCAATTTAAAAAATATATTAATGCTACAGCATTTATTTAATTTCTAGTCACACCGGGGCTTCTTGTAAGTCTGAGGAATAAAAGCTGTATGCCAGGCCTGTGTAGTCGCCAGCAGAAACAAGGTTAGAGTTTTTTATTATAACTTAGAACAAACATTATAGAACATTCTGTGATTCATACCTGTATTTTTCTTATTTTGAGAAAGGCATGTTTTTGTCAATTCACTTACATAAACAAAAAATTATCAATACAAGAGAGAAAAATTATCAATATGGTATTTTTATGCCATTTCTAGGGACTGCCAACAGTTTTTTTAAAGTGTTGAAGAAAAGAGCAGTCACCACGTTGTGTTCAAGTCAGGTTTCTACTTTGTGCCAAAAAGAGAAAAAAAGCATTTTGACACATCTATGGACTGAAACTATGTCCACATTATTTCGTGAACAACAAGTTTTTATCTATCGCTCATCTACTCTCCATTAAAATAATTTTGTCTAACTTTTATTCAGGATAACTGTTGATATTTTGTCCAACAATTGTTGTCTAACTTTTGTTGTCCCAATACTCCAAAACAAACTTTTTATATTTATTTAAAATGTAATAATTAAAATGGAAATAGAGTATTCGTAACATGTTACAAAGATTAAGCACAAGGCCAAGCAGTCTTTAGGGGGAAAAAAGAAGACATATAAAAGGCATCGAGTATAATTTAATAATAAAATCATTGATAATTTAATGCAATATTTAAAAAAAATTAATCTTGAACCTTCAAGATACACTGTCTACATCACCATACACAATAAATGAAACACACACACACACACACATACACACAATAACATTAGTAAAGTAATTTTTCTTCTTCTGCATTCAAGTCTTTTGACCATGCAAACTTTGACTCTTTATCCTGTTTCATGATGGTGAGGTAGGAAAAGGACACAACATGAACTAGTTGTATGATCAGTAATAATACATGTATGTTGTCCTGATTTCTCCATAAACTTATGCAGTGGCCAGACACTCCAAACTTTGACTCTGTATCCTGTTTCATGATGGTGAGGTAGGAAAAGGACACAACATGAACTAGTTGTATGATCAGTAATAATACATGTATGTTGTCCTCATTTCTCCCCTAAACTTATGCAGTGGCCGGACACACTCCATTTTCGGCAGGCAGGATCTTGGTTTGACATAGGGGTTTTCCTTTTTGAGGAGTGGATGCTTGACAGGGCTGTCTTTGATTTATGTTTGCGATAAATTAATTCAATCTGCAATTCTTATTCTTATTTTTTTTTTTTAGCAGCTTCACTTCTCTGCATTTTTTTTACTATTATTTTATTCCAAAATTCTATCAGAACTTTAAAAAAACGTAACTTACCCTTGAGCGACAAAAGTCTTGGAAGAAACTAGCCAAGCTGTCATCATCTGTTGTGTCCAGTCGCTTGATTGCAATGTTAATGATATGAGTAGGATCATCTGAAGCATATTCAGACATATTCTGAAATATTGGCAATTTTAGATATTACATTAACAAATAATAGCAGAGAGGAACACGGCAATCTTCAGTTTAGCATGACATTCCTTCTGTTGAGCACTGAGTTGAGACAATTTTTCTGTTTACCATTACATTAAGAAATCAGTTTTGTTTTTTGCCATTGTGCTAAAAGATTATTTCTGATAATTACTGTACAGCTTGTATAAAGACATTATTACTGCTAACTACTGTACAACTTGTATAAAGACATTATTTCTGTTAACTCCTGTACAACTTGTATAAAGACATTATTTCTGTTAACTACTGTACAACTTGTATAAAGACATTATTTCTGTTAACTACTGTACAACTTGTATAAAGACATTATTTCTGTTAACTACTGTACAACTTGTATAAAGACATTATTTCTGCTAATTACTGTACAGCTTGTATAAAGACATTATTTCTGTTAATTACTGTACAGCTTGTATAAAGACATTATTTTTGGTAATTACTGTACAGCTTGTATAAAGACATTATTCCTATTAACCACAGTATAAAAAATTCCACCGAAAGGCTGTCCCACACCTGGAGGCAGAAGGGTTGGGCATAGGATCAGCAATCCAACCTCTTAAAAAAAAAACTCAGCTACTAAAGCATCAACAAAACAAATTGCAAAGCTATTGATGACCTATACACCATCAGATAGTAAAAAAAATGGCAAGAAAAGAAAAGACTAGAAGAGAATAAAATATAATTGCATAAAGACATTATTTTTATTTATCATTTCATAAGGACATTATTTCCATTAGCATTAGCTACATCAGTCCCCTTTTGATCCAATAAGCATTAACCCATACATCAGTGGTCATTCAATTATCTGTTTTTTTCTGTTTTCTTTGCTCTACCCCATCATGTACACCTACTCATCAAATATTTATTACCATGTACTCTGATGGCCATACCCAGTTATTACTCCTACAGCCAACTGTATTTTGTGTATAAATTTACATTGTCTAAAGTAACATGTGTTTATCGAGCTGAAATACATTTCTGGCACTCCACTCATTAATACAAAGTGCATGATTAAACACAGAGCAAGTATCTTGCTTCAACATGCTTTGTTAATAGATCAAATGATGGAACATGAGTGATGCCATTGTTGCACAACTTGCTTTTGCAGTCATCAGATTCATAAGGCCACAACTAAGACTTCAATAAGTCATCTATACTATAGCAAATGAGGACACTGTGGTCAATATCTGACTGAACGGAATAGAAGAGAGAGAGAGAGAGAGTAAGAGAGCGTGCGTGCCATGTTATGTTATTGTAATCATCACAGCACTCCGAACGAATCCTAGGTGCTCTGATTTTACCCGAAAAATATCCAAACCTACGTGCACAAACTCCAAAGTGTGGTCTGGGATCCATCGGTGTTGATAAATTTTGCTGACAATTTTGCCTGGCCCACTCTTTTCAATTTTTAAACTGTCAAGGGTTCATTTAATTCAAGTTCACATGGTGCCTCCTTTTTTTTTTTATCATTACCAGAGAGAGAGCTTAACATTGTACCTCTACTACACAGCTACTATATATAGATACATTATATAAGGTGCTAATATTTGATTGCACTCTAACCAAGCAAGAAATAAATTTCAAATTACTACTCACAGAACTAGAATGCACAGACACACCATCATCATCCACATCAGAAACCATAGGACTACTTGGAGGGGTGAAGGATTGAAATTTCTCCAATATGGCATTAAAATATCTGTGGATTCACAAAATGAGAGGTGATTTACAAAACTGAAATTAACATCAATGGATATGTGTATGTAATGACAGCTATATATTTAACCCTAGATTGTAACACCTCATCTATAACTCTCTCATTTACTATCTATCTATCTATTATCCTTTCGAGCGAAGACGGCACATAGGGCAGAACCACAATCTCAAAAACAGAAACCCTGCGTGCCAAAATGGCACATATTGCAGAGATCACTGCTTCTAAAATCTATAGTCTGTTTCCATAACAATGCTTTTTACAATGACAGCTTGTCAAGCCATCGATCAACCTCCTTAGTCGCCTCTTACGACATGCCTGGAAGTTCACAGTGTCACTATTCTTTACATCCCACATAATGGGGCCCCGGTAACACACGGGAATCATTTACTATACCGTAGTAAAAATTACTACCACTTAAATGTAACATTATGTGCTCCAAAAATAATATTTTCTCTTAACTTTCAATACACAGTCGAGTGTTCACACTAGGCAAAACACAGGGGCTCAAAATTCCTGGCTCAGGTTGATTTATGAGCTTAGTTTCACCTCATGGATTGAATATGTTACAATGTCTATCGGTACTGATGCCTAAGTCCATCAGTATGTTCAGCTACCTCATAGCATTATTCACTGTCTTTCCTGAGTTGCAAAGGGTTGTTTGTTAACTGCAGATGGCCGATGATTTTTTTTTACATTAGACGATGTATTTAACAATTAAAAAAAAAATCAAACAGCAATGGAAACAAATTAAACACACAGAAGCCGCTGGAAGTGGTAATTAGAAAGGTACACTGGGAAGGGGGGAAAGGAGGGTGTTGTAATATTAAACAAAATGTTAAATTTTGAGGAATTTGCGTTTTGATGTGGTAATTATCTATCTATCTATTGACCTTTCGAGCCGTAACCGGCCCATAGGGCGTAGACCAAGATACACCTTCTCCTATATGAATTTTTGTTCTAGCAGTTTTCTTTTAAAGATATTTTATCAAATCTCGCCATCTGTCTCTGTTCTGTGCAAGCAGTTCTATCTCATTGAGGGAGCCGATTCCTGCTGCTCTTGCCTCTCTCATCAATGTTCTTCTCAGTGTCTCCCTGGGTCTTCCTCTTTTTCTTTTACCTGTTGTTTCCCATATGAGGGCTTGCTTTGCTATTCGATTATTATCTCTTCTCATCACATGTCCAACGTATGACCATCGTCTTTTCTTTATTACTGAAGATATTAGTGGTTGATTGGCGATTTCTCTAATTTCCTCGTTTGTTTTGAATTCGTTCCATTCTATACCAAGTATTTTCCTTAGACATTTATTTTCGAATGCGTTCAACTTTGTTTCTATATCTCTTGTTGTTTTCCAGCTTTCACACGCATACGTAAGGGTTGATAGTACATTTGATTTGAATAGCCTAAGTTTTGTGTTTGTGCTAATGAGTTTTGATTTCCACAACTTTTCAAGGCTTCTGAAAGACATTGCTGCTTTAGCCAGTCTGATTCTAATTTCTTTGCTCGTATCCCCTTCTCGATCAATGTGACTTCCAAGATAGATGAAGTGATCGATCTCTTCTACTGGTTTGTTTTCCATGTATATTTTGTCACTTGTTGGAATTAAACTTTTCTTGTGGTAATTATACAGCATCATAATCTAGTGTTAATGCAATTAATATTTAATATCTGCACTGAATGAAGATTTGTTATAATGAATCTTCAACATTGCCAACACTTGTTTTGGTAGTACATTCCCTAAAATGTTAGCTGTCAATCTTTCAATGTTTATTTCTCATGTATATCTCTTGAGTCTTCTTGTCCACCTGATTTAAATAATCTCCTGTGGTACAGTCATTTAAGAAATAGTCATGTATTCTTCATTGTGCCACTCTCAATTGTTCTGCTACTTTCTAATTTTTATAGCATGGCTACATTAACTCCTTCCCAGTAACGCTCAGTCTGTTGTAGTAGTATGTCTTAGTTTTTCAATATACACTCTTTCCATCTCTGTTGTGATGATGTCTGAATGGCTTGTTTCAGTTTATTTCATTATTTAGACTGACTTCCAAGTATATGAGAGTCCCCCCCCCCCCCCCCACATCCAGTTTATTTTATGAAAAGTCTCCATGTTAGACATGGTGTTATTTCAAAGTGGATATACAAAAAAAAAGTACATTTTTGTTATATTTATTATTCACAAAATGGCTTTTGGGCATGACTAACAAAAACATTGATTAAATAAATCATCAGAGTTTATTATTCTACTTGGATGTAGAAAAGCACTATTTTATTTATATAAGAATCTAATAATATTATAAAGTTATTGCACAGAACAAAAAAAAAGGAGAAAAAACATAATAAAACAGAAAAACTACCCCAATAATTACCCTTACCCAGACTCTTAACAAAGTTGAATGCAATGATCATTTATGCCAACTAAAGTCAATGTTACATAATTTCAAAAGGTAAAACACCAGTGACTCACTTCTCAAGTTCTGCTGTATCTGGGAAAGCTACCATGATGCCCATACGCTGGCATAATGGAGGCTCATCCCAATGATCAGAATCTGAGCCAGAGTCTTTATCCATGCTGTTCAGTCTTAACATGCCCAAGTCAAAACGGGTCACCATCATCCTACAAAATTACAAGCATCAAATTACATGTAACAACCATATGAATGTAAAAAAAAAAATGTTACTATTATCTCCATATGAGTTTTCAATTAGCCCTGGTTATTTTACTCAAACATAATAGTTATTACATTATGTTCTCAATGTTTTAAGAACTTAATATCCATCAAGATTATTAATCTTTGTGATATGTTGCTCTTTTACTTTACAGTTAATGAACATGTTAAGTTGTTCTGTGGAATGAGGATGCCCTATTATTCATTTCCATGCAGTATCGGACCTGCAGACCTGAAGGGATCCATCTATGACTTCCTGCTAAGAATTAGACTCTTAGAAGCAACTGAACTCCTGCATGTTCTATTAACAATTATAAGTAATAAAGAACTATCTTTACAGCATTTTCCCATCACCGGGGTCTGCCAGGGGAACTTGTAAAACTGTAGAATAAAGGCTACTTGTCCAGTGCAGTTGATATGAGGTGTTTGGGTCTGAGTTTTTATTTCATAGACCCAACATGGCTCCCTGCAATCTTTGGATGTTTTCTAAGCTGAAAATACCTTTCAAAGGGACTTTTTTGAGCCACAAAAGACATACATAGTACAACAACCTAATAATACTTCATTTGTAAAGAGGCCTTCAAGAAATACTTCTAACAATGGCTGAATCGCTGTGAGAAGTGTGTGCAGTCCCAAGAAGATTACTTTGATGGGCAGGTGAATTTTTCCCCACTCAAAAGTCAAATATTTTTGTAACAACCCTTGAGTTAAAGACATTCCACTCATATTGAAAACATTGCTTTACTGGGAAGCTTTGTGTAAATATGTTTTTTTTCTCCCTACAACTGTAATACAACCTGTGAAGAGAAGAAACATCAAGAATTTCTACGAAGTTTCAACACTGACATGTCCTTCTGGGAAACTTAGGACCACCCAATATGTTGTTTAGCATCACAATTTGCATCTGCTTCATTGAGAAATGCCAAATCAAGAAGACACAAAGAAAATGCACTGTCAGAAATTATAGAACAATGACCAATTATGATCATACGTCCCTCATAGCAGGTGATTATTATATCAGAATTAGACTTTACAGTCACTTTCATGCAACTGAGAGAAGTCCAACCACACAAATCTAAAGGTCCTAGTATTGCTTGCAATGGATAGCTATTACTATTACATTAATATTGATATCCTTTAGTATTTATTGGAGAATACCTGTTTGGATGTGAGCGTGGCAGCAGAAATTTGAAGTCAACAACACATCTCCCATCCGAAATTTGACTGTGCTGCATGCAGTTCATTTCATAGGCTATGTAGGCACGTCGAATGTAAACCTAATACATTAAAAAGTGAATTAATAACAAATCATAGCTGGAATATAACTATAAACTTATTCTAATGGATTCTTTTTAAGTAGTCTGTGTATGAAATGAAAGAAGCTGGCAAGTCCTGGTGAGAGTTGTCCATGTTTGCTCCAGACGATAGGGTGGAGATCTCATTTGAATGCTTTATGCACTGCTCGAGTTCAGAGGATTAAGAAGAAGAAGCCTGTTTAAGTCTATAAAATAAATGGATATAACAGTTTTTTCAAATCATCCTTTTAGCAATTTATCAATATAATGGATTCATTTAATTTAATTTTCCTATTGGGCCAAAGACATAGAGTAGAACTCATAATTCTCCACGATTTATGATTTTTTTTCTCCTAGTTCTTGTAGTTTTTGGTTGTTTCTCAGTCCCATGGTTGAGCCTTCCCTACTAATTGTTCTGCGTAGCGATTTGCTTTGTCTGTCTTGTTTTCTTTTACCAGATGGTTTCCACATGAATGCCTGATGGGAAATCTTTCTTCATTCATTATTAGCACATGACCAATGTATTTCCAACATCTTATAAAGCTAGAGTTGTATTATTGTTTCAATTGATCTCCATTATCCATTCTTATCCATTCGTTATCCATGGATCAAGCATGTGTAGTTGTTACAAATTAATTAAAGTAATTAAAATTAAGTGAGTAAATATGTGCTAATATAACCTACTAAGTTAAAACAAATAGGACATTTTCCTCCAAAATACCTCAAGTGCGGCCCTTCTCACAGCTCCATTTGAATGGTAGAAAAACTCTTGAAGGACATCATAGATGGCAGTCTCAGAGTTGATCAATTTCTTCATGATGAACAACATATTTGTTTATAAACAGTTGATAAAAAATTAATACAAATTTACAATTTTATTTATAACTAGCGTTTACTGTAGAGCAAAATAAAACCTAAAGAGAAAGACTAATCATATGTGCCCTGAAATAAGACCACAAACTCCTAACATGGATATAAGGCAAGGCAATAAGTAAACCAACAAAATGGACACTAGAAACCACTGAGATGTGGTTTTATCACAAGAATGTTGAGAATTCGCTAGACAGCCCAAAAGACAAACAAAGTATTCTTAGGGAGGCTAACAAACAAAAATGGCCAATAACACACTTCAGATATAAACATGAACTATGATGTTCATGGGAGCCGCGATAGCTCAGTGGTTAGTGAACTGGACTACCACGGACAAGGGGAAGGGTTCGATCCCAACCGACGGCTTCCGGGTTCACCCAGCCATAAATGGGTACCGGATTTTTTTCTGGGAAAGTAAATCAGCACGGGCGTAATACTGACCACATTACCCCAAAAATCATGTGCTGAAGGTCTGTAAAATATAGGGTCACTAACACCATATTTCCCTATACGCCACTTGGCGTGACGGGGGTACTTTACTTACTTACTATGATGTTCATACATGATATGTCTGGTTTATCATATTCTCTCTGTGGTTTTACTAACTACAGGTCATGTGGCTTCTGTTGGATTGGAAATGACAAATTACCACCACTGTGTGTCTATATGTTTGGAATTGGAGTCATCAATGACGGCCTAACATCATCAAGTGCTATGACGATCATCAATTTCGGGAGGACGTGAACTCCCATGGTATATGGTGGATAGGCGGCAGGAACCATTGAAGGCTATGTCTGAAAAGTGTTCCTTCTTGCAGTTTTCTCTTATTCCAAGTCTGGCTTGTTGCAGGAGCTACTGAGTTAAGTGCTCTGTGCACACCGTGAGCTGTGTGTCTCATCCGTTTTGATCCTGCTTCGATATCCCGCTTGTTTACGATGAATGATGATATCGTATGACAGGGAACAGTTGGCTGTGTTCCACTTTCTGCGCGGTTTCGCCTTATGTCTTTTGGCGTGTGCTGAGACTGCTACGATGGGACTACAGTTACCTTTCTTTGTCTGGGAGATGAGTTGGTAATTCGGATGATTCCACTGGCACGGGCGGTTGAGCAATTATGGATTTTAATTCGTTTGCTGTGATGCCGAGGCCTTCCATAACCAATAATAACCAATGTCTGGTTTGCAAAACACAGTGAGTTATTAGTGGTATATTATAAGGAAATGTTGGCCATGAATGACAGTCTAAGATGTTACTGCACAGCCTCATTGCAGCATGGCAGATGGTCAGTAAAAGAAATTGTTACATATTACTCTGGAAAAGTATGTGGAAAAGTAAAGGTAAAGGACAAGACTTGAATCGGCGTCTTAGCATGGTAAAGTACGATACTTGAACCGGCGTCTTAGCATGCAAGTTTTCACCCATATGCGCTCAACTGTCTATCCAGAAGTGTTCGGAGATTTCTGGATAGTGTCACTTCAAGCATCGAAACTCACGATGCAAGGCGACATTCCGCACTTTTCCAGAGTAGTACCCTGGTACCCATTTCTGCCAGTGGCTGGGTTAACTGTGGGGGTATTTTTTTTTCAAACCACGAGTACAATTTACACTGCTTCCAGTGGTGATCGAACATAGGTAGCCCAGTTGAGTGGTTTTTCCCCAACTAGGCTATCGAGGCCCCCAAGAACGTGGAGAAGTATGACAGTCTACACCAACTGGCACTACACAAGAATTGTAACTTACCCACAACTTCCATTTTATGAATGATGTAAGAAAAAATTGTATTATTCTGCTAATGTGTTGACTCTATTTCTAGGATGAGTGATCAAGCTCTCAAATGAGGACTAGTCTATCCTCCTGTCACAAAAACTTGTGTGCAGAGCATGCAACTTTCCCTTAACCACAATATATGTGGTACAATTATGCATTCATAATGAAATTATGAAAACTGATAAACCTAAACGTAGAAAGAAAAAAAATTAATTATGCTGTTTACTTCTTGCAAAGTCATGTTTAACTCCCCTTTATCTTCTATCTTTGGTTTCTGCAAAACATCTTATTTCTTCTCATCCGTTGTGATGGTGTTATGATATCTTCACTACATTGGCTCAAAGGTTTACTGCCATTTTTCTGTAAATGTACATGGTTATTTCTTAGCTGTTTTTCTGAAATGACTCTTGAAGCGTTATTTATTTTTGTGGGTGTTTTTTTTTTTAGCTTCCATGATGAAATTATGTCACTGGATTGTGATAATTTTTATGAAGATTATATGAAGAGTGATTTAAAAATAAGTTTTATTCAATTTAGAAGTGATAGTGTTTCGATTTTGTGTTCTTTTTTCCAGAATTGGTTTTCATGTGAGGTTCGACCTTTTTTTTTGGCACAAATGTGGTTTTTTTTTTTTCCAGTTCTACTAAATGTACACTTCATTGTGAATATACCAACACTTATATAATAGTAAGTCATGACTGCGGTGAAACTTCATGCGATTCTCATTATAAACTTTTTTTTACTTATTATACTGAACTGTTATTTTTAAAATAACTATTTAGAGTTGGATATGTTACATTTTATGATGTAATTAATCATTCATACATATTGCTAGAAGTAATCCCTGCCATTGAATACTTAAAGAAAAAACAGACAAAATGGTCTGGGCACATGATAAGACAGAAAGACCAAAACACAACACAATGAGGCTTCCATAAACGTATTAAGAACACCAGACTCAAGGGTTGACCGCAAAAATGATGAAGTGATGGAATATTAGAAACATTAGGAATATAACAGCAGCAGAGGCCAACAGAAGAGCAAAAGACAACAGATTTATATCCCTAGCTATTGCTGAAAGGTA
This sequence comes from Megaustenia siamemsis, assembly GCA_032433765.1. NCBI lineage: Eukaryota > Metazoa > Mollusca > Gastropoda > Stylommatophora > Ariophantidae > Megaustenia > Megaustenia siamemsis. The sequence continues at coordinate 14,213 of JAVIAB010000127.1, read as the reverse complement.
AATGAGGATGGGAAAAAGAATAATAAAAAGTTAAATCCATTACCTGGAGATTTTCTGGGCAGAAGTCATGACCTGACATATCTATGGCCGACAAGAAAATTGACTCAATCTGGTTGTGTCTGTGTTCAAATGGAGGTTGATGAGCAGCAATCAAGACCTGGCGAGCTCTTAGTGCCACCTTAGAATTTTCTGTCTTGTTGAGTTGAGTCAGCTCAGTCAGAATTGATGCCATTTCATCTGTTAGACCTGGTTCCTTGTCACACAAGTAATCCTATTTGAAATTGAATCACATTTTAGACCTGCTATTGGCAATAACAAAGCCACTTTTTAAACAAAAATTATGTATAACAATTCAAAGAGTTGTTAGCTGTGTTAGTGTTAAAAAAAAAAAAACAAGTCACTTTTCTTTTAGTCTCAAATATGCAAACACACATAATTCATAACTATTATACGACTCTTTGCATAAAGATGATTGCAACTTAGAAAGAAACAGTTTATCTACAAAATTAAATACATTTTCTCACCCAAAATATTTGGTTAAGTATGAAATATCACCACATTAACAGCTACAAGATTTCTCTAGAAAAAACATCTACCAAATCCATGAATTACTAAAGAAGTAGTTACTACACAAAACATCAAAAACATTATCTACCAAATCCATGAATTACTAAACAAGTAGTTACTACACAAAACATCAAAACCATTATCTACAAATCCATGAATTACTAAAGAAGTAGTTACTACACAAAACATCAAAAGAATATTCCACTTAAATGTCCTCATTCCAATCTACTTAGAATAAAAGCAAAGGGACCTGGCAAACCTTTCAATTTTACTGTGCAAGAGGGCCAGATAATTTTGTGTATGACCTTTTGCCATTTTTGTTAACATCAAGGACTACATCAAACATTCTTGCTAACATTCACCTGATGACTAAATAAATAGACTTCCTCATCATCCTCCCGTAAAAGGACATCAAGTGCAGTTTGCAGCAGAACTGATATTTCCACCTTTTGACCCAACATATCCGACTTCAGCACAGCATTTTTGAGTACTGGGTTGCCTCCCTTCTAGATCCCCACTCACTTGATCAGACTAGACTGGTTAGTCTGTTACTAGAGGCACCACGGAGAGGTGGAGTAGGGTCTAGATAATTCTGGCTCACCGATCCTGGTGCATGCAAGTCATTAGCTATGATTTGCTGGCAACTTCAGCTCTGGTGCTGTCAGGTGCCTGAGCCTCCAGTCAAACAAATAGGATATTCAGAAAATGTCTAAAATAATGAAACAAAGCAGCTAAAGAAGATTTATTCTGAGAATTACTTACAATCAGCATTATAACCAGAGTATTTTTCTGATGCACAGCTACATGTGAGAAAATTGTCTGAACAACTGCCAGCATATCATCTTTATTTCTCTCTCTGATAGAGTACACACTTTTGTCATATGAACCTGCATAACAATACATATTAACAATGTTTTTTGTGTGTAAAATGATTCTGTACAAAAATAATACACAAAGATGAATATCTATCTACATAATGTTACAAATTAATCACTTATCATAAAGTTACAAAACCAATTCTCTATTTATTACATAATTCCTGCATGTTTCCTTCACGCCACAACACACCATAGGGCAGAAACCATATCTCCCTTGCGGTCATTGAACTAGTCCCCAGACTAAACTGTCACATTTCTTATAAACAGAAGAAAACACAAATTCACTCCATCTATCAATTATTCAACACTGTTTACCCAGGGGCTTTCTTCAATTAAATAACGTAATTCATATTATGTTTCGTAGAAATCAAGACAGTCATTTCATACAAAATGTGAAATTTGAAACTGCACCAATTTTGTATTTTTCAATAATGTGTGTTTGTGCGTGCATTGTTTTTTTCTTTTTGCTCTTGACACCACCAAAAGGCTAATGAAGTGTTCATAGCCTCTCATTCACCAGGTACAATAGTTACTGAATGATAGGATCGTCTTTGTAATCCTGGAAGGCCTCAATTCGATACCAATGCACTACTGCGCCAAAGACCACACCTACACGTCCCCACAATCCTCCCCCCCAAATGGCACAAAATTAGTCTTGGGTGCAACTGAGTTCACGATGGTATAACTGGGCAAGAAGGACCACAGCCCAAAGGCGCATGGTACACATCATGGTCTTTATCACTCACCCTTACTCTCTCTTGAGTTAGTGTCTTTTATCTTCTGTCTTAATACTACCTCTATAGGAACACCCTTTGGACGGGGTGCAGTGTACAATTCCCAAATAATTTTGAGACCTACTACCAGCACACACAGAGGACCAATGCCTTCAGCTTGATGAGAAGACCACTATGCAGTATTCCTAACAGGCCTGTGGTATGTCGTACAGACACAACTGGCCCAGAACATGATGATTCTCTGTAAGTACAAATGGCCTACTTATGATACCCGTGAAAGAATAAAGCATATGCCAGTAAACATCAGGTGGCGGGCACTGAACCAATATGAATCATGCATGACTCCACGGCCTGGAGGAATGATCACATATATGGCCATCACATCAACATAGCCACAGTGTGCCATGGAGGGAAGGTGCGAGATGAAGTGGGTGCAAATTACATATCCTGGGGTGAGAAGATAGTTCACAGCAGAGCCTCCCCCCCCCTTTCCGACTGACAATAATTGCCATTCAGTGGTTCCAAAATTTTTCAGAAGTGATCATATTACAAATATAACACATATCAATTCACAGAGTGCCCTAAGACTGACCCACACTGAGTATCTCTGTCTTCCCTAATCTGTGAAGTTGTCTTGTGCTTACTGACTATCCAACATACCCTGCTGAAACTGAAGCTCAACTCTGAGATAATGCCGCAATAGTTCTTGTACCACTGATTTCATATGGCCTCTAATTCCATTCCTGTAGCGCTGGACCAACTGTACAATGCCTTGACATGTCATAAAAAATACATCACGGTCTGTTCGCTTGCTTAAGGTGCCTGCATAACTGTCAATTACACTTGCAATCTGAAACAAACAAAATGTTGGAACTAATGATTATATGAAAAGGAAAGCCAGAAATGGGTATCCACTTTACACAGATAGATAATCTAGTGTCATTTTACTTTTCCAATAGAGACCAACTAATATGAACATAATTTTACATTATCCAATAATTGACTTTTACAAATAATTAGTAATTGAAGTAACAATACTTTTACTGTTTATTTAAACAGAGATAACATGCCTAACCTCCCTTATTTAGTCTTACTACACTTTCTAGGTTTGTAAGCCAAGAACTCCTCAACAAGTACAACCAGAAGGAAAAGCACACAATGTTAGAAGACAAGTATTAGATAGGCTCAGAAGAGATCTACAAATCTCTACAAGAACTATCATAAAGTGGCCTCCATAGAAAGGTAGTCATAAAAGAATGGAGAAGACAGAGATACAAATTATGTCAGTCTTAGGGCGCCCTGTAAAGTGTGACCATGAACTAAACTAAATGAGGTGGATATATTTTGTTTCCTTACAAAAAAACCACAAGGCATAACAACTATTAACTTAAGTCAGTTCATAGCTAAGAACAAGATTTTTAAAAATGTTGGAATTACATAATCCTGTTTAAGGGAGGAAAAAGTTTAAAATAAATAAAGACTAAAGAAAATGGTGTAATTCATGAGAAAGACTTAACCATAGCCTCTCGAATGACTACACTGATCAACATATGTTTCAGGAGGCTGAACCAAATTAAAGTCATTCATAGATTATATAATGTAAATTAATTATATACAAACATGCTAAATTGTAAAAAAAAAAATATTTCTAACTATATTGTTTTAGAAAGGAAGATATTTAACAAATTACAGACCTGTTGACTAGGAAACTGACACAATACAGATGTGATGTTGCTGGCATAGGATGACATCAGTTTTCTGATAGATCTTTCAACGTGCTGAGGTACACGGCCTTGTATCATGGATATCAGATCCTTGAGAACACACAAAATTGCAAAAATGTATTATATAGAGAACAAAATCATGCTACATTACAATATGATTGTTACCTTTAACAACATATAATCTCAATTTTAATTTCAACCATCAATAATAAAAACAGAAATAGACCACTATTATTTGTCTATTGTAACCACAACATACAGGGTCATTATAAAGTCTTTGTGCAGTTTTAGACTTGTGTACTTTAGAGCTAAACTGGGGTTAAACAGGGGTGTATTTTATCGCCCCTGTTATTTAGAGTTGTTATGAATTTCATAATGAAGAAATGCTGCACTGGTAACGAAGCATCGAATGGATACAAGGAGACCATTTGGAGGACCTAGTTCTCATCAACAGTCACATAAAAACAATGCAGGAAAACACAAATGAACTATCATCAATAGCCAGCAAAATTGGATCAATCATGAAAAGATTAAAGTCATGAAAAGCCTAATTCCAACAGATGACAGAATATACATGGAAAACAAACCAGTAGAAGAGATAGATCACTTTATCTATCTTAAAAGTCACAAAAGATCGGGAAGATAATACTAGTAAAGAAATCAGAATCAGAATAGCTACAGCAATGTCTTTCAGAAGCCTTGAAAAGTTGTGGAAATCAAAACTAATCAGTACAAACACAAAACTTAGACTATTCAAATTAAATGTACTATTAACCCTTATGTATGCATGTGAGAGCTGGAAAACAACAAGAGACATAGAAACAAAGTTGAATACATTTGAAAATAAATGTCTAAGAAAAATACTTGGTATAGTGTGGAACAAATTTAAAACAAATGAGGAAATTAGAGAAATTGCCAAATCAACCACTAATATCTTCAGTAATCAAGAAAAGACATTGGTCATATATTGGACATGTGATGGGAGAGATAATAACCGAATAACAAAGCAAACCCTCTTGTGGGAAACAACAGGTAAGAGGAAAAGAGGCCGACCCAGAGAGACACTGAGAAAAAAATTGATGAGAGAGGCAAGAGCAGCAGGAATCGGCTCCCTCAATGAGATAGAGTTGCTTGCACAAAACAGAGACAAATGGCCAGATTTGATAAAAGATCTTCACAAGGATTGAAAACTGCAAGAATAAAATTTAGATAAGAGAAAGAGTATCTGGGTCTATGCCCTATTGGCCAGCTACAACTCGAAAGGTCAATAGATACATAGATAGACTTTAGAGCTAAATCTCTTAAAACTAGTCTGTGAAAAGGATTAGTGAAAGGACTTTTAAATTGTTAAACTTTTAATAATGACAATTAAAAAGACATATCAGACTTCAAAATGTTCTTTACAGATGAATATATAACTGTAACATACATAGATAAACAATAACATACAAATGTAAAACTGCACATAAACTATATAAAAGAATATACAATTGGCATTCTAGTTTTCTTCTTCCTTTTCTGTGTACACCACTAGATGTCAATATTAATAAGTTTGAAGAAAACACTGGTCAGCTCAAGGCTGGTGACATCACCATACAGCTTGTCCTAGTATGTTGGTACTGGTGATGGCCACAAGAGCCTTCAGATAACATTTTTAAATATGTCTACACAAATGTTGTTGTAATGTAATCTGTTTTATTTGCAATTTGATATTTTCACAATTTGTTTAGACAGTGCCAACCAGAGAGTGCATCATTTTATCACATTAATCTGCACTAAATTTCTGCCATACTCTTTTCACCCAGTGCTCATGGCCATTGTTTTTTTCCTTAGAAGATTTATTGTCTATCCAGAGCTATCATGTGTTGGGCATGATTGTAGCAGATATTCTACAGTTATTTTGCATGTGTTTCAGCCACATTCATCAGAGAGTGTTGAAAAGATGATACTGATCTGTTATAGCCTGTTCAAAGTATAAAAATTGTTACTTAGTCTTTTCAAATTGAGCTGGTAGTGGGTATAATTTTTCTGGTAACCCTAGTACTTCTGTACATTATTTGTTCCTGACAAAACTCATACATTTTACTTTTATTTGATTCATAAACTTTACCATTACTTTTATCTGGTTCATAAACTTTACCATCACTTTTTTTGGGTTCATAAACTTTACCATCACTTTTATCTGCTTCATAAACTTTACCACAACTTTTATCTGCTTCATAAACTTTACCACAACTTTTATCTGCTTCATAAACTTTACCACAACTTTTATCTGCTTCATAAACTTTACCACAACTTTTATCTGCTTCATAAACTTTACCACAACTTTTATCTGCTTCATAAACTTTACCACAACTTTTATCTGCTTCATAAACTTTACCACAACTTTTATCTGCTTCATAAACTTTACCACAACTTTTATCTGCTTCATAAACTTTACCACAACTTTTATCTGCTTCATAAACTTTACCACAACTTTTATCTGCTTCATAAACTTTACCACAACTTTTATCTGCTTCATAAACTTTACCATCACTTTATCTGCTTCATAAACTTTACCATCACTTTATCTGCTTGATAAACTTTACCACAACTTTTATCTGCTTCATAAACTTTACCACAACTTTTATCTGCTTCATAAACTTTACCATCACTTTATCTGCTTCATAAACTTTACCATCACTTTATCTGCTTGATAAACTTTACCACAACTTTTATCTGCTTGATAAACTTTACCATCTCCCTTTGCCAACTTGTCTGCCTCATTATCTTCAGCAGTGCGATGGAATTCACTGAATTACAATTCTTCTGTGTCTACAGCTGAGCTTGCAGAGTGTTACTCTTAAATCATTCATGTCTTCGTTTCCATTTTCTCTAAGTACTGTTAACTACTATTCTAGCTCTCAATCTTCTAGACATGTACTAACAAAAATAATGCAATGGGATGTAAAGATGTGCTCACTTGTAGCTCTAGCAGTGGTAGTGCTGGGTCTTTCAAACACTTCATCAGTTTCTCCACCATCACACGCAACCTTTCTCTAAAGTGAGGTTCAGGCAAGACATATCCAGAGAGGATGTTGTCTAGGTCACATTTGGCCTTGCGAAAAACTTGATGACGTTTGTCGCCATGGGTGGCAGTGCTCTCATGGTTAGGCAGTGGTCCTTCATACAGTTTAGCCTGGGAACAAGTACAACAAAATATTAAATAGCATATTCAATAAATTCCATTTTTAGTCATAAAACAGCAAATCCAGATTTCAGTAAAAATTCAACTTATATATATCTATCTAGATTTAGATAATCATAAGGACATTTGTGTAATGCTACATTTTTACCCAGAACAAAACTTCTCAAGTTTTGCTGGTTTCAAACACATATAAAATAAATGTCACACAAATACTGCCGGAGGTAATCTGTTTTATTTGCAATTTTATATTTGCACAATTTGTTTAGACAGTGCCAAGCAAAGAGTGCATCACTTTAATACATTAATGTATACTATGTTTCTACTATAGTCTCTTCATCCAGGCTTATGGTTATACTTTGTTTCCTCAGGAGATTTATTGCATATACTAAGGGTTTACGAACTAATGCTCAAAAACCACATTTTTCTAGTATAAAAACTTAGTTAAACAAAGAAATTAACAATTTCAAAATTAACTATAAAAATGTATGACCCTTTCTTGTAGGCCATGCTGGTGGCAAAAGCTGAAAGTAAATGGTCAAGAGGACACACTATAGATGGAAGAATAACATCAAGCAATGGACTATTAACAGTTTGTTAAAATGTACCAAAAAGCAAAATAAAACACACACTGGAGATCCAAGGCAGCAAACATCTTATTTAGTGATCTAACATGGTGACACTGTGGAATTTGTTCTTTAAAAATCAAATTATTCACCACGTACCATCTGTACTCTGCTGGGATCATCCAGGGTAAGATAAGCTACAACACTCCCAGCTTCTAGCAGTGCTCCTGGTCTTTTTGAGTAGTGTACACTGTTTTGAAATATGAAAACAATGTTTTCATACAGTTTGGAATGATGATACTACACAGCTTACAGTATATTAATTTTAAAACCGAACTTGGTTGTTAGCAGCAAATAGTCTATACTAAAAGAAAAGTGTCTCATTCATTTTATTCAGATTATGATTACATAAAAATGCAAAATTTAAAATATAAGTGAACATCAACAGCACAAACTAGAAATAAGAGAAAATATTTAATATTACAGATATTCACACCAGACACACAAAAGAACCAAAAAGCATTTGACTCTTTCAGGACTATTATCCGACATGTTGGTTCGATAAAAAGTGTTATTTCTAACCATCATCCGAAAATTCGGCTCTGACGAGTATATCTTAATATTTGTTTCATTTTCACTGATTTTTTGTTTTTATTTCACCCAATACTTGATTTCCGAAAGTAGGAGAGTTCTCACTTCCTGTTATACCACGTGTTTACAGAGTTTGAAGTGTGAGAAAATTGTTAATTTATATTCATAGTTTTTTTTTCCTCAAATTTCAGTCACATAATGGCCACACCCACTGCTGGTACTTCTTGCAGTCGACCAAAGTGATATAGTGCAGAAAAGCTAGATCTATGTTCGAAACCTTGTATTCAGTGATTCAGAAATAGAGTATTCATAGTATTTAGACTCTGACAATAATTTTGGTGTTGTGATAATGGATCACAATATTAGTAAAAGTTATGCTAAAAGGCAAGACGATCTGGCGAAGGTTTAGCTAGTGGATGCCTCTATTCAGCACTATCAGTGCCTCAGGGCAATCAAGTGGTAGTGATTCTGATAAAGAAACTGGTGCTTTAGGGCATATCACACAAAATAAGTTAAGTTGTGTAAATAAAAATAATAAACTTGACTTGTAAATAATATTGTTCTGATGTCACATAAATTTATAATATTTTTCATTCTGGGATCATTTACAAAAAATGTACATAATTTCATTATTTGTGGACATAAATTAATCACATAACTGTATTTTGGAGGAATTTGGATTATGTTGTATAATATTTCAAAACAAATGGATAGCAACACTTATAAACATGGAAAAGGTAAGTGAATTACAATATTTGAATTAAAAATTACCTACCTTGAATATTTTATATTTTAAAAAATATAATTATTCCTACAAATAACCAAATAACCACATATTATAAATATATTGCTATTTTCTGTATCCATTTCCTTTCCAGTGATATATAACACATATCACATTTATTTAAATTATTGTGTGAATTAGTCAATTGAAAAAGGTATATAGTGAAATTTGTTGAAACAGGAAAATTAATCTGGTCCTAGAAGACCTAAAATAACGTGTTTCCTGTTCTGGTCCTGAAAGACTTAATTCATCATTAGTAACATTGGCTAATTAATATTATTCTACAATTACTAAGATATGTGAAGATGAAATAATTTCACTTTTCATATTTTAATAACTAAATATTTTATATCCATCTTCTAACACTCACAACTAAAAAATGCTACAATATTAATATCTTCAATCTAATAATCTTCCTTTAACACAAACTTACATTACCAAATCAAGGATGTATTTATTCCTAGATTTATTTACAATCACCATAAATTAGCGCTCTTTGTTCTCTTTAGAATATATGGTCAAATATACATCACAATCATTTATTTAACTCTAGATTAAGACACATATTCAGTGTATCACGTCTGTCTCATTTTCGCAATATTTGCAACACTAATTGTTACATTTGGAGGTAGAGAAATAAGACAGATTTTCTTTGTTCTTTCCTATGGGAATCAAATGTGGCAATCATTTCCTGGCTTAGATTAGATTTATGGTCCAAAATTTGAATGAATGATGTGGCTATCGGAGGTTGTTACATTGTCAATTAACACGTCAGCTGTCAGTCCATCAGTCCAGCCTGTATGTTTGGCTTGCCCTTAGCATCATTTGCTGCCTATCCTGTGTTACAAAGGTTTGTTTGATATCTCACTGACAGCCGAATAAATATTCCACGTTATAATAAAAAAAGAAGAACTAATTTCTTGAAAATTGACAAAATTTATTTAAAATAAAAAACAGCAGCGTTTCTATGGCATTTTCGTAAATTGCAACAAAGCACACGTGGTGTTTTAAACAAAATCCAATCAGCAATTATTGGAAGCAATAATTATGAAGGGGGAAATGTTTGGCAAACTGTTGATATACAAAATTTGTATTTTGAGTTTCTAATTTTCACGAAGGTGAATTATCTAGGATTACTTTTTAAAAAACCAGACTACTTCATCTCCTCATTTCAACCTGCCTCAGAGTGACACTTTAGTTGTAGTTTTACAATTATAACAAAATATGTGTGTGAATATGCTCTAAATAAGCTATACTTTCCTTTGTTCTTAAATCTGATAAACTCCGGAGTTAGTATTTGAATTTGTGACATTATAAATAAACATGGATATTCTAGTTTAACATGTCTGTTAAGAACCCAATGTGGATCAGAAAATTTGTTAATTACCAATCTTTCATATTATTGCAGCAGTGCATTCATTTAGCTTCAAAATTATTTATTTCTTATATAACAAATTAACAAATAATATAGTGATCACAAATATTCTCTACCAAGGGTTTAACACAATATGGCAGCACCGTTTTTTTATTACTTGTTTTTTTTTATTTGAAATAAAGATGAAAATTTATTTAAAATTGATTTAAACATGCATTCTGTTGGGATAATTTATTAAAGAAGTCAGAAAAGCGGATAGTAAGAGAATTACATGAGTTTAGCGGAAATAATTGCAAAAATGTCAATAAATTCAAAGCCACAAATAAGCGGCTTTGAGCTCGGTGTGTCAGCAAAAGCCACACTTTATGGCTCGCAGTAGAGAATGTGTTAATGGTAAATGCTACTGTATTAGCATTCAATAAACTTGAACACAAAAAAATAACCTATAATTAATATTTCTTAAATTAAAAACAATAACAAGACAGATGGCAACAAAGTAAATGGATGTGCCTTGTATAACTCACCATCCATTTTCTGAACTTCTCAGCTCCATAACCATCTTCATGACTTCTATTTCAGCAAAGACATCACCAGCAAAGACATGACCACCATCCTCAACCATATAGTTGATCAATTTGCCAGCTGAAGGAGACCTTAAACAAACAAACAAAAAACCATTAAAATTAATCTGCCATTAATTACTTGTACCAGGTTTAACAATATATACAAAAGTGATGAATGTAGATGAAAGACTTAAAACAGATTGGAAAATAATATTTCTGAAAGGAATCTTACAACAATAACACTAGAAAGTGATGTTTTAAATGTTATTGTGATTCATACATGCAGAAATTGAAAATATATTGAAAAATAGTTATTACACACACAAAAAACTAAAAATTTATGAAGCTTCAATATAAACAAAACATAATGAGTAGTAAATATTGGTGATATTATTATGTTACTGTGAAGGAAAACAGCACATGCTTTCACATTGACTACAAGTAGTTTTAACCTTGCAATGTAAGACTGTCATTTAACCTTAGATTACAATACTTGCCTGCGACGTGCATCATTACATACAAGGTCAACAACAGAAATGATAAATAACTATCGTGAACGAAAGTTGTGGAGAGACATGATCACCTATGCCAGCAGGCCCGGTGCTTGATGATGATGATATATATATATATATATATATATATATATATATAATGAAAAAAACACCAGTTTCATTTCAGATAATGTGTAAGCTAGATTTAAATCCTAGCATAAAACCTACTCACTATTCTGTTTTTTTTTTTAACCAATATGTTCATTGGCAATGTGTCTGTTGTAAAAATGATGTAGTTACACTGATTAATATGACAATTAGTTTGAATAATTAAATAAAACAAATAAGGTATCATTACTGCTTCCTGATTATACAATTGTACAATCAATTCCTGATTATAAAAATAGTTTGCATTTTGTTGTGAATGCTGTTAATTAGTTAAAATATTTTAATAATTCCATATCTGTACCTAAGAATAGTAGGGTCATTCTCCTTCTGCAGTGTGCATGTCTGGTTGCCAATGGTTATTCTATAGCTGTTCACTTGTTCTTTCATGTAGGTGTATAGCTGGAACACCAATGGACAATAGCAGGCCACCATCACTCAAACGATGAGCCTCCAGGTCTAGTGTAGACTTATTCATCAGCAGGAAATATCCATTAGGCCCTGTTTTTACCACCTAGGCATGAGATATAAATGTGCTTAATCTATCCATCTCGACAACAATAACGTTTAAAATAAAACAAATAATGTATGCATGTGGTCAATTAGTATGAAGATGTTTTTATAGTTGATAGAATAATGGCTTACTTTAAAGGAATCTATGTTGGAATGGAAATAAATCATTTATAGAAATAAATTAAACAAATAGTGTATACTTTATTCTGTAACTTAAAATCACTAGGATCATGATTAAATCTTGAAACCAGCTACTGAGATGACTATTTTTAAAACACAATATCCAATTTAAATTGTATATTCAATTCATTTACTAAAAATGCCTTTAATGCATCATCTATTTCAATTCACTTACTAAAATGCCTTTAATGCATCATCTATTTCAATTCACTTACTAAAAATGCCTTTAATGCACCATCTTTTTCAATTCACTTACTAAAAATGCATTTAATGCACCATCTTTTTCAATTCACTAATAAGAATGCATTTAATGCACCATCTTTTTCAATTTACTTTCAAAAAATACTTTAATGCACCATCTTTTTCAATTCACTTACTAAAAATGCATTTAATGCACCATCTTTTTCAATTCACTTACTAAAAATGCATTTAATGCACCATCTTTTTCAATTTACTTTCTAAAATACTTTTAATGCACTATCTTTTAACTGTTATTACTTGAGGTATCATAATCATAACACTCTGCTACAGTGTAGGTAAATTTATATCCTGTAAATATCCACCTTGAACACCAATCATAGATCTGTCTACTGTAATATGTACAAACTATGATATCAAATGTATTTTGGGAAAAATATAACAAAATGATGATGCCACAAATGTAACATTTTTTTAAAGTCACTATGAAAGTTTAAATACTAGATAGCTTGGTGTTATGGCTTGCAAACAGTCAACAATAGAACTAATACATTGCACTGTAGATAAAAGATTGTGGAAGGACATGATCGCCTACACCAACCGGTATGGCACATGATGATGAAAGTTTCTTAAACCAAAAATATGTCAAAAGAGAGAATATTTGAATCTAAACAGAGAGCTGAATTTGTTCTTTACTTTGAAGGTCAATGAAATAGACTTACATGACAAGTGTATAAAATTAATTATGGTTACAGATTATTAGATGATGTGGATAATGACAAGCTGTTAATCCAATATGATTGAGTATATTCTCTCATAATGAACATGTTATGTTTTGGAGACATACAAGACTAAATTTTATGTGCTCACATTTTAGTAAGAGGTTCTGCATACCCAAAAGACTGGTATATTGTGCAGGATTATTGAAGATGACCATGTCAGTTAACCTAAGATAGGATAAGACAAGTAACAACTTTACTTGTCCAAGGAAAGGAAAGAGGTTTCAAGGACTAGGTAGGGTTAAGAAAGCTTGTGCATGCTACTTAATAATCTTACTTGAAATCATTTGGTGAAATAACAAAAAATGTCTACTTCGAAGTAGCTGATAATGCCAAGATGTCTCTACAAGAACATTTTCTAAACTACTTTTGTATAATGTTTGCAGGTTCAATTTACAGTAAAATAATATAGAATATAGTTTCTTCTTCTTCTTCACTCCCCTCTTATACCCTTACAGACATCGAGGAAGATGTGAAATGTTAGTTCTCACTTCTCTGATAGCCCTCATCCTTGTTAGTTGATCCTGTTGTGGTTTCCCTGATATCGCCTTTGACTGACATTTTTTCTGAATTCTAACCCTCTCCTTGTGTATGCTTTATATTGTATGGAGTCACAATGCTTTTCCAATAGGCAAACCATTTCATTTGTTGTCTCTGTAGGTAGCTCAAAAGTTTATTTATTTCTTTCAATGAAAACATCATGTATTAAGTCACAGATTTCGATGTCACAAAATAATTATCAGGAATTTCAATAACACAGTGATAAATAACAATAATAAGAAACAAAAAAATTGGTTCGGCCACATAACAAGACAAAAAGAACTAACAATGTCTCAAAGAGCCTTAAATAAACGTTACAAAAACGCCAGATTAAGAGGAAGACCGAGAAAGAGATGGATAAAGGGAATACTAGCGTTGAAG
>JAVIAB010000126.1:74997130-75186934 GCA_032433765.1 Megaustenia siamemsis | reverse complement strand
CCTACATGACAAGTTACGGGGAACAGTGGACCTCAGAAACACCCTACATGACAAGTTACGGGGAACAGTGGACCTCAGAAACAACCCTACATGACAAGTTACGGGGAACAGTGACCTCAGAAACAACCCTACATGACAAGTTACGGGGAACAGTGGACCTCAGAAACAACCCTACATGACAGTTACGGGGAACAGTGGACCTCAGAAACAACCCTACATGACAAGTTACGGGGAACAGTGAACCTCAGAAACAACCCTACATGACAAGTTACGGGGAACAGTGGACCTCAGAAACAACCCTACATGACAAGTTTACAGGGAAGAGTGGACCTCAGAAACAACCCTACATGACAAGTTACGGGGAACAGTGGACCTCAGAAACAACCCTACATGACAAGTTACAGGGAAGAGTGGACCTCAGAAACAACCCTACATGACAAGGTACGGGAAGAGTCTTCTTCTTCTACCTTTTAGCTCCCAGTGGAGCATAGGTCTTCAACAAACACTTTCCAAGTCGTTCTGTTTTTTGCAATTCTTTAAGATCATTCCATGTCTTCCCCATCATCTTCATCTCTGCTTCAATCTGTCTTCTCCAAGAATTCCTTGGTCTTCCTCTTTGTCTTTCCCCTGGGGATTCCAAAAAAGGCCTGTTGTGTAATACTCTCAGTTGGTTTCCGTAGTGTGTGTCCTATCCATCGCCATCGTCTTCGCTGTATTTCTTTATCCACTGGTATTTGACCGGTACATTTCCATAATTCCACGTTTGTGACTTTGTCCTGCCATTTCCATCCCTTTATTCTGCGCAAGCATCCATTAATGAAAGTCTGTACCTTCGTGATTGTCAATTTTGTTATTCTCCATGTTTCACAGCCATATAATAGAACCGACTTAACATTGAAGTTGAAAATTTGTATTTTTGTATTTAGCCTAATTTCTTTGGATTTCCATATGTTTTCCCAGTGCAATAAAAGCTCCTCTTGCTTTTGATATCCTTATTTTGGTATCGTTTTCTGTTCCTCCCTCTTTATCTATATTACTGCCCAGATATATATAAGATTGTACGTCTAGTAGAGGTATTTCTCCTAGTTTTATTTGGTTATTGCCAACTGCATTAATTCTCATAATGTTGGTCTTATCTCTATTAATCTTTAGTCCTAGCTGTTGTGATCTCTCATCTAATATACTCATTTTATCTTGCATCTGTTGGTGGCTGTGTGATAGGAGAGCTATGTCATCAGCAAAGTCTAAATCATCAAGTTTGTTTGGTCAGTGACCACTGGATCCCATTTCTGTTGTTTTGAGTTATTTTCATAATCCAATCTATGGCCAGTAGAAAGAGAAATGGAGACAGAAGGCATCCTTGCCTTACTCCTGTTCTTATTTCAAATGCTTCTGTAAGCTGTCCTTCATGCACCACACTACATTTTGTTCCTTCATACATTGTTTTTATCAGGTTAATAAACTTTATGGGGATTCCATAATGACTCAGCAACTTCCAAAGCATTCTTCTGTCTAAACTATCAAATGCCTTTTCGTAATCTATGAATCCAATATAAAGTGGGGATTTTAGTTCTAAACTTTGTTCAACTATTATACGTAGAGTAGTTATTTGATCAGCACATGATCTGTTCTTCCTAAAACCTGCTTGTTCATCTCTCAAGTGTTTCTCTATAGCCTCTTTTAGTCTCTCCAGAATGATTCTGCCTAATATTTTTCCTGGCACTGATAGTAGCATAATTCCCCTATAATTTGTGCACTCCTGTAACTTCCTTTCTTTGGTAGTTTGATCATATAACCTTCTCTCCAGTCTTTAGGTATTTCTTCCCTCTCCCAAATTTTATCCAATAGATTATGTAACATCTTGGTAGAGGTGATAATATCTGCTTTGATGGCTTCCGAAGGAATTTCATCTGGTCCTGTGGCTTTACCATCTTTTAACAGTTTGATGGCTTTCATTATTTCTTCTTTGCTTGGTTTTCCGCAGTTAACGTGTAATTCTTCTTCTGCTGGTAGTATATCTGGAGGATTATTTGAGCCAGGTCTGTTCAAAAGTTCTTCAAAGTGCTCCTTCCATCTCTCCATTTGTTCCTTTATATTACTAAGCAGATTTCCTTTCTTATCTTTGATAAAGGCGTTGATCTGTTTGTATTTTCCACCTAATTTCTTTGTGCTGTTGTACAGTTTCTTTCATATTCCCTTTATTTGCTGCTTCTTCTGCCTCTTTAGCTAATTCATCTATATATTTCCTCTTATCCCTTTTAATGCATCTTCTCACTTCTTTATTCACCTCTGTGTAAGCTTCCTGTGTCTTGGCTTTATTACTTCTTGTTTTGCTTTATTATGTCTGCTTTCTTGTTCTTTCTTTCTTTAATTTTATCCAGGGTCTCTGCTGTCATCCATGCCTTATTCTGGCGTTCTCTTTTCCCAGTGTTTCTTCGTATGTCTCTTTCCATATATTTTTTACCTGTTTCCAATGATCTTCTATATTTTATAGTATTTTCTAGTTGTTGGAGGACTTGGTATTTGTTTGATATTGTGACTGCGAATTTATCTTTAATTCCTTGTTCTTTAAGAAACCCTACATTGAAATACGTTCTGCCCTTATTCGTTGTAGTATACCTTTTTAATTTAATTTTAAGTTTGGCTAACAGAAGATGATGATCAGAAGCTATATCTGCCCCTCTATATACTTTTACATCCTGTAAGGATGACTTAAACTTATTATTAATACATATGTGATCAATTTGATTTTCCGTTCTATGATCTGGTGACACCCATGTAGCTTGTGTATTCTTTTATGTTGGAATATTGTTCCTCCTAGGCTCATTTGATTAAGGGCGCAGAAATTCACAAATATCTCTCCATTCTCGTTTATATCTCCAAGTCCATGTTTTCCCATAATCTCTTCAAAGCCTCTGTTGTCTGATCCTACCTTAGCATTTAGGTCTCCCATCAAGATTATAATATCCTTGGCTCGTCTTGCATCCATCTGGCATTGTAGCTGTTTATAAAAATCATCTTTAACTGAGTCATCTTTATCGTTGGTTGGTGCATAGCATTGTATAATGTGTAATTTTATTTTGTTTTTGGTTGTTCTAAATGTTGCTCTCACCAGTCTTGGTCCCACTGCCTCCCATTCTATTAGTGTCTTCTGTGCATTCTTTGATAGCATTATAGCTACCCCTTCGCTATGTTGTGCTCCTGGTTCCTGGTGTCCTGATGATAAAATCATCTCCCCTGTATTCAATTTTATTCTCTCCGCTCCAGCCATCTTGTTTCACACATTCCCAGAATATCTGTCTTGTAGTTGTTCATTTCTGCTGCCACTTGTGCCGCTTTTCCCTGTTCGTTAAGGTACGAACATTCCAGGTGCCAATTCTGGATGATTTCCTGGTAGACAAAGGGTGAGTCGGCAACCCGGACTCCTTATGGCTTTCTCCGGATTGCGTCATACATCTCTTAGACAGAGAGCCCTTCTCTTTCCTGGTTGACGGATTTACTTTATCTTTCTTTGACTTGTTCATGTTTGTGAAGTTTTTTCGGCTTATTTTTTTACAGTATGGGATAGCCAGTCCCATGACGGGGAAGAGTGGCCCTCAGAAACAATCCTACATGATAAGTTACGGGGAAGAGTGGCCCTCAGAAACAATCCTACATGATAAGTTACGGGAAGAGTGGACCTCAGAAACAACCCTACATGACAAGTTACGGGGAAGAGTGGACCTCAGAAACAATCCTACATGACAAGTTATAGGGAAGAGTGGCCCTCAGAAACAATCCTACATGACAAGTTATAGGGAAGAGTGGACCTCAGAAACAATCCTACATGACAAGTTATAGGGAAGAGTGGCCCTCAGAAACAATCCTACATGACGAGTTATAGCGAAGAGTGGACCTCAGAACAATCCTACATGACAAGTTATAGGGAAGAGTGGCCCTCAGAAACAATCCTACATGACGAGTTATAGCGAAGAGTGGACCTCAGAAACAATCCTACATGACAAGTTATAGGAAAGAGTGGACCTCAGAAACAATCCTACATGACGAGTTATAGCGAAGAGTGGACCTCAGAAACAATCCTACATGACAAGTTATAGGAAAGAGTGGCCCTCAGAAACAATCCTACATGACGAGTTATAGCGAAGAGTGGACCTCAGAAACAACCCTACATGACAAGTTATAGGAAAGAGTGGACCTCAGAAACAACCCTACATGACAAGTTATAGGAAAGAGTGGACCTCAGAAACAACCCTACATGACGAGTTATAGGGAAGAGTGGCCCTCAGAAACAATCCTACATGACAAGTTATGAAGAAGCGGTAAAACACCTCAAACATGGCATCTTGTTCGTGACCCAAGGTGGCCTAAAGGCATACCAACGCTGATCAAGGAAGAAGTTAAACAGTTTGATTCAAATGAACTCTTAGTAGGCCTGATCCAAGTCAGTTGCATTTGGTTGCATATCTTCTAATGTCTCTTATATGTTTGTCATACCTGTAGATAATATCTTTTTCTTAGAGGATACCCTTGAGAACACTTGATCTAGGCTGGAGAGAAGTAGAGAAATGTCCAGGAATAGGGATAGATGGAGAGACCTTGTCCTAGGCCTATACTGGAAAGAAGTAGAGAAAATGTCCAAGAATTGGAATGGGTGAAGAGACCTTGTCCAGTGTGTACACGTGGAAAGCGATATTGCACTTAATAACGGACACCCAGGTGTGTGTCCATGGTGGGCGCAATTGTAGTCAAGGTCATCAGACTGCGTGGGCATACTATTTTTAAAGATATACTACCAGACTGTGTGGGCAGATAGACATAAAGTCAACAAATTTGTAAAGAAATATAATAATAGAGAGATACGCACAGATTAGCAATAACGAGCAATAATTAGCAGAGAAAGGTAGAGATAAGCACAGATTAGATTTTATCCTGCATCTGTTGATGGCTGTGTGATAGGAGAGCTATGTCATCAGCAAAGTCTAAATCATCAAGTTGTTTGGTCAGTGACCACTGGATCCCATTTCTGTTGTTTTGAGTTATTTTCATAATCCAATCTATGGCCAGTAGAAAGAGAAATGGAGACAGAAGGCATCCCTGCCTTACTCCTGTTCTTATTTCAAATGCTTCTGTAAGCTGTCCTTCATGCACCACACTATATTTTGTTCCTTCATACATTGTTTTTATCAGGTTAATAAACTTTATGGGAATTCCGTAATGACTCAGCAACTTCCAAAGCATTCTTCTGTCTAAACTATCAAATGCCTTTTCTTAATCTATGAATCCAATATAAAGTGGGGATTTTAGTTCTAAACTTTGTTCAACTATTATACGTAGAGTAGTTATTTTATCGACACATAATCTGTTCTTCCTAAAACCTGCTTGTTCATCTTTCAAATGTTTCTCTATGGCCTCTTTAGTCTCTCCAGAATGATTCTGCTTAATATTTTTCCTGGCACTGATAGTAGCATAATTTCCCTATAATTTGTGCACTCCTGTAAACTTCCTTTCTTTGGTAGTTTGATCATATAACCTTCTCTCCAATCTTTAGGTATTTCTTCCCTCTCCCAAATTTTATCCAATAGATTATGTAACATCTTGGTAGAGGTGATAATATCTGCTTTGATGGCTTCCGAAGGAATTTCATCTGGTCCTGTGGCTTTACCATCTTTTAACAGTTTGATGGCTTTCATTATTTCTTCTTTGCTTGGTTTTCCGCAGTTAACGTGTAATTCTTCTTCTGCTGGTAGTATATCTGGAGGATTATTTGAGCCAGGTCTGTTCAAAAGTTCTTCAAAGTGCTCCTTCCATCTCTCCATTTGTTCCTTTATATTACTAAGCAGATTTCCTTTCTTATCTTTGATAAGGCGTTGATCTGTTTGTATTTTCCACCTAATTTCTTTGTGCTGTTGTACAGTTCTTTCATATTCCCTTATTTGCTGCTTCTTCTGCCTCTTTAGCTAATTCATCTATATATTTCCTCTTATCCCTTTTAATGCATCTTCTCACTTCTTTATTCACCTCTGTGTAAGCTTCCTGTGTCTTGGCTTTATTACTTCTTGTTTTGCTTTTATTTATGTCTGCTTTCTTGTTCTTTCTTTCTTTAATTTTATCCAGGGTCTCTGCTGTCATCCATGCCTTATTCTGGCGTTCTCTTTTCCCCAGTGTTTCTTCGCATGTCTCTTTCCATATATTTTTTACCTGTTTCCAATGATCTTCTATATTTATAGTATTTTCTAGTTGTTGGAGGACTTGGTATTTGTTTGATATTGTGACTGCGAATTTATCTTTAATTCCTTGTTCTTTAAGAAACCCTACATTGAAATACGTTCTGCCCTTATTCGTTGTAGTATACCTTTTTAATTTAATTTTAAGTTTGGCTAACAGAAGATGATGATCAGAAGCTATATCTGCCCTCTATATACTTTTACATCCTGTAAGGATGACTTAAACTTATTATTAATACATATGTGATCAATTTGATTTTCCGTTCTATGATCTGGTGACACCCATGTAGCTTTGTGTATTCTTTTATGTTGGAATATTGTTCCTCCTAGGCTCATTTGATTAAGGGCGCAGAAATTCACAAATATCTCTCCATTCTCGTTTATATCTCCAAGTCCATGTTTTCCCATAATCTCTTCAAAGCCTCTGTTGTCTGATCCTACCTTAGCATTTAGGTCTCCCATCAAGATTATAATATCCTTGGCTCGTCTTGCATCCATCTGGCATTGTAGCTGTTTATAAAATCATCTTTAACTGAGTCATCTTTATCGTTGGTTGGTGCATAGCATTGTATAATGTGTAATTTTATTTTGTTTTTGGTTGTTCTAAATGTTGCTCTCACCAGTCTTGGTCCCACTGCCTCCCATTCTATTAGTGTCTTCTGTGCATTCTTTGATAGCATTATAGCTACCCCTTCGCTATGTTGTGCTCCTGGTTCCTGGTGTCCTGATGATAAAATCATCTCCCCTGTATTCAATTTTATTCTCTCCGCTCCCAGCCATCTTGTTTCACACATTCCCAGAATATCTGTCTTGTAGTTGTTCATTTCTGCTGCCACTTGTGCCGCTTTTCCCTGTTCGTTAAGGGTACGAACATTCCAGGTGCCAATTCTGGATGATTTCCTGGTAGACAAAGGGTGAGTCGGCAACCCGGACTCCTTATGGCTTTCTCCGGATTGCGTCATACATCTCTTAGACAGAGAGCCCTTCTCTTTCCTGGTTGACGGATTTACTTTATCTTTCTTTGACTTGTTCATGTTTGTGAAGTTTTTTTCGGCTTATTTTTTTACAGTATGGGATAGCCAGTCCCATGACGGGGAAGAGTGGCCCTCAGAAACAATCCTACATGATAAGTTACGGGGAAGAGTGGCCCTCAGAAACAATCCTACATGATAAGTTACGGGGAAGAGTGGACCTCAGAAACAACCCTACATGACAAGTTACGGGGAAGAGTGGACCTCAGAAACAATCCTACATGACAAGTTATAGGGAAGAGTGGCCCTCAGAAACAATCCTACATGACAAGTTATAGGGAAGAGTGGCCCTCAGAAACAATCCTACATGACAAGTTACGGGGAAGTGGACCTCAGAAACAATCCTACATGACAAGTTATAGGGAAGAGTGGACCTCAGAAACAATCCTACATGACAAGTTATAGGGAAGAGTGGCCCTCAGAAACAATCCTACATGACGAGTTATAGCGAAGAGTGGACCTCAGAAACAACCCTATATGACAAGTTATAGGAAAGAGTGGACCTCAGAAACAACCCTACATGACAAGTTATAGGAAAGAGTGGACCTCAGAAACAACCCTACATGACGAGTTATAGGGAAGAGTGGCCCTCAGAAACAATCCTACATGACAAGTTATGAAGAAGCGGTAAACACCTCAAACATGGCATCTTGTTCGTGACCCAAGGTGGCCTAAAGGCATACCAACGCTGATCAAGGAAGAAGTTAAACAGTTTGATTCAAATGAACTCTTAGTAGGCCCTGATCCAAGTCAGTTGCATTTGGTTGCATATCTTCTAATGTCTCTTAATATGTTTGTCATACCTGTAGATAATATCTTTTTCTTAGAGGATACCCTTGAGAACACTTGATCTAGGCTGGAGAGAAGTAGAGAAAATGTCCAGGAATAGGGATAGATGGAGAGACCTTGTCCTAGGCCTATACTGGAAAGAAGTAGAGAAAATGTCCAAGAATTGGAATGGGTGAAGAGACCTTGTCCAGTGTGTACACGTGGAAAGCGATATTGCACTTAATAACGGACACCCAGGTGTGTGTCCATGGTGGGCGCAATTGTAGTCAAGGTCATCAGACTGCGTGGGCATACTATTTTTAAAGATATACTACCAGACTGTGTGGGCAGATAGACATAAAGTCAACAAATTTGTAAAGAAATATAATAATAGAGAGATACGCACAGATTAGCAATAACGAGCAATAATTAGCAGAGAAAGGTAGAGATAAGCACAGATTAGATTTATCCTGCATCTGTTGATGGCTGTGTGATAGGAGAGCTATGTCATCAGCAAAGTCTAAATCATCAAGTTGTTTGGTCAGTGACCACTGGATCCCATTTCTGTTGTTTTGAGTTATTTTCATAATCCAATCTATGGCCAGTAGAAAGAGAAATGGAGACAGAAGGCATCCCTGCCTTACTCCTGTTCTTATTTCAAATGCTTCTGTAAGCTGTCCCTTCATGCACCACACTATATTTTGTTCCTTCATACATTGTTTTTATCAGGTTAATAAACTTTATGGGAATTCCGTAATGACTCAGCAACTTCCAAAGCATTCTTCTGTCTAAACTATCAAATGCCTTTTCTTAATCTATGAATCCAATATAAAGTGGGGATTTTAGTTCTAAACTTTGTTCAACTATTATACATAGAGTAGTTATTTTATCGACACATAATCTGTTCTTCCTAAAACCTGCTTGTTCATCTTTCAAATGTTTCTCTATGGCCTCTTTTAGTCTCTCCAGAATGATTCTGCTTAATATTTTTCCTGGCACTGATAGTAGCATAATTCCCCTATAATTTGTGCACTCCTGTAAACTTCCTTTCTTTGCTAGTTTGATCATATAACCTTCTTTCCAGTCTTTAGGTATTTCTTCCCTCTCCCAAATTTTATCTAATAGATTATTTAGCATCTTGGTAGAGGTGTTAATATCTGCTTTGATGGCTTCAGAAGGAATTTCATCTGGTCCTGTGGCTTTACCATTTTTTAATAGTTTGATGGCTTTCATAATTTCTTCTTTGCTTGGTTTTCCGCAGTTAACGTGTAACTCTTCTTCTGCTGGTAGTATATCTGAAGGATTATTTGAGCCTGGTCTGTTCAAAAGTTCTTCAAAGTGCTCTTTCCATCTCTCCATTTGTTCCCTTATATTACTAAGCAGATTTCCTTTCTTATCTTTAATAAAGGTATTGATCTGTTTGTATTTTCCACTTAATTTCTTTGTGCTGTTGTACAGTTCTTTCATATTCCCTTTATTTGCTGCTTCTTCTGCCTCTTTAGCTAGTTCATCTATATATTTCCTCTTATCCCTTTTAATGCATCTTCTCACTTCTTTGTTCACCTCTGTGTAAGCTTCCTGTGTCTTTGCTTTATTACTTCTCGTTTTGCTTTTATTTATGCTTGCCTTCTTATTCTTTCTTTCTTTAATTTTATCCAGAGTCTCTGCTGTCATCCATGCCTTATTCTGGCGTTCTCTTTTCCCTAGTGTTTCTTCGCATGTCTCTTTCCATATATCCTTTACCTGTTTCCAATGATCTTCTATATTTATAGTATTTTCTAGTTGTTGGAGGACTTGGTATTTGTTTGATATTGTGACTGTGAATTTATCTTTAATTCCTTGTTCTTTAAGAGCAATGTTAGTGGACAAAAGATTGATAGCTTCTAGGTTCACCCAGTCTTAAATGACTATTGGATTTATCTGGGTAAGAAAGACAGCAATGGAATAATGCTGTCAGTGTTACCCAGAAATATGTAGATGGTCCAGGAATATGAGAGTTAACAACACATTCCCCTTGTTGTGCCAGAACACATCTTGCACCTTACAGTCTGTAGTTGTCAAAGTCTGGCTTCCACTAGTAATAATGTTGTTACTTCAGTAGCTAATCTCATGTCTGACCTCCACCAGTAAGAATGTTGTTACTTCAGTAGCTAATCTCATGTCTGACCTCCACCAGTAAGAATGTTGTTACTTCAGTAGCTAATCTCATGTCTGGCTTCCACTAGTAAGAATGTTGTTACTTCAGTAGCTAATCTCATGTCTGACCTCCACCAGTAAGAATGTTGTTACTTCAGTAGCTAATCTCATGTCTGGCTTCCACTAGTAAGAATGTTGTTACTTCAGTAGCTAATCTCATGTCTGACCTCCACTAGTAAGAATGTTGTTACTTCAGTAGCTAATCTCATGTCAGACTTGTTCAGTAGCTAATCTCATGTCAGACTTGTTCAGTAGCTAATCTCATGTCTGACCTCCACCAGTAAGAATGTTGTTACTTCAGTAGCTAATCTCATGTCTGACTTCCACTAGTAAGAATGTTGTTACTTCAGTAGCTAATCTCATGTCTGACCTCCACCAGTAAGAATGTTGTTACTTCAGTAGCTAATCTCATGTCAGACTTGTTCAGTAGCTAATCTCATGTCTGACCTCCACCAGTAAGAATGTTGTTACTTCAGTAGCTAATCTCATGTCTGACTTGTTCAGTAGCTAATCTCATGTCTGACTTCCACTAGTAAGAATGTTGTTACTTCAGTAGCTAATCTCATGTCTGACCTCCACCAGTAAGAATGTTGTTACTTCAGTAGCTAATCTCATGTCAGACTTGTTCAGTAACATCTCTGTAACAGAACACATCTTGCACCTTACAGTCTGTAGTTGTCAAAGTCTATCCAACAGATGTCTATGTGCCAGAACACATCTTGCGCCTTACAGTCTGTAGTTGTCAAAGTCTATCCAACAGATGTCTGTGTGCCAGAACACATCTTGCACCTTACAGTCTGTAGTTGTCAAAGTCTATCCAACAGATGTCTGTGTGCCAGAACACATCTTGCACCTTACAGTCTGTAGTTGTCAAAGTCTATCCAGCAGATGTCTATGTGCCAGAACACATCTTGTACCTTACAGTCTGTAGTTGTCAAAGTCTATCCAGCAGATGTCTATGTGCCAGAACACATCTTGTACCTTACAGTCTGTAGTTGTCAAAGTCTATCCAGCAGATGTCTGTGTGCCAGAACACATCTTGTACCTTACAGTCTGTAGTTGTCAAAGTCTATCCAGCAGATGTCTGTGTGCCAGAACACATCTTGCACCTTACAGTCTGTAGTTGTCAAAGTCTATCCAACAGATGTCTGTGTTACAAGGTCTGTGTGTCAGCATTTCTTATCTGTGTGTACTTTCTTTATCTTTGAAATCTCACAGTTGACACTAAGTGCCTGATGCCTGCACATGCTCAGCCAATTCTACATGTTTATATTTGTGACAAAATATTGTATATTTGAGATAATCTAGAGTCACACAAATAGTCATTTCCCTTATGTAGAGATTCTCACAATTTTGTCTTATATTTCTCTCATGTAGAAAGTCTCACAAATTGTCATTTCTCTCATGTAGTGAGTCACACAAATTGTCATTTCTCTCATGTAGAAAGTCTCACAATTTTGTCTTATATTTCTCTCATGTAGAAAGTCACACAAATTGTCATTTCTCTCATGTAGTGAATCACACAAATTGTCATTTCTCTCATGTAGAAAGTCTCACAATTTTGTCTTATATTTCTCTCATGTAGAGATTCTCACAATTTTGTCTTATATTTCTCTCATGTAGAGAGTCACACAAATTGTCATTTCTCTCATGTAGAAAGTCTCACAATTTTGTCTTATATTTCTCTCATGTAGAAAGTCACACAAATTGTCATTTCTCTCATGTAGAAAGTCTCACAATTTTGTCTTATATTTCTCTCATGTAGAAAGTCACACAAATTGTCATTTCTCTCATGTAGAAAGTCTCACAATTTTGTCTTATATTTCTCTCATGTAGAGAGTCACACAAATTGTCATTTCTCTCTTGTAGAAAGTCTCACAAATTGTCATTTCTCTCTTGTAGAAAGTCTCACAAATTGTCATTTCTCTCTTGTAGAAAGTCACACAAATTGTCATTTCTCTCATGTAGAAAGTCTCACAATTGTCATTTCTCTCTTGTAGAAAGTCTCACAAATTGTCATTTCTCTCTTGTAGAAAGTCACACAAATTGTCATTTCTCTCTTGTAGAAAGTCACACAAGTTGTCATTTCTCTCATGTAGAAAGTCTCACAAATTGTCATTTCTCTCTTGTAGAAAGTCACACAAATTGTCATTTCTCTCATGTAGAAAGTCTCACAATTTTGTCTTATATTTCTCTCATGTAGAAAGTCTCACAAATTGTCATTTCTCTCTTGTAGAAAGTCTCACAAATTGTCATTTCTCTCTTGTAGAAAGTCACACAAATTGTCATTTCTCTCTTGTAGAAAGTCACACAAGTTGTCATTTCCCTCATGTAGTGAGTCAAAAAAATGTCATTTCTCTCTTGTAGAAAGTCTCACAAATTGTCATTTCTCTCATGTAGAAAGTCTCACAAATTGTCATTTCTCTCTTGTAGAAAGTCTCACAAATTGTCATTTCTCTCTTGTAGAAAGTCTCACAAATTGTCATTTCTCTCTTGTAGAAAGTCTTACAAATTGTCATTTCTCTCTTGTAGAAAGTCTCACAAATTGTCATTTCTCTCTTGTAGAAAGTCACACAAGTTGTCATTTCCCTCATGTAGTGAGTCAAAAAAATTGTCATTTCTCTCATGTAGAAAGTCTCACAATTTTGTCTTATATTTCTCTCATGTAGAAAGTCTCACAAATTGTCATCTCTCTTTTGTAACAACTAAACATAGATAAGTGAGGCATTTCAGAGATAAGATGGAAAGAATGTGGCTACAGACAGGACAAGAAATATACATTTATTAACTCAGGCAACACAACAGAACATCAAAGAGGGGTAGGAATACCAATAAAAAGAGAGCTACAAAAATATATAAATACCCACTGGACATACAATGATAGGATTATACTACTCAAGATGGAAGCAAGACCATTAACATAGCAATAATACAGACATACTCAAGACTACACAGATGAACAAATAGAGGCATGCTATGAAGACCTAAATAAAGTTATGAAGCAAGTAAAATCTTCAGACATCTTCATTATAATGGGTGATATGAATGCTAAAGTAGGAAAAGGTAGATATAAGACCATCATAGGAAATCATGGTTTAGGAAAAGAAATGACAAGAGGAGAAAGATTAATACAATTTTGTGAAGAAAACAGGCTGATAATATGTAACACCTACTTTGAGCAAGAGAAAAGGAAACTATACACAAGGAAAACCCTGGAGCTAAGAAGAGGAATCAAATAGATGACATAATGATAAAAGATAGCTTCTGTAACAGCGTCAAGAAAGCCAAAACCTATCCAGAAGCAGATATTAACTGAAATCACAATCCTGTAATGATTAAAATGAAAGTCAAACTAAAGAAAAACAAACAAAGACTAATTTATCAACAATACCACTAGATATAACAGCTTTAAATCAAAAAGATGTTAAAGATACTTATACAAGTAAAGAACACATATTAGAAGCTGCTAGAAGAAGGAATTGAGCCATACAGAACAGAAAAGAAAATCCTGATGAAAAAGTTACAATCAAAATGGCAATGCATAAGAAAAGCTTACAAGAAACTTGCCACATCTTACCCAAAAAGGAAAAAAAAAAAAAATGGACAACTGATGCCATCTTGGAAAAAATGGAAAAATGGAGACAAGGGAAGAACACTGCCCAATTCAGAGATATACAACAAAGATATAATCAATAGATGGCAGGAATATATAACATAATTATTTTATGATGAAAGGGATAGAAACCAATTATAAAATGTGCATCAGACTATCAAATCCTAAAATCTGAAAATGAAAAAGGGAAAAGCTGCACGACCTGACAGCATACAAATAGAGGTGATACAGGCACTAGAAGATTTGGCATTGAAGTGATCACAGATATATGCAACAACATAAATTATACAGGATACATACCAAATGAACTAGAAACATCAACTTTCATTGCATTGCCTAAAAAGAAATGATGCAATGGTGTTCATTTGCTGACATCATGTCTGACTTCAACTAGTAAGAGTTTTGTTACTTCAGTTGTTGATCTCATGTCTGACTTGTTCAGTTGTTGATCTCACGTCTGACTTGTTCAGTTGTTGATCTCATGTCTGACTTGTTCAGTTGTTGATCTCATGTCTGACTTTGATCAGTAAGAGTTTTGCTACTTCAGTTGTTAATGTCATGTCTGACTTTGATCAGTAAGAGTTTTGTTACTTCAGTTGTTAATGTCATGTCTGACTTGTTCAGTTGTTAATGTGATGTCTGACTTGTTCAGTTGTTGATCTCATGTCTGACTTGTTCAGTTGTTGATCTCATGTCTGACTTGTTCAGTTGCGGATCTCATGTCTGACTTGTTCAGTTGCTGATCTCATGTCTGACTTGTTCAGTTGTTGATCTCATGTCTAACTTGTTCAGTTGCGGATCTCATGTCTGACTTGTTCAGTTGTTGATGTCATGTCTGACTTGTTCAGTTGCTAATCTCATGTCTGACTTGTTCAGTAGCTAATCTCATGTCTGACTTCCACTAGTAAGAATGTTGTTACTTCAGTAGCTAATCTCATGTCTGACTTGTTCAGTAGCTAATCTCATGTCTGACTTCCACTAGTAAGAATGTTGTTACTTCAGTAGCTAATCTCATGTCAGACTTCCACTAGTAAGAATGTTGTTACTTCAGTAGCTAATCTCATGTCTGACTTCCACTAGTAAGAATGTTGTTACTTCAGTAGCTAATCTCATGTCTGACTTGTTCAGTAGCTAATCTCATGTCTGACTTCCACTAGTAAGAATGTTGTTACTTCAGTAGCTAATCTCATGTCTGACCTCCACCAGTAAGAATGTTGTTACTTCAGTAGCTAATCTCATGTCTGACTTCCACCAGTAAGAATGTTGTTACTTCAGTAGCTAATCTCATGTCTGACCTCCACCAGTAAGAATGTTGTTACTTCAGTAGCTAATCTCATGTCTGACTTCCACTAGTAAGAATGTTGTTACTTCAGTAGCTAATCTCATGTCTGACTTCCACTAGTAAGAATGTTGTTACTTCAGTAGCTAATCTCATGTCTGACTTGTTCAGTAGCTAATCTCATGTCTGACTTCCACTAGTAAGAATGTTGTTACTTCAGTAGCTAATCTCATGTCTGACCTCCACCAGTAAGAATGTTGTTACTTCAGTAGCTAATCTCATGTCTGACCTCCACCAGTAAGAATGTTGTTACTTCAGTAGCTAATCTCATGTCAGACTTGTTCAGTAGCTAATCTCATGTCTGACTTCCACTAGTAAGAATGTTGTTACTTCAGTAGCTAATCTCATGTCTGACTTCCACTAGTAAGAATGTTGTTACTTCAGTAGCTAATCTCATGTCTGACTTGTTCAGTAGCTAATCTCATGTCTGACTTCCACTAGTAAGAATGTTGTTACTTCAGTAGCTAATCTCATGTCTGACTTCCACTAGTAAGAATGTTGTTACTTCAGTAGCTAATCTCATGTCTGACTTCCACTAGTAAGAATGTTGTTACTTCAGTAGCTAATCTCATGTCTGACTTGTTCAGTAGCTAATCTCATGTCTGACTTCCACTAGTAAGAATGTTGTTACTTCAGTAGCTAATCTCATGTCTGACCTCCACCAGTAAGAATGTTGTTACTTCAGTAGCTAATCTCATGTCTGACCTCCACAGTAAGAATGTTGTTACTTCAGTAGCTAATCTCATGTCAGACCTCCACTAGTAAGAATGTTGTTACTTCAGTAGCTAATCTCATGTCTGACTTCCACTAGTAATAATGTTGTTACTTCAGTAGCTAATCTCATGTCTGACTTCCACTAGTAAGAATGTTGTTACTTCAGTAGCTAATCTCATGTCTGACTTCCACTAGTAAGAATGTTACTTCATCAAGCTTGAACTCCCCTAAGATGGCAGATTTGTCCAAGATGATGAAATCACTTTCTCTTTGTTCTCTAGTTTTAGTGAGCGGGAAATAGTTGTGATCTGAACTTGACAGTCATTTATTTGTCTGGTAGATGTGAGATGTTATATGAATTCATTGTCTGGTAGTTGTGAGATATTATATGAATTCATTGTCTGGTAGATGTGAGATATTATATGAATTCATTGTCTGGTAGATGTGAGATATTATATGAATTCATTGTCTGGTAGATGTGAGATATTATATGAGTTCATTGTCTGGTAGATGTGAGATGTTATATGAGTTCATTGTCTGGTAGATGTGAGATATTATATGAGTTCATTGTCTGGTAGATGTGAGATGTTATATTAATTCATTGTCTGGTAGATGTGAGATGTTATATGAATTCATTGTCTGGTAGATGTGAGATGTTATATGAGTTCATTGTCTGGTAGATGTGAGATATTATATGAATTCATTGTCTGCTAGATGTGAGATGTTATATGAGTTCATTGTCTGGTAGATGTGAGATGTTATATGAATTCATTGTCTGCTAGATGTGAGATATTATATGAATTAATTGTCTGGTAGTAGTGAGACATTATATGAATTCATTGTCTGGTAGTAGTGAGATATTATATGAATTCATTGTCTGGTAGATGTGAGATATTATATGAATTCATTGTCTGGTAGATGTGAGATATTATATGAATTAATTCTCTGTTAGATGTGAGATATTATATGAATTCATTGTCTGGTAGATGTGAGATATTATATGAATTCATTGTCTGGTAGTTGTGAGATATTATATGAATTCATTGTCTGGTAGATGTGAGATATTATATGAATTCATTGTCTGGTAGATGTGAGATATTATATGAATTCATTGTCTGGTAGATGTGAGATATTATATGAATTCATTGTCTGGTAGATGTGAGATGTTATGAATTCATTGTCTGGTAGTTGTGAGATATTATATGAATTCATTGTCTGGTAGATGTGAGATATTATATGAATTAATTGTCTGGTAGTAGTGAGACATTATATGAATTCATTGTCTGGTAGTAGTGAGATATTATATGAATTCATTGTCTGGTAGATGTGAGATATTATATGAATTCATTGTCTGGTAGATGTGAGATATTATATGAATTAATTCTCTGTTAGATGTGAGATATTATATGAATTCATTGTCTGGTAGATGTGAGATATTATATGAATTCATTGTCTGGTAGTTGTGAGATATTATATGAATTCATTGTCTGGTAGATGTGAGATATTATATGAATTCATTGTCTGGTAGATGTGAGATATTATATGAATTCATTGTCTGGTAGATGTGAGATATTATATGAATTAATTCTCTGGTAGATGTGAGATGTTATGAATTCATTGTCTGGTAGTTGTGAGATATTATATGAATTCATTGTCTGGTAGATGTGAGATATTATATGAATTCATTCTCTGGTAGTTGTAAGATATTATATGAATTCATTGTCTGGTAGATGTGAGATATTATATGAATACTTTGTCTGGTAGATGTGAGATATTATATGAATTCATTGTCTGGTAGATGTGAGATATTATATGAGTTCATTGTCTGGTAGATGTGAGATATTATATGAATACTTTGTCTGGTAGATATGAGATATTATATGAATTCATTGTCTGGTGGATGTGAGATATTATATGAATTCATTGTCTGGTAGATGTAAGATATTATATGAATTCATTGTCTGGTAGTTGTGAGATATTATATGAATTCATTGTCTGGTAGTTGTGAGATATTATATGAATACTTTGTCTTGTTTATTTTTGACATCACAGCCCAGAAGAGTCCATAAGCCAAACGCCAGCAGGAAACATGTCTGATGAGCTTGGAAATGAGAAGGAAGATGATGAGCCGGACCAGTCTCTACAGGTGTACAAACATAAGACTATTTATGAGGATTTCTGTGTTCACATTCTTCTCTTTGAGTTTAGTTGTGAGAGGATTTCTGTGTTCACATTCTTCTCTTTGAGTTTTGTTGTGAGAGGATTTCTGTGTTCACATTCTTCTCTTTGAGTTTTGTTGTGAGTTGTAAGAGGATTTCTGTGTTCACATTCTTCTCTTTGAGTTTAGTTCTGAGAGGATTTCTGTGTTCACATTCTTCTCTTTGAGTTTAGTTGTGAGAGGATTTCTGTGTTCACATTCTTCTCTTTGAGTTTTGTTGTGAGAGGATTTCTGTGTTCACATTCTTCTCTTTGAGTTTTGTTGTGAGTTGTAAGAGGATTTCTGTGTTCACATTCTTCTCTTTGAGTTTAGTTCTGAGAGGATTTCTGTGTTCACATTCTTCTCTTTGAGTTTAGTTGTGAGAGGATTTCTGTGTTCACATTCTTCTCTTTGAGTTTTGTTGTGAGAGGATTTCTGTGTTCACATTCTTCTCTTTGAGTTTTGTTGTTAGAGGATTTCTGTGTTCACATTCTTGTCTTTGAGTTTTGTTGTGAGTTGTGAGAGGATTTCTGTGTTCACATTCTTCTCTTTGAGTTTTGTTGTGAGTTGTGAGAGGATTTCTGTGTTCACATTCTTCTCTTTGAGTTTTGTTGTGAGTTGTGAGAGGATTTCTGTGTTCACATGACCTGGTCTATTAGATGACAGCTGTCATCTACCAATGACAACTACAGTGCTATAGTTCACTCCAATGGCAACCTCTAGCCACATTCACATTGATGCTGACATGTACCTGACTTCATCCTTCTATTAATTGCTATGTCAGTTTTGTGAGTTTATCAAAATGTTGAGCAATCACTTTATATATGTGCCCACCAATCAAAGAACACTTACCAGCCAGCCAATCAAAACTCTTGATTATCTAGCCAATTAGAAGTGTTCATGAGCTTTCCGGAATGGTTTCTCTAGCACGGCTAACATGACAATAGTTGTTGTTTCAAATTGAGATCCAGAAACAGTGGTACAGAAACAAGTCCACCTTCACGGGTGTGATACACACACACACAGTTCATCCTGAGTTTCATATTGAGAACCAGGAAGAACAGGTTGAAAGTCTGGTGAGACACTTCTGGTGCTTGTCTATCCTTAAATCATCAAGAACCAGTTTGTCTATCCTTAAATCATCAAGAATCAGTTTGTCTATCCTTAAATCATCAAGAATCAGTTTGTCTATCCTTAAATCATCAAGAACCAGGCTTGTCTATCCTTAAATCCTCAAGAACCAGCTTGTCTATCCCTAAATCCTCAAGAATCAGTTTGTCTATCCTTAAATCCTCAAGAATCAGTTTGTCTATCCTTAAATCATCAAGAACCAGCTTGTCTATCCTTAAATCCTCAAGAACCAGTTTGTCTATTCTTAAATCCTCAAGAATCAGTTTGTCAGTTTGTCTATCCTTAAATCCTCAAGAATCAGTTTGTCTATCCTTAATTCCCCACTGGTGTCATATCCTCAGCTTCTCAGGTAAAGGGTCAGTGTTTCTCCAGCCTACTGTAGGTGTTGGTAGAAGATGTTGAAACAGTGTGGCCATGTAAAGTGCTGGCTGGATCTGCAACAAGGTAATAAAGGTGGACATATGTTGGTCATGAGATGTGCTGGCTCGACCTGCAATGAGGTAATAAAGGTGGACATATGTTGGTCATGAGATGTGCTGGCTCGACCTGCAATGAGGTAATAAAGGTGGACATATGTTGGTCATGTAAAGTGCTGGCTTGACCTGCAATGCGGTAATAAAGATGGACATATGTTGGTCATGTAAAGTGCTGGTTGGTCCTTCAACAAGGTAATGAAGGTGGACATATGTTGGTCATGTAATGTGCTGGTTGGTCCTTCAACAAGGTAATGAAGGTGGACATATGTTGGTTATGTAATTTGCTGGTTGGTCCTTCAACAAGGTAATGAAGGTGGACATATGTTGGTTATGTAATGTGCTGGTTGGTCCTTCAACAAGGTAATGAAGGTGGACATATGTTGGTTATGTAATTTGCTGGTTGGTCCTTCAACAAGGTAATGAAGGTGGACATATGTTGGTTATGTAATTTGCTGGTTGGTCCTTCAACAAGGTAATGAAGGTGGACATATGTTGGTTATGTAATTTGCTGGTTGCTACATTGTAGCTGATGTTGTTGGAAGATTTGCTACAATGTAGCTGACTTTGTTGGAAGATTTGCTACAATGTAGCTGACTTTGTTGGAAGATTTGCTACAATGTAGCTGACTTTTTGAACATTTGAAAGATGAACAAGCAGGTTTTAGGAAGAACAGATCATGTGCTGATCAAATAACTACTCTACGTATAATAGTTGAACAAAGTTTAGAACTAAAATCCCCACTTTATATTGGATTCATAGATTACGAAAAGGCATTTGATAGTTTAGACAGAAGAATGCTTTGGAAGTTGCTGAGTCATTACGGAATCCCCATAAAGTTTATTAACCTGATAAAAACAATGTATGAAGGAACAAAATGTAGTGTGGTGCATGAAGGACAGCTTACAGAAGCATTTGAAATAAGAACAGGAGTAAGGCAAGGATGCCTTCTGTCTCCATTTCTCTTTCTACTGGCCATAGATTGGATTATGAAAATAACTCAAAACAACAGAAATGGGATCCAGTGGTCACTGACCAAACAACTTGATGATTTAGACTTTGCTGATGACATAGCTCTCCTATCACACAGCCACCAACAGATGCAAGATAAAATGAGTATATTAGATGAGAGATCACAACAGCTAGGACTAAAGATTAATAGAGATAAGACCAATATTATGAGAATTAATGCAGTTGGCAATAACCATATAAAACTAGGAGAAATACCTCTACTAGACGTACAATCTTATATATATCTGGGCAGTAATATAGATAAAGAGGGAGGAACAGAAAATGATACCAAAATAAGGATATCAAAAGCAAGAGGAGCTTTCATTGCACTGGGAAACATATGGAAATCCAAAGAAATTAGGCTAAATACAAAAATAAAAATTTTCAACTCAAATGTTAAGTCGGTCCTATTATATGGCTGTGAAACATGGAGAATGACAAAATTGACAATCACGAAAGTACAGACTTTCATTAATGGATAAAGAATAAAGGGATGGAAATGGCAGGACAAAGTCACTAACGTGGAATTATGGAAATGTACCGGTCAAATACCAGTGGATAAAGAGATACAGCGAAGACGATGGCGATGGATAGGACACACACTACGGAAGCCAACTGAGAGTATTACACAACAGGCCCTTTTTTGGAATCCCCAGGGGAAAAGACAAAGAGGAAGACCAAGGAATTCTTGGAGAAGACAGATAGAAGCAGAGATGAAGATGATGGGGAAGACATGGAATGATCTTAAAAGAATGGCAAAAAACAGAGCGACTTGGAAAGTGTTTGTTGAAGACCTATGCTCCACCAGGAGCTAAAAGGTAAAAGAAGAAGAAGCTGACTTTGTTGGAAGATTTGCTACAATTGAGTTTTGTCTGTGATTGAGATAGTGGAGGAGTTAGAAGGACTGACGTTGACATGCAACTTTTCTATTCCAGGCAGATGTTGATGAAGGGCAGGCAGAGCCAAGTTTCAGCTGCACTGAAATAGCTTCAGAAGTCATGACACAGCCTGTTCCTGTTGGAGAAAGTGAGTCTCTTTCCCACAAGCTAGGATAGTCTGTGCTACTAACTAGTGGGTGTAGTCTGTTGTACTAGCTAGGGGGTGTATCTGTGGTACTAGCTAGGGGGTATAGTCTGTGGTACTATCTAGGGGGTGTTATCTGTGGTACTATCTAGAGGGTGTTATCTGTGGTACTAGCTAGGGGGTATAGTCTGTGGTACTATCTAGGGGGTGTTATCTGTGGTACTATCTAGGGGGTATAGTCTGTTGTACTATCTAGGGGGTGTTGTCTGTGGTACTAGCTAGGGGGTGTAGTCTGTTGTACCAGCTAGGGGGTGTAGTCTTCTGTGGTACTAGCTAGCAGATGTTATCTGTTGTACTATCTAGGGGGTGTCGTCTGTTGTACTAGCTAGGGGAGCATAGTCTGTTGTACCAGCTAGGGGGTGTAGTCTGTGGTAACAGCTAGGGGATGTTATCTGTTGTACTATCTAGGGGTGTAGTCTGTTGTACTAGCTAGGGGGTGTAGCCTGTTGTACCAGCTAGGGGGTGTTATCTGTTGTACTATCTAGGGGGTGTAGTCTGTTGTACTAGCTAGGGGGTGTTATCTGTTGTACTAGCTAGGGGGTGTAGTCTGTTGTACCAGTTAGGAGGTGTTATCTGTTGTACCAGCTAGGGGGTGTAGTCTGTTGTACCAGCTAGAGGGTGTAGTCTGTTGTACCAGCTAGGGGTGTAGTCTGTTGTACCAGCTAGGGGGTGTAGTCTGTTGTACCAGCTAGAGGGTGTAGTCTGTTGTACCAGCTAGGGGGTGTAGTCTGTTGTACCAGCTAGGGGGTGTGGTCTGTTGTACTAGCTAGGGGGTGTTATCTGTTGTACTATCTAGGGGGTGTAGTCTGTTGTACCAGCTAGGGGGTGTAGTCTGTTGTACCAGCTAGGGGGTGTTATCTGTTGTACTATCTAGGGGTGTAGTCTGTGGTACTAGCTAGGGGGTGTAATCTGTGGCACTAGCTAGGGGGTGTAATCTGTGGCACTAGCTAGGGGTGTAATCTGTGGCACTATCTAGGGGGTGTAGTCTGTGGTACTAGCTAGGGGGTGTTATCTGTTGTACTATCTAGGGGGTGTTGTATGTGGTACTAGCTAGGGGGTGTAATCTGTGGCACTATCTAGGGGGTGTAATCTGTGGCACTATCTAGGGGGGTGTTGTCTGTGGCACTAGCTAGGGGTGTAATCTGTGGCACTAGCTAGGGGGTGTTGTCTGTGGCACTAGCTAGGCGGTGTTGTCTGTTGTTCTAGCTAGGGGGTGTTGTCTGTGGTACTAGCTAGGGGGTGTTGTCTGCTACTAGCTAGGGGGTGTTTTCTGTGCTATTACCTAGTGGGTGTAGTCTGCTACTAGCTAGGGGATGTTGTCTGTGCTACTACCTAGCGGGTGAAGTCTGTGGTACTAGCTAGGGAGTGTTGTCTGTGCTACTAACCTAGCGGGTGTAGTCTGTGGTACCACCTAGAGGGTATAGTCTGTGCTACTACCTAGGGGTGTAATCTTTAGTAGTTGATAAGAAGTGCACACACTAATAGCAGCACTGTTCTCCACATAACAGTTGCAAACCTTGAATGTAGATAGAACATAGAAAGTTTGTTACATCATAGCAATAACAAACATCATGTAACCCTAAATGGTCTCTAACATGTGTCCAGATTGTGAGAGATACAAGACAGACGAACTTGGAGTATGTGCAGGGAGTGAGCCAGTCATCTATGTTGACCATGCCGAGGTAACCACCATCACTAGCACCTGTCTGACAACAATTTCTTAAACAAACACTTGCATGCTGGGTCCTCTTTGTTCAGTTAAATATTCATTAGATACTGGGGTAGAATGTTTAGTTAAACATTAGATACTGGGGTAGAATGTTTAGTTAAACATTAGATACTGGGATAGAATGTTTAGTTAAACATTAGATACTGGGGTAGAATGTTTAGTTAAACATTAGATACTGGGGTAGAATGTTTAGTTGTACTGGTATTGTTTAGTTAGACCTGAACTGGTGAGTGCATGAAGAAACTTGCTGTGTGTATGTGTAGTGAGCTGTCAGTGTTGTCATGAGGGTAAAAAGTAAAAAAGTAAAGTACCCCCGTCACGCCAAGTGGCGTATAGGGAAATATGGTGTTAGTGACCCTATATTTTACAGACCTTCAGCACATGATTTTTGGGGTAATGTGGTCGGTATTACGCCCGTGCTGCTTTACTTTCCCAGAAAAAAATCCGGTACCCATTTAAGGCTGGGTGAACCCGGAAGCCGTCGGTTGGGATCAAACCCTACCCCTTGTCCGTGGTAGTCCAGTTCACTAACCACTGAGCTATCGCGGCTCCCTGTTGTCATGAGGGTGTTGCAGGCAAAGCTCTCAATGACAGCATTCTCAGAGCTTGATACTCCCAGCAATCTCAGTATCAGTTTTATCAAATATTCTGAGAAGAAGAAATAGTGAAAACAGTTGTAAACAATTCTTCTTGGCAGGAAGTCAACAACGATTGTTGTGAAGAGACCGCAGGCACAGGCAGCACCTGATGATGATAAGTGTCACTCACATCAGCTGAAGGCCTACACCATCCATGTTCTCTGTCTCTTCCACCTATTTTCTGAGTTGGGCTTCTCAGCTCTATAGTCAGGCTTCTCAGCTCTATAGTCAGGCTTCTCAGCTCTCAGGCTTCTCACCTCTATAGCCAGGCTTCTCAGCTCTCAGGCTTCTCACCTCTATAGCCAGGCTTCTCAGCTCTATAGCCAGGCTTCTCAGCTCTATAGTCAGGCTTCTCAGCTCTATAGCCAGGCTTCTCAGCTCTATAGCCAGGCTTCTCAGCTCTATAGTCAGGCTTCTCAGCTCTATAGTCAGGCTTCTCAGCTCTCAGGCTTCTCACCTCTATAGTCAGGCTTCTCAGCTCTATAGTCAGGCTTCTCAGCTCTATAGCCAGGCTTCTCAGCTCTCAGGCTTCTCACCTCTATAGTCAGGCTTCTCAGCTCTATAGCCAGGCTACTCAGCTCTATAGCCAGGCTTCTCAGCTCTATAGCCAGGCTTCTCAGCTCTATAGTCAGGCTTCTCAGCTCTATAGTCAGGCTTCTCAGCTCTATAGCCAGGCTTCTCAGCTCTATAGCCAGGCTTCTCAGCTCTATAGTCAGGCTTCTCAGCTCTATAGTCAGGCTTCTCACCTCTATAGTCAGACTTCTCAGCTCTATAGTCGGACTTCTCACCTCTATAGTCGGGCTTCTCAGCTCTATAGTCAGGCTTCTCAGCTCTATAGTCGGGCTTCTCACCTCTATAGTCGGGCTTTTCAGCTCTATAGTCAGGCTTCTCAGCTCTATAGTCAGGCTTCTCAGCTCTATAGTCAGGCTTCTCAGCTCTATAGTCGGGCTTCTCAGCTCTATAGTCGGGCTTCTCAACTCTATAGTCGGGCTTCTCAGCTTTATAGTCAGGCTTCTCACCTTTTAGTCGGGCTTCTCACCTTTATTGTCAGGCTTCACAGCTCTATAGTTGGGCTTCTCACCACTATAGTCGGGCTTCTCAGCTCTATAGTCAGGCTTCTCACCTCTATAGTCAGGCTTCTCACCTCTATAGTCGGTCTTCTCACCTCTATAGTTGGGCTTCTCACCTCTATAGTCGGGCTTCTTACCTCTATAGCTGTCACAGTTTGTACATCTCTAAATGAGTCTCTATATATGTCCCTCCCCTCTATAGCTGTCACAGTTTGTATATCTCTAAATGGGCCTCTATATATGTCCCTCCCCTCTCTTGCTGTCACAGTTTGTACATCTCTAAATGGGCCTCTATATATGTCCCTCCCCTTTATAGCTGCCACAGTTTGTATATTTCTACATCAGCCTCTCTATATATGTCCCTCCCCTCTCTTGCTGACACAGTGTGTACATATCTACATCAGCCTCTCTATATATGTCCCTCCCCTCTCTTGCTGTCACAGCTTGTACATGTCTAAATGAGCCTCTATATATGTCTCTGCCCTCTCTTGCTGTCACAGCTTGTACATGTCTAAATGAGCCTCTATATATGTCCCTCCCCTCTCTTGCTGTCACAGTTTGTACATCTCTAAATGAGCCTCTATATATGTCCCTCCCCTCTCTTGCTGTCACAGCTTGTACATGTCTAAATGAGCCTCTATATATGTCCCTCCCCTCTCTTGCTGTCACAGCTTGTACTTGTCTAAATGAGCCTCTATATATGTCCCTCCCCTCTATAGCTGTCACAGCTTGTACATCTCTAAATGGGCCTCTATATATGTCCCTCCCCTTTATAGCTGCCACAGTTTGTATATTTCTACATCAGCCTCTCTATATATGTCCCTCCCCTCTCTTGCTGACACAGTTTGTACATATCTACATCAGCCTCTCTATATATGTCCCTCCCCTCTCTTGCTGTCACAGCTTGTACATGTCTAAATGAGCCTCTATATATGTCCCTGCCCTCTCTTGCTGTCACAGCTTGTACATGTCTAAATGAGCCTCTATATATGTCCCTCCCCTCTCTTGCTGTCACAGTTTGTACATCTCTAAATGAGCCTCTATATATGTCCCTCCCCTCTCTTGCTGTCACAGCTTGTACATGTCTAAATGAGCCTCTATATATGTCCCTCCCCTCTATAGCTGTCACAGCTTGTACATCTCTAAATGGGCCTCTATATATGTCCCTCCCCTTTATAGCTGCCACAGTTTGTATATTTCTACATCAGCCTCTCTATATATGTCCCTCCCCTCTTTTGCTGACACAGTGTGTACATATCTACATCAGCCTCTCTATATATGTCCCTCCCCTCTCTTGCTGTCACAGCTTGTACATGTCTAAATGAGCCTCTATATATGTCCCTGCCCTCTCTTGCTGTCACAGCTTGTACATATCTAAATGAGCCTCTATATATGTCCCTCCCCTCTCTTGCTGTCACAGTTTGTACATCTCTAAATGAGCCTCTATATATGTCCCTCCCCTCTCTTGCTGTCACAGCTTGTACATGTCTAAATGAGCCTCTATATATGTCCCTCCCCTCTCTTGCTGTCACAGCTTGTACTTGTCTAAATGAGCCTCTATATATGTCCCTCCCCTCTATAGCTGTCACAGCTTGTACATCTCTAAATGGGCCTCTATATATGTCCCTCCCCTTTATAGCTGCCACAGTTTGTATATTTCTACATCAGCCTCTCTATATATGTCCCTCCCCTCTCTTGCTGACACAGTTTGTACATATCTACATCAGCCTCTCTATATATGTCCCTCCCCTCTCTTGCTGTCACAGCTTGTACATGTCTAAATGAGCCTCTATATATGTCCCTGCCCTCTCTTGCTGTCACAGCTTGTACATGTCTAAATGAGCCTCTATATATGTCCCTCCCCTCTCTTGCTGTCACAGTTTGTACATCTCTAAATGAGCCTCTATATATGTCCCTCCCCTCTCTTGCTGTCACAGCTTGTACATGTCTAAATGAGCCTCTATATATGTCCCTCCCCTCTCTTGCTGTCACAGCTTGTACTTGTCTAAATGAGCCTCTATATATGTCCCTCCCCTCTCTTGCTGTCACAGTTTGTACATCTCTAAATGAGTCTCTATATATGTCCCTCCCCTCTATAGCTGTCACAGTTTGTACATCTCTAAATGAGCCTCTATATATGTCCCTCCCCTCTATAGCTGTCACAGCTTGTACATGTCTAAATGAGCCTCTATATATGTCCCTCCCCTTTAAAGCTGCCACAGTTTGTATATTTCTACATCAGCCTCTCTATATATGTCCCTCCCCTCTCTTGCTGACACAGTTTGTACATATCTACATCAGCCTCTCTATATATGTCCCTCCCTCTCTTGCTGTCACAGCTTGTACATGTCTAAATGAGCCTCTATATATGTCCCTGCCCTCTCTTGCTGTCACAGCTTGTACATGTCTAAATGAGCCTCTATATATGTCCCTCCCCTCTCTTGCTGTCACAGTTTGTACATCTCTAAATGAGCCTCTATATATGTCCCTCCCCTCTCTTGCTGTCACAGCTTGTACATGTCTAAATGAGCCTCTATATATGTCCCTCCCCTCTATAGCTGTCACAGCTTGTACATCTCTAAATGGGCCTCTATATATGTCCCTCCCCTCTCTTGCTGTCAAATCTTGTACATGTCTAAATGAGCCTCTATATATGTCCCTCCCCTCTCTTGCTGACACAGCTTGTACATGTCTAAATGAGCCTCTATATATGTCCCTCCCCTCTCTTGCTGTCAAATCTTGTACATGTCTAAATGAGCCTCTATATATGTCCCTCCCCTCTCTTGCTGACACAGCTTGTACATGTCTAAATGAGCCTCTTTATATGTCCCTCCCCTTTCTTGCTGTCAAATCTTGTACATGTTTAAATGAGCGTCTATATATGTCCCTCCCCTCTCTTGCTGGAGCTTGACCATTGCCCTGTTTTATTGTTGACCTATGTTCTAACCTCAACTTAAACAGTTGTAACTAGAATTTCACAATATTTCTGCTCATTCATGTTCTGTTTCCCACTTTGTACTAACATGTTCTGTTTCCCACTTTGTACTAACATGTTTTGTTTCCCACTTTGTACTAACATGTTCTCTGTTTCCCACTTTGTACTAACATGTTTTGTTTCCCACTTTGTACTAACATGTTCTGTTTCCCACTTTGTACTAACATGTTCTGTTTCCCACTTTGTACTAACATGTTCTGTTTCCCACTTTGTACTAGCATGTTCTGTTTCCCACTTTGTACTAACATGTTTTGTTTCCCACTTTGTACTAACATGTTTTGTTTCCCACTTTGTACTAACATGTTTTGTTTCCCACTTTGTACTAACATGTTTTGTTTCCCACTTTGTACTAGCATGTTCTGTTTCCCACTTTCTACTAGCATGTTCTTTTTTCCACTAAAATGTTGCAATGACTTCCTGTGGCAGGAGACTGAAACATCTTGTAATGGAACTCTGCCGTTGCTACCAGAAGGGCTGATCATCAAGAAGTCCACGATACCAAGGCTGGCTTGGGTGTGTTTGCAGTGAACGACTTCCCCTGCAATACCATGTTTGGGCCAACTGTCATCAAGATTGAGAGAGATGAAGAGTTCCTACCAGATTCAGATGATTGCATGCAGGTAGGCCAACACAATACTATAACATCTCAAAGTAACATTTCAGCTCGAACCTGCAACATATTCCAGCACTAAGCCCATAATTACGCTACCTTTCTGTGACTGACGTGTTTATCTTACCATAGTAACAATTTCTAGCACTTAGATGTAATATAGATGCTCAAAGAATAGTCATTTCTGTTGACACACAGTCCTGTGTGTTCACACTAGGTGAGACATGGGGACTTGGATTTCCTGGCTCAGGTTGATTTATGATCAATTTGTCATCTGGGTCAATTTATTTTTTGACCCCATAGACCAGACGTGTTACAATGTCTATCGATACAGTCGCTGTAAGTCTCTTCGGCTAGCTCATAGCATTATTCACTGTGTTCCGCGAGTTACAAAGGCTTGTTTTGATGTTAGCAATGACTGAGGACATTTGCCTGGTCACAGCTAAAGGGAAAAACACACAATTTCTTGGAAATTGCCTTTCTTTCTTTTTTCACTAAATGGGTGGAAAACACAAATGTCTGTATCAATAGATCAACACTTATGGATCACTGGATGTGTTAATTAGGAAGGTACACGGTGGGGGGGAGATGTTTGACCACAACCAAATGTTACATTTGGAAGAATTTATGTTTTGATTTGGTAAATGTTAGGACAGCAGCGGTAAATGTTAGGACAGCAGCGGTAAATGTTAGGACATCTACAGTAAATGTTAGGACAGCAGCGGTAAATGTTAGGACAGCAGCGGTAAATGTTAGGACAGCAGCGGTAAATGTTAGGACATCTACAGTAAATGTTAGGACATCTACAGTAAATGTTAGGACATCTACAGTAAATGTTAGGACATCTACAGTAAATGTTAGGACAGCAGCGGTAAATGTTAGGACAGCAATGGTAAATGTTAGGACAGCAGCGGTAAATGTTAGGACAGCAATGGTAAATGTTAGGACAGCAGCGGTAAATGTTAGGACATCTACAGTAAATGTTAGGACATCTACAGTAAATGTTAGGACATCTACAGTAAATGTTAGGACATCTACAGTAAATGTTAGGACAGCAGCGGTAAATGTTAGGACAGCAATGGTAAATGTTAGGACAGCAGCGGTAAATGTTAGGACAGCAATGGTAAATGTTAGGACAGCAGCGGTAAATGTTAGGACAGCAATGGTAAATGTTAGGACAGCAGCGGTAAATGTTAGGACAGCAATGGTAAATGTTAGGACAGCAGCGGTAAATGTTAGGACAGCAATGGTAAATGTTAGGACAGCAGCGGTAAATGTGAGGACAACATCGTAACCTAGGATCAGTAGATGTTCCGGGATTAGAACTGTCCCCTCGTTCTTACAATTACCTGTTAGCAATGGTTTCTGTGACTCAACACACAAAATGTCAAACTTTGAGCTCAACTAAATCTATCTATCTATCTATTGACCTTTCGAGCCGTAACCGGCCCATAGGGCGTAGACCAAGATACACCTTCTCCTATATGAATTTTTGTTCTAGCAGTTTTCTTTTAAAGATATTTTATCAAATCTCGCCATCTGTCTCTGTTCTGTGCAAGCAGTTCTATCTCATTGAGGGAGCCGATTCCTGCTGCTCTTGCCTCTCTCATCAATGTTCTTCTCAGTGTCTCCCTGGGTCTTCCTCTTTTTCTTTTACCTGTTGTTTCCCATATGAGGGCTTGCT
The DNA here is from genome assembly GCA_032433765.1 of Megaustenia siamemsis. Classification (NCBI taxonomy): domain Eukaryota; kingdom Metazoa; phylum Mollusca; class Gastropoda; order Stylommatophora; family Ariophantidae; genus Megaustenia; species Megaustenia siamemsis. The sequence continues at coordinate 75,156,428 of JAVIAB010000126.1, read as the reverse complement.
TTGCTATTCGATTATTATCTCTTCTCATCACATGTCCAACGTATGACCATCGTCTTTTCTTTATTACTGAAGATATTAGTGGTTGATTGGCGATTTCTCTAATTTCCTCGTTTGTTTTGAATTCGTTCCATTCTATACCAAGTATTTTCCTTAGACATTTATTTTCGAATGCGTTCAACTTTGTTTCTATATCTCTTGTTGTTTTCCAGCTTTCACACGCATACGTAAGGGTTGATAGTACATTTGATTTGAATAGCCTAAGTTTTGTGTTTGTGCTAATGAGTTTTGATTTCCACAACTTTTCAAGGCTTCTGAAAGACATTGCTGCTTTAGCCAGTCTGATTCTAATTTCTTTGCTCGTATCCCTTCTCGATCAATGTGACTTCCAAGATAGATGAAGTGATCGATCTCTTCTACTGGTTTGTTTTCCATGTATATTTTGTCACTTGTTGGAATTAAACTTTTCATGACTTTAGTCTTTTCATGATTGACCTCAAGCCCAATTTTGCTGGCTATTGATGATAGTTCATTTGTGTTTTCTTTAGTTTGCTCAACTAAATGATATTAGTTAATTCTGCTTACAGAACTTGAGACTTTCAGGAGATGCAATGTGACATGTTTAACATCAAATGTTTGTACATTTTGAGAGAGATCTTCTTCTAGAAGCTTGGAACCTATAACAGAGCCAACCTGTGTATTGTAACTAAAGTCATGTGATAAAGACAATAAATGTGACTATAATTGCCAGGACGAAGGAGCGCCTTACTTTGTGGATGACAGGGACTCGGCTGCTTCTAACTGGATGAGACTGGTCAACACAGCCAGGTCAGAAGATGAGCAATGTGTAGTTATCTGCCACTACCAGGGAGAAATCTGCTACAGGGCAGACAGGCATATCAGAGCTGGCACTGAGATTCTGGTGAGTGTCTTTTCTCATTTCTCTCCATCAAAATTCTCTATTGCTACATCATGTTCCAATTCATCAACTACACCCATTCCTACATCATGTTTCAATTCATCAACTACACCCATTCCTACATCATGTTTCAATTCATCAAATACACCCATTTCTACATCATGTTTCAATTCATCAAATACACCCATTGCTACATCATGTTCCAATTCATCAAATACACCCATTGCTACATCATGTTTCAATTCATCAAATACACCCATTGCTACATCATGTTCCAATTCATCAAATACACCCATTCCTACATCATGTTCCAATTCATCAACTACACCCATTCCTACATCATGTTCCAATTCATCAACTACACCCATTGCTACATCATGTTCCAATTCATCAAATACACCCATTGCTACATCATGTTTCAATTCATCAAATACACCCATTGCTACATCATGTTTCAATTCATCAAATACACCCATTGCTACATCATATTCTCATCCATCAATTGTGCCCATTGCTACGTCATATTCTCATCCATCAATTGTGCCCATTGCTACGTCATATTCTCACCATCAATTTTGTCCACTGCTACATCATGTTCCAATTCATCAACTTTACCAATTGCTACATCATGTTCTCAGTTCATCAATTTTGCCCATTGCTACATCATGTTCTCATCCATCAACTTTGCCTGCCCATTGCTACATCATGATCTCATCCATCAATTGTGCCCATTGCTACATCATGATCCAATTCATCAACTACACCCATTCCTACATCATGTTCCAATTCATCAAATACACCCATTGCTACATCATGTTCCAATTCATCAACTACACCCATTCCTACATCATGTTCCAATTCATCAAATACACCCATTCCTACATCATGTTCCAATTCATCAACTACACCCATTCCTACATCATGTTCCAATTCATCAAATACACCCATTCCTACATCATGTTCCAATTCATCAACTACACCCATTCCTACATCATGTTCCAATTCATCAAATACACCCATTGCTACATCATGTTCCAATTCATCAAATACACCCATTGCTACATCATGTTCCAATTCATCAAATACACCCATTGCTACATCATGTTCCAATTCATCAACTACACCCATTCCTACATCATGTTCCAATTCATCAACTACACCCATTCCTACATCATGTTCCAATTCATCAAATACACCCATTGCTACATCATGTTCCAATTCATCAAATACACCCATTCCTACATCATGTTCCAATTCATCAAATACACCCATTCCTACATCATGTTCCAATTCATCAACTACACCCATTCCTACATCATGTTCCAATTCATCAACTACACCCATTCCTACATCATGTTCCAATTCATCAAATACACCCATTCCTACATCATGTTCCAATTCATCAACTACACCCATTCCTACATCATGTTCCAATTCATCAACTACACCCATTCCTACATCATGTTCCAATTCATCAAATACACCCATTGCTACATCATGTTTCAATTCATCAAATACACCCATTGCTACATCATATTCTCATCCATCAATTGTGCCCATTGCTACGTCATATTCTCATCCATCAATTGTGCCCATTGCTACGTCATATTCTCACCATCAATTTTGTCCATTGCTACATCATGTTCCAATTCATCAACTTTACCAATTGCTACATCATGTTCTCAGTTCATCAATTTTGCCCATTGCTACATCATGTTCTCACCCATCAACTTTGCCTGCCCATTGCTACATCATGATCTCATCCATCAATTGTGCCCATTGCTACATCATGATCCAATTCATCAACTACACCCATTCCTACATCATGTTCCAATTCATCAAATACACCCATTGCTACATCATGTTCCAATTCATCAACTACACCCATTCCTACATCATGTTCCAATTCATCAAATACACCCATTCCTACATCATGTTCCAATTCATCAAATACACCCATTCCTACATCATGTTCCAATTCATCAACTACACCCATTCCTACATCATGTTCCAATTCATCAAATACACCCATTGCTACATCATGTTCCAATTCATCAAATACACCCATTGCTACATCATGTTCCAATTCATCAACTACACCCATTCCTACATCATGTTCCAATTCATCAACTACACCCATTCCTACATCATGTTCCAATTCATCAAATACACCCATTGCTACATCATGTTCCAATTCATCAAATACACCCATTCCTACATCATGTTCCAATTCATCAAATACACCCATTCCTACATCATGTTCCAATTCATCAACTACACCCATTGCTACATCATGTTCCAATTCATCAACTACACCCATTCCTACATCATGTTCCAATTCATCAAATACACCCATTGCTACATCATGTTCCAATTCATCAACTACACCCATTCCTACATCATGTTCCAATTCATCAACTACACCCATTCCTACATCATGTTCCAATTCATCAACTACACCCATTCCTACATCATGTTCCAATTCATCAACTACACCCATTCCTACATCATGTTCCAATTCATCAAATACACCCATTGCTACATCATGTTTCAATTCATCAAATACACCCATTGCTACATCATGTTTCAATTCATCAAATACACCCATTGCTACATCATATTCTCATCCATCAATTGTGCCCATTGCTACATCATGTTTCAATTCATCAAATACACCCATTGCTACATCATGTTTCAATTCATCAAATACACCCATTGCTACATCATATTCTCATCCATCAATTGTGCCCATTGCTACATCATATTCTCATCCATCAATTGTGCCCATTGCTACGTCATATTCTCACCATCAATTTTGTCCATTGCTACATCATGTTCCAATTCATCAACTTTACCAATTGCTACATCATGTTCTCAGTTCATCAATTTTGCCCATTGCTACATCATGTTCTCATCCATCAACTTTGCCTGCCCATTGCTACATCATGATCTCATCCATCAATTTTGCCCATTGCTACATCATGATCTCATCCATCAGTTTTGCCCATTGCTACATCATGATCTCATCCATCAGTTTTGCCCATTGCTACATCATGATCTCATCCATCAATTTTGCCCATTGCTACATCATGTTCTCAATCCATCAATTTTGCCCATTGCTATATCATGTTCTCATCCATCAACTTTGCTTGCCCATTGCTACATTATGTTCTCATCAATCAAATTTGCCCATTGCTACATCATGTTCTCATCCATCAACTTTGCCTGCCCATTGCTACATCATGTTCTCATCCATCAACTTTGCTTGCCCATTGCTACATCATGTTCTCATCAATCAAATTTGCCCATTGCTACATCATGTTCCCATCCATCAACTTTGCTTGCCCATTGCTACATTATGTCCTCATCCATCAACTTTGCTTGCCCATTGCTACATCATGTTCTCATCCATCAACTTTGCTTGCCCATTGCTACATCATGTCCTCATCCATCAACTTTGCCTGCCCATTGCTACATCATGTCCTCATCCATCAACTTTGCTTGCCCATTGCTACATCATGTCCTCATCCATCAACTTTGCTTGCCCATTGCTACATTATGTCCTCATCCATCAACTTTGCTTGCCCATTGCTACATCATGTTCTCATCCATCAACTTTACCTGCCCATTGCTACATCATGTCCTCATCCATCAACTTTGCTTGCCCATTGCTACATCATGTTCCCATCCATCAACTTTGCCTGCCTATTGCTACATCATGTCCTCATCCATCAACTTTGCCTGCCCATTGCTACATCATGTCCTCATCCATCAACTTTGCTTGCCCATTGCTACATCATGTTCTCATCCATCAACTTTGCCTGCCCATTGCTACATTATTTCCTATCCATGTGGAGCCAGACCACCTGCCATACTGCCTACTCTGTGGTGTATCTATGTCGTGGTTTGTGGTAAACATGTCACACAGTCTCACCTTGCCCAAGGGACAAACCATAGTTGACATAGACAGGAAAGTGTTGTTTACACACACGCACCATCATCATCATGTCTGTTGTTTCAGGTCAGCTATGATGACAACGATGTGCAGGATCTCAGCATTCAGTTCCAGAAAGTGGATGCCTTCGACAGGAAGATTGTTGTCAAGGAGGAGATTGATACTTCTGCTTTACTTACTCAGGATGATAGTGAGTGTCTGTCTCTCTCTCTCTCTCTCTCGCTCTCTCTCTCTCTCTCTCTCTCTGTGTGAGTGAGTGAAAAAAATGGTAGAACAGATTTAGTCAAATGGTACGACAGACTTAGTCATATGGTAGGACAGACTTAGTCAAATGGCACGACAGACTTAGTCAAATGGTAGAACAGATTTAGTCAAATGGTAGGACAGACTTAGTCATATGGTAGGACAGACTTAGTCAAATGGCACGACAGACTTAGTCAAATGGTAGAACAGATTTAGTCAAATGGTAGGACAGACTTAGTCATATGGTAGGACAGACTTAGTCAAATGGTAGGACAGACTTAGTCATATGGTAGGACAGACTTAGTCATATGGTAGAACAGATTTAGTCAAATGGTAGGACAGACTTAGTCAAATGGTAGGACAGACTTAGTCATATGATGTGTATCTTATATCAAGGCCATGTAATGAATGTTGAGCCAGAGTGTGGACATGACAACATTCATGGTAAGATGTTGGTCGGTGTTACACTAAGGAGGTTGCTGGGAGGATGTGCAAGAGGGACAACCTTATAGGCATTTGTAGGGTATGAGCTGCTGCTTGGTGCCAGAGCAAGGTGTCAAAGTGGTGCAGCATAGTTGGGCTCTTCACTCACAGCAGGGGGATGTGTGCACCAGCATACAGGGGTATGTTAGCACCAGCATACAGAGAGATGTGTGCACCAGCAGACAGGGGGATGTGTGCACCAGCAGACAGAGGGACAATCTTATAGGCATTTATAGGGTATGAGCTGCTGCTTGGTGCCAGAGCAAGGTGTCAAAGTGATGCAGCATAGTTGGGCTCTTCACTCACAGCAGGGGGATGTGTGCACCAGCAGACAGAGGGATGTGTGCACCAGCATACAGAGGGACAATCTTATAGGCATTTATAGGGTATGAGCTGCTGCTTGGTGCCAGAGCAAGGTGTCAAAGTGATGCAGCATAGTTGGGCTCTTCACTCACAGCAGGGGGATGTGTGCACCAGCAGACAGGGGGATGTGTGCACCAGCAGACAGGGGGATGTGTGCACCAGCAGACAGGGGGATGTGTGCACCAGCATACAGAGGGATGTGTGCACCAGCATAGAGAGGGACAATCTTATAGGCATTTGTAGGGTATGAGCTGCTGCTTGGTGCCAGAGCAAGGTGTCAAAGTGATGCAGCATAGTTGGGCTCTTCACTCACAGCAGGGGGATGTGTGCACCAGCATACAGAGGGATGTGTGCACCAGCAGACAGGGGGATGTGTGCACCAGCAGACAGGGGGATGTGTGCACCAGCAGACAGGGGGATGTGTGCACCAGCAGACAGGGGGATGTGTGCACCAGCAGACAGGGGGATGTGTGCACCAGCAGACAGGGGGATGTGTGCACCAGCAGACAGGGGGATGTGTGCACCAGCAGACAGGGGGATGTGTGCACCAGCATAGAGAGGGACAATCTTATAGGCATTTGTAGGGTATGAGCTGCTGCTTGGTGCCAGAGCAAGGTGTCAAAGTGATGCAGCATAGTTGGGCTCTTCACTCACAGCAGGGGGAAGTGTGCACCAGCAGACAGGGGGATGTGTGCACCAGCATACAGAGGGACAATCTTATAGGCATTTATAGGGTATGAGCTGCTGCTTGGTGCCAGAGCAAGGTGTCAAAGTAGTGCAGCATAGTTGGGCTCTTCACTCACAGCAGGGGGATGTGTGCACCAGCATACAGAGGGACAATCTTATAGGCATTTATAGGGTATGAGCTGCTGCTTGGTGCCAGAGCAAGGTGTCAAAGTAGTGCAGCATAGTTGGGCTCTTCACTCACAGCAGGGGGATGTGTGCACCAGCATACAGAGGGACAATCTTATAGGCATTTATAGGGTATGAGCTGCTGCTTGGTGCCAGAGCAAGGTGTCAAAGTGGTGCAGCATAGTTGGGCTCTTCACTCACAGCAGGGGGATGTGTGCACCAGCAGACAGAGGGACAATCTTATAGGCATTTATAGGGTATGAGCTGCTGCTTGGTGCCAGAGCAAGGTGTCAAAGTGATGCAGCATAGTTGGGCTCTTCACTCACAGCAGGGGGATGTGTGCACCAGCATACAGAGGGATGTGTGCACCAGCATAGAGAGGGACAATCTTATAGGCATTTGTAGGGTATGAGCTGCTGCTTGGTGCCAGAGCAAGGTGTCAAAGTGATGCAGCATAGTTGGGCTCTTCACTCACAGCAGGGGGATGTGTGCACCAGCAGACAGAGGGATGTGTGCACCAGCATACAGAGGGACAATCTTATAGGCATTTATAGGGTATGAGCTGCTGCTTGGTGCCAGAGCAAGGTGTCAAAGTGATGCAGCATAGTTGGGCTCTTCACTCACAGCAGGGGGATGTGTGCACCAGCATACAGAGGGATGTGTGCACCAGCATACAGAGGGACAATCTTATAGGCATTTATAGGGTATGAGCTGCTGCTTGGTGCCAGAGCAAGGTGTCAAAGTGATGCAGCATAGTTGGGCTCTTCACTCACAGCAGGGGGATGTGTGCACCAGCATACAGAGGGATGTGTGCACCAGCATACAGAGGGACAATCTTATAGGCATTTATAGGGTATGAGCTGCTGCTTGGTGCCAGAGCAAGGTGTCAAAGTGATGCAGCATAGTTGGGCTCTTCACTCACAGCAGGGGGATGTGTGCACCAGCATACAGAGGGATGTGTGCACCAGCATACAGAGGGACAATCTTATAGGCATTTATAGGGTATGAGCTGCTGCTTGGTGCCAGAGCAAGGTGTCAAAGTGATGCAGCATAGTTGGGCTCTTCACTCACAGCAGGGGGATGTGTGCACCAGCAGACAGGGGGATGTGTGCACCAGCAGACAGGGGGATGTGTGCACCAGCAGACAGGGGGATGTGAGCACCAGCAGACAGGGGGATGTGTGCACCAGCAGACAGGGGGATGTGTGCACCAGCAGACAGGGGGATGTGTGCACCAGCAGACAGGGGGATGTGTGCACCAGCAGACAGGGGGATGTGTGCACCAGCAGACAGGGGATGTGTGCACCAGCAGACAGGGGGATGTGAGCACCAGCAGACAGAGGGATGTTAGCACCAGCATACAGAGGGATGTTAGCACCAGCATACAGAGGGATGTTAGCACCAGCAGACAGAGAGATGTGTGCACCAGCATACAGAGGGATGTGAGCACCAGCAGACAGAGGGATGTGAGCACCAGCAGACAGGGGGATGTGAGCACCAGCATACAGAGGGATGTGAGCACCAGCAGACAGAGGGATGTGAGCACCAGCATACAGAGGGATGTGAGCACCAGCAGACAGAGGGATGTGAGCACCAGCATACAGAGGGATGTGAGCACCAGCAGACAGAGGGATGTGTGCACCAGCAGACAGAGGGATGTGAGCACCAGCAGACAGGGGGATGTGTGCACCAGCATACAGAGGGATGTGTGCACCAGCATACAGAGGGATGTTAGCACCAGCATACAGAGGGATGTGTGCACCAGCATACAGAGGGATGTTAGCACCAGCATACAGAGGGATGTGTGCACCAGCATACAGAGGGATGTGTGCACCAGCATACAGAGGGATGTGTGCACCAGCATACAGAGGGATGCGAGCACCAGCATACAGAGGGATGCGAGCACCAGCATACAGAGGGATGTTAGCACCAGCATACAGATGTATGTAGGGATGTGTGCACCAGCATACAGAGGGATGTGTGCACCAGCATACAGAGGGATGTGTGCACCAGCATACAGAGGGATGTAGGAATGTGAGCACCAGCATACAGAGGGATGTAGGGATGTGAGCACAAGCATACAGAGGTATGTAGGGATGTGAGCACAAGCATACAGAGGTATGTAGGGATGTGAGCACCAGCATACAGAGGGATGTAGGGATGTGAGCACCAGCATACAGAGGGATGTGAGCACAAGCATACAGAGGGATGTGAGCACAAGCATACAGAGGTATGTAGGGATGTGAGCACCAGCATACAGGCTGGATTTTTTATCTATTAATTTGTGCATAACCTGTACACATTTCAGATATCTATTAATGTTGGTATAACTTGTACACATTTCAGATATCTGTTGAATTTGGTATAACTTGTACACATTTCAGATATCTATTAATTTTGGTATAACTTGTATGTACACATTTTAGATATCTATTACTTTGTGTATAACCTGTACATATTTCAGATATCTATTAATGTTGGTATAACTTGTACACATTTCAGATATCTGTTGAATTTGGTATAACTTGTACACATTTCAGATATCTATTAATTTTGGTATAACTTGTACACATTTCAGATATATATTAATGTTGGTATAACTTGTACACATTTCAGATATCTACTCATGTTCCATGTGTTACCTGGCCTTCTCACAACCTCACTACCTGCAGAAACACATGAAGAGGATGCACGGCGACAAGTACTGGCAGCTGAAGGAAGAGGAGATTATTCCGTTTGTTCTACAGAAACCTGTCGCAAACATCCTGACAAAAGTTGTTCACAAACAGGAAGACATCATTGCTGATGATGATGATGATGCTGCTGCTGCCGCTGCTGTGAGCTTTGCTGAGTCCATATCAGCAAATGATGGAGAATTGCTGAATTTCGTTGAATGCTCTGAAAAAATGTCCGACTTTTATGCAACATCAAACACACATGATGAGGCTGAACATGACGAAGATAATGACGAAGAGGTTGTATTTTTCATTAATGACGGGAACACTCACCCACAGGGGAATGAACTAAATCTGAGTTTGTTTGACGGTTCCTACACGCAAGCACCAGCCACAAACAATGCCAAGAAACGTTACAGGTGTGATGTTTGTGGGTTAGGTTTTGCCCATAGTGGAAACCTACAGACACACAAAAGAAAACATACGGGAGAGAAGCCATACAAGTGTGATGTATGTGGTGCAGCTTTTGCTCAGTTGGGTAACTTGACAACACATGTACGGAGACATACAGGAGAGAAGCCGTACAAGTGTGATTATTGTGGTATAGGATTTGCACAGATTGGTAATCTGCAGTCACATAGGAGAACACATACAGGAGAACGACCATACAAATGCGATGAGTGTGGGGTGTCGTTTGCACAGAATGGGAACCTAAAGGCTCATAAACGTACACATGCTGAGGAGATCCCGTATAAGTGCGAGATTTGTGGAGCTGGTTTTACACAGCGTGGGCACCTGCGAAGACATATGAGAATTCATACGGGAGAGAAACCATACGTCTGTGATGTTTGTGGAGCTGGGTTTACTCAGAATTGCAACCTTCAAGCTCATAAGAGGGTCCACACTGGTCAGAAGCCATATAAGTGTGACATATGTGGCGTGGGCTTTACAATGAACGGCAATCTACGGGCCCACAAGAGGAAACATGCTGGGCTGAAGCCATACAAGTGTGACGTATGTGGTGTGGGCTTCACATATAGCAGTCAACTGCAGGCCCACAAGAGGAAGCATACAGGAGAGAAGCCGTACAAGTGTGACGTATGTGGCGTAGGCTTCTTCCAGAAAGGTCACCTCCAGAGACATGCACGGAAACATACGGGGGAGAAGCCGTTCAATTGTGACATATGTGGGTCTGCTTTTACACAGAAGGGTAACTTGCAGACACATATGAGGATACATACGGGGGAGAAGCCGTACAAATGTGATACTTGTGGGGTCGGTTTTACTCAGAATAGCAATCTTCAGGCACACAAACGACGCCACGCTGGGGTGAAACCCTACAAATGTGATGTGTGTGACGCTTGTTTCGCATGGCACAGTGACTTGAATCGTCACAAGAGACGACACACTGGAGAGAAGCCCTACAAATGTGACGTGTGTTCTATGGCCTTTGCCAGCAGTGGTAACCTCCATGCTCACAAGAGAAAACACACGGGAGAGAAGCCTTTCAAATGTGACATCTGTGGCTTGCAGTTCAGCCAGAGAGGTCAACACTGGAGGCACAAGAAGAAGCATTCTGGCCAGAAGCCGTATAAATGTGACATCTGTGGCATTGGGTTCGCTCTCAATGGGAACTTGCAAGTTCACAGAAGAACCCATACTGGAGAAAAGCCGTACAAGTGTGACATTTGTGGGGCAGGCTTTTCACAGAATGGGAACCTGCGGATACATAAGAGGCAGCATTCAGGGGAGAAGCCATATAAATGTGACATCTGTGGTATGGAATTTGCTCAAAACGGAAACTTGCAGATCCACAAGCGGAGGCACACAGGAGAGAAGCCCTACAAATGTGAGATATGTGGGGTGGGGTTCTCTCACAAGGGAAACCTGCACACTCACGTCAGACGGCACTTGGAAGAGAAACCATACAAGTGTGATTTCTGCGGGGAGGTCTTCTCTCATAATAACAACCTGCAGATTCACCGCAGGGAGCACACCGGAGAGGACCCTTTCAAATGTCAACTCTGCGGTCTTATTTTTGCATACAACAGTCAACTTCAAACACACACGAGAAAACATACAGGAGAAAAGCCATACAAATGTGACATATGTGGCATATCGTTTGCCCAGAATGGTAATCTGCGAACACACAGAAGAAAACATACTGGAGAGAAACCATATAAATGTGACTTGTGTGGTGCTGCTTTCTCCCATAGCAGTCAAATTCTGACACACAAGAGAAAACATACGGGAGAGAAGCCGTACAAGTGTGATATCTGCGGAGCCTCGTTTGCCCAGAATGGTAATTTGCGAACACATAAGAGAATCCACAGTGGAGATAACCCTTTCAAGTGTGAGATTTGTGGAGTCACATTTACCCAGAACAGCAACCTTCAGGCACACATTAAGAGACATGCCCAAGGGAAGACCTACAAGTGCAGTGTTTGTTCAGCTGAGTTCACACAGAGAAGCCACATGCGAGCTCACAAGAAGACCCACACCCCAAAGAGATCACATGAATGTGATCTTTGTGGTAAGGTCTTCACCCAAAGTGGCAATCTCTACAAACACAGGAAGAAGCATTTCATAGAGAAGCCACATAAATGTGAATTCTGTGGAGTTGGTTTCACACAGCTCATCCATCTGCAGGTTCACAGAAGGAAACACACAGGAGAGAAGCCTTACAGCTGTGATCTTTGTGGGGCTGCATTTGCCTACACCAGTCAACTAGACACCCACAAAAGGAAACACACAGGAGAGAAGCCTTACCGCTGTGAGATCTGTGGGGCGTCTTTTGCCCAGAACGGTAACCTCAAGACACACAGAAAGATCCACTCTGGGGAGAAACCGCACACCTGTGATATCTGTGGTGTGAACTTTGTACACAAGAGCCAGCTGGTTCGACATACGAGAAGACATACGGGAGAGAAGCCATACAAGTGTGATGACTGTGGGGCATTGTTCGCTCAGAACGGAAACCTTCAGACACACCGGAGAATACACTCTGGGGAAAAGCCATACAGGTGTGATGCCTGCGGTGTAGCTTTTACCCAGAAGAGTAACCTTCTGGCACACAAGAAGACCCACACGGGAGAGAAAGCTTACAGGTGTGACATCTGTGGAGCTGGCTTCACACAGAACAACAACCTTCTAGCACACAAGAGAAAACACGAGGCAGAAATGTCTGACATTAAATATGTATGCAATATCGAGTTTAACAACGGTGGCGATTTGGACACAGACAAGGAGGAGCCATACAACAGTGGTGATGATGAGCCAAAGCAGGAGGAACAAAACAAATGTGAAGTGGGCTTCAGTGTCAACAACATTCTTGAGATGTACAAACTGAAACATGGCCGAGAAGTGACAGATTTTAAATATAACATTTGTGATGTCAACCTAGAACGCAGAGAGCAGCCAAAGAATGACATAGCCGACGGGCCGTATCGGTGTTATGTTTGTGATATGGGCTTTGTTCGTCATGAAAACCTTCAGGCACATATTCTGAAGCACAATGGTGATATGCTTCACATATGTGACATATGTGGTGTAGGGTTTTCCGCACATCACACTTCTTCAGGGACATAAGAAGATTCATGTCAGGGAAGAGATTTTTGCCTGTGATGTCTGTCATGTTCTGTTTGCACGCAATGCTGATTTGGAGAGACATAAAATGATACACAGTCAAGAAGGTATCACGGTGTGACACTAGTATCTTCGTGGGTCTTCTATCTATACCTTTCCTGGATACATCTATGGACACATTCATGGATACATTTCTGGGATACTTTTGTGTAAATCCAGAAAATTATCCCTGAGGATACAGTGTGAGAGGGCTAGCAGGTTCTGGCCAACTATGTGGTAGAAGTCAGCCTTCAGTGTCAGACAGATTGTGCTCTAACCAGCCATTTTGATTTGATTCTATTGACTGCCCCTTTGTTGTCACAAATTGTATGTCTCCATTTGTAGTTTGCTCGCTTGTATTTATGTTTGCTGTGTTGTATACTACAACATCAGTAGTAACCAATATTTCTTCATCATCTGGGCTCTTCCTACAGGCTAAGCCAGTTGTCTTTTTGTTTTTTTTTTTATAATTCTCAGCTTCTGTTGCAAAATGATGTCTTTGTTTACTGTCTCTCAACTAAATGATGTCTTTGTTTACCATTTCTCAGCTAAATGATGTCTTTGTTTATTCTTCTCCCATATACAGAATGATGTCTTTGTCTACTCTTGTCCCATAGACAGAATGATGGCTTTGTCTACTCTTGTCCCATAGACAGAATGATGTCTTTGTTTATTCTTCTCCCATAGACAGAATGATGGCTTTGTCTACTCTTGTCCCATAGACAGAATGATGTCTTTGTCTACTCTTGTCCCATAGACAGAATGATGTCTTTGTCTACTCTTGTCCCATAGACAGAATGATGTCTTTGTCTACTCTTGTCCCATAGACAGAATGATGTCTTTGTCTACTCTTCTCCCATAGACAGAATGATGGCTTTGTCTACTCTTGTCCCATAGACAGAATGATGGCTTTGTCTACTCTTGTCTCATAGACAGAATGATGTCTTTGTCTACTCTTCTCCCATAGACAGAATGATGTCTTTATCTACTCTTGTCCCATATACAGAATGATGTTTTTGTCTACTCTTGTCCCATATACAGAATGATGTCTTTGTCTACTCTTGTCCCATAGACAGAATGATGTCTTTGTCTACTCTTGTCCCATAGACAGAATGATGTCTTTATCTACTCTTGTCCCATAGACAGAATGATGTCTTTGTCTACTCTTGTCCCATAGACAGAATGATGTCTTTGTCTACTCTTGTCCCATAGACAGAATGATGTCTTTGTCTACTCTTGTCCCATAGACAGAATGATGTCTTTATCTACTCTTGTCCCATAGGCAGAATGATGTCTTTGTCTATTCTTCTCCCATAGGCAGAATGATGTCTTTGTCTATTCTTCTCCCATAGACAAAATGATGTCTTTGTCTATTCTTCTCCCATAGACAGAATGATGTATTTGTCTATTCTTCTCCCATAGACAGAATGATGTCTTTGTCTATTCTTCTCCCATAGACAGAATGATGTATTTGTCTACTCTTGTCCCATAGACAGAATGATGTATTTGTCTATTCTTCTCCCATAGACAGAATGATGTATTTGTCTATTCTTCTCCCATAGACAGAATGATGTATTTGTCTATTCTTCTCCCATAGACAGAATGATGTCTTTGTCTACTCTTGTCCCATAGACAGAATGATGTATTTGTCTATTCTTCTCCCATAGACAGAATGATGTCTTTGTCTACTCTTGTCCCATAGACAGAATGATGTCTTTGTCTACTCTTGTCCCATATACAGAATGATGTCTTTGTCTACTCTTGTCCCATAGACAGAATGATGTCTTTGTCTACTCTTGTCCCATAGACAGAATGATGTCTTTGTCTACTCTTGTCCCATAGACAGAATGATGTCTTTGTCTACTCTTGTCCCATATACAGAATGATGTCTTTGTCTACTCTTGTCCCATAGACAGAATGATGTCTTTGTCTACTCTTGTCCCATAGACAGAATGATGTCTTTGTCTACTCTTGTCTCATAGACAGAATGATGGCTTTGTCTACTCTTGTCCCATAGACAGAATGATGTCTTTGTCTACTCTTGTCCCATAGACAGAATGATGTCTTTGTCTACTCTTGTCCCATAATTATTCCAAACCAACCTTGTGAAGGTGGAAAATGAGAGGTGGCTGTTGACTACCAAAGTGAATGTTGTAGCAGCCTACAAGTGCCCTTTGTCTCATGTCCAACTCTCAACCATGCCATCTTTGATACGCAATAATCTCTTGTAAATATATTGACTGTGACTGTCATCAAGGTGTGATGGTGCGCTTCTTGCATGTGAGATGTTGAGTGAAGTCTCGCCTGTTGGGAACATTTAACTGTGGCCAGTTGTAGTTTTGTTCAAGGTTTCAACCAAGCCCAGCTTGTGTGTGTGAGTGCTGAGGCCATCAACACAATTACCAGCTAGAGATCTTCCACTACTGTTGTTCCATTCAGATCTTAGAACATTGCTAGTTGGTGATGGGCTGGTGGGGGAGGGGGCTAATGGGCTTGTGGTTTAATGTTGGTGGGCTTGGGTTGAGTGAGTTAGTGTTGGTGTGCTTGGGTTGAGGGAGTTAGTGTTGGTGTGCTTGGGTTGAGTGAGTTAGTGTTGGTGTGCTTGGGTTGAGGGAGTTAGTGTTTGTGGGCTTGGGTTGAGGGAGTTAGTGTTGGTGGGCTTGGGTTGAGGGAGTTAGTGTTGGTGGGCTTGGGTTGAGGGAGTTAGTGTTGGTGTGCTTGGGTTGAGGGAGTTAGTGTTGGTGGGCTTGGGTTGAGGGAGTTAGTGTTGGTGGGCTTGGGTTGAGGGAGTTGGTGTTGGTGGGCTTGGGTTGAGGGAGTTAATGTTGGTGTGCTTGGGTTGAGGGAGTTAGTGTTGGTGGGCTTGGGTTGAGGGAGTTAATGTTGGTGGGCTTGGGTTGAGGGAGTTAATGTTGGTGTGCTTGGGTTGAGGGAGTTAGTGTTGGTGGGCTTGGGTTGAGGGAGTTAATGTTGGTGTGCTTGGGTTGAGGGAGTTAGTGTTGGTGGGCTTGGGTTGAGGGAGTTAGTGTTGGTGGGCTTGGGTTGAGGGAGTTAGTGTTGGTGTGCTTGGGTTGAGGGAGTTAGTGTTGGTGTGCTTGGGTTGAGTGAGTTAGTGTTGGTGTGCTTGGGTTGAGGGAGTTAGTGTTGGTGTGCTTGGGTTGAGGGAGTTAGTGTTGGTGTGCTTGGGTTGAGGGAGTTAGTGTTGGTGTGCTTGGGTTGAGTGAGTTAGTGTTGGTGTGCTTGGGTTGAGGGAGTTAGTGTTGGTGGGCTTGGGTTGAGTGAGTTAGTGTTGGTGGGCTTGGGTTGAGTGAGTTAGTGTTGGTGGGCTTGGTTGAGTGAGTTAGTGTTGGTGGGCTTGGGTTGAGTGAGTTAGTGTTGGTGGACTTTGGTGGAGGGAGTTAGTGTTGGTGGGCTTGGGTTGAGGGAGTTAATGTTGGTGTGCTTGGGTGAGGGAGTTAGTGTTTGTGGGCTTGGGTTGAGGGAGTTAGTGTTGGTGGGCTTGGGTTGAGGGAGTTAGTGTTGGTGGGCTTGGGTTGAGGGAGTTAGTGTTGGTGTGCTTGGGTTGAGGGAGTTAGTGTTGGTGGGCTTGGGTTGAGGGAGTTAGTGTTGGTGGGCTTGGGTTGAGGGAGTTGGTGTTGGTGGGCTTGGGTTGAGGGAGTTAATGTTGGTGTGCTTGGGTTGAGGGAGTTAGTGTTGGTGGGCTTGGGTTGAGGGAGTTAATGTTGGTGGGCTTGGGTTGAGGGAGTTAATGTTGGTGTGCTTGGGTTGAGGGAGTTAGTGTTGGTGGGCTTGGGTTGAGGGAGTTAATGTTGGTGTGCTTGGGTTGAGGGAGTTAGTGTTGGTGGGCTTGGGTTGAGGGAGTTAGTGTTGGTGGGCTTGGGTTGAGGGAGTTAGTGTTGGTGTGCTTGGGTTGAGGGAGTTAGTGTTGGTGGGCTTGGGTTGAGGGAGTTAGTGTTGGTGTGCTTGGGTTGAGTGAGTTAGTGTTGGTGTGCTTGGGTTGAGGGAGTTAGTGTTGGTGTGCTTGGGTTGAGGGAGTTAGTGTTGGTGTGCTTGGGTTGAGGGAGTTAGTGTTGGTGTGCTTGGGTTGAGGGAGTTAGTGTTGGTGTGCTTGGGTGAGGGAGTTAGTGTTGGTGTGCTTGGGTTGAGGGAGTTAGTGTTGGTGTGCTTGGGTTGAGTGAGTTAGTGTTGGTGTGCTTGGGTTGAGGGAGTTAGTGTTGGTGGGCTTGGGTTGAGTGAGTTAGTGTTGGTGGGCTTGGGTTGAGTGAGTTAGTGTTGGTGGGCTTGGGTTGAGTGAGTTAGTGTTGGTGGGCTTGGTTGAGTGAGTTAGTGTTGGTGGACTTTGGTGGAGGGAGTTAGTGTTGGTGGGCTTGGGTTGAGGGAGTTAATGTTGGTGGGCTTGGGTTGAGGGAGTTAGTGTTGGTGGGCTTGGGTTGAGTGAGTTAGTGTTGGTGGGCTTGGGTTGAGTGAGTTAGTGTTGGTGGGCTTGGGTTGAGTGAGTTAGTGTTGGTGGGCTTGGGTTGAGTGAGTTAGTGTTGGTGGGCTTGGGTTGAGGGAGTTAGTGTTGGTGGACTTGGGTTGAGGGAGTTAGTGTTGGTGTGCTTGGGTTGAGGGAGTTAGTGTTGGTGTGCTTGGGTTGAGGGAGTTAGTGTTGGTGTGCTTGGGTTGAGGGAGTTAGTGTTGGTGGGCTTGGGTTGAGGAGTTAGTGTTGGTGGACTTGGGTTGAGGGAGTTAGTGTTGGTGGGCTTGGGTTGAGGGAGTTAGTGTTGGTGGGCTTGGGTTGAGGGAGTTAGTGTTGGTGTGCTTGGGTTGAGGGAGTTAGTGTTGGTGGGCTTGGGTTGAGGGAGTAAGTGTTAGTGTGCTTGGGTTGAGGGAGTTAGTGTTGGTGTGCTTGGGTGAGGGAGTTAGTGTTGGTGGACTTGGGTTGAGGGAGTTAATGTTGGTGTGCTTGGGTTGAGGGAGTTAGTGTTGGTGGACTTGGGTTGAGGGAGCTAGTGTTGGTGTGCTTGGGTTGAGGGAGTTAGTGTTGGTGGACTTGGGTTGAGGGAGTTAATGTTGGTGTGCTTGGGTTGAGGGAGTTGGTGTTGGTGTGCTTGGGTTGAGGGAGTTAGTGTTGGTGTGCTTGGGTTGAGGGAGTTGGTGTTGGTGGGCTTGGGTTGAGGGAGTTAGTGTTGGTGTGCTTGGGTTGAGGGAGTTAGTGTTGGTGGACTTGGGTTGAGGGAGTTGGTGTTGGTGGACTTGGGTTGAGGGAGTTGGTGTTGGTGGACTTGGGTTGAGGGAGTTGGTGTTGGTGGACTTGGGTTGAGGGAGTTAGTGTTGGTGTGCTTGGGTTGAGGGAGTTGGTGTTGGTGGACTTGGGTTGAGGGAGTTAGTGTTAGTGTGCTTGGGTTGAGGGAGTTAGTGTTGGTGTGCTTGGGTTGAGGGAGTTAGTGTTGGTGTGCTTGGGTTGAGGGAGTTAGTGTTAGTGTGCTTGGGTTGAGGGAGTTAGTGTTGGTGTGCTTGGGTTGAGGGAGTTAGTGTTGGTGTGCTTGGGTTGAGGGAGTTGGTGTTGGTGGACTTGGGTTGAGGGAGTTAGTGTTGGTGGGCTTGGGTTGAGGGAGTTAGTGTTGGTGTGCTTGGGTTGAGGGAGTTAGTGTTGGTGTGCTTGGGTTGAGGGAGTTAGTGTTGGTGGGCTTGGGTTGAGGGAGTTAGTGTTGGTGGGCTTGGGTTGAGGGAGTTGGTGTTGGTGGGCTTGGGTTGAGGGAGTTGGTGTTGGTGGGCTTGGGTTGAGGGAGTTAGTGTTGGTGGGCTTGGGTTGAGGGAGTTAGTGTTGGTGGGCTTGGGTTGAGGGAGTTAGTGTTGGTGGACTTGGGTTGAGTGAGTTGGTGTTAGTGTGCTTGGGTTGAGGGAGTTAGTGTTGGTGGGCTTGGGTTGAGGGAGTTAGTGTTGGTGGGCTTGGGTTGAGGGAGTTAGTGTTGGTGGGCTTGGGTTGAGGGAGTTGGTGTTGGTGGGCTTGGGTTGAGGGAGTTGGTGTTGGTGGGCTTGGGTTGAGGGAGTTAGTGTTGGTGTGCTTGGGTTGAGGGAGTTGGTGTTGGTGGACTTGGGTTGAGGGAGTTAGTGTTGGTGGGCTTGGGTTGAGGGAGTTAGTGTTGGTGTGCTTGGGTTGAGGGAGTTAGTGTTGGTGTGCTTGGGTTGAGGGAGTTAGTGTTGGTGGGCTTGGGTTGAGGGAGTTAGTGTTGGTGGGCTTGGGTTGAGGGAGTTGGTGTTGGTGGGCTTGGGTTGAGGGAGTTGGTGTTGGTGGGCTTGGGTTGAGGGAGTTAGTGTTGGTGGGCTTGGGTTGAGGGAGTTAGTGTTGGTGGGCTTGGGTTGAGGGAGTTAGTGTTGGTGGACTTGGGTTGAGTGAGTTGGTGTTAGTGTGCTTGGGTTGAGGGAGTTAGTGTTGGTGGGCTTGGGTTGAGGGAGTTAGTGTTGGTGGGCTTGGGTGAGGGAGTTAGTGTTGGTGGGCTTGGGTTGAGGGAGTTGGTGTTGGTGGGCTTGGGTTGAGGGAGTTGGTGTTGGTGGCTTGGGTTGAGGGAGTTAGTGTTGGTGGGCTTGGGTTGAGGGAGTTAGTGTTGGTGGGCTTGGGTTGAGGGAGTTAGTGTTGGTGGACTTGGGTTGAGTGAGTTGGTGTTAGTGTGCTTGGGTTGAGGGAGTTAATGTTGGTGGACTTGGGTTGAGTGAGTTAGTGTTGGTGTGCTTGGGTTGAGGGAGTTAGTGTTGGTGGACTTGGGTTGAGGGAGTTAGTGTTGGTGGGCTTGGGTTGAGTGAGTTAGTGTTGGTGGGATTGGGTTGAGGGAGTTAGTGTTGGTGGGCTTGGGTTGAGGGAGTTAGTGTTGGTGGGCTTGGGTTGAGGGAGTTAGTGTTAGTGTGCTTGGGTTGAGGGAGTTAATGTTGGTGGGCTTGGGTTGAGGGAGTTAGTGTTGGTGGGCTTGGTTGAGGGAGTTAGTGTTGGTGGGCTTGGGTTGAGGGAGTTAGTGTTGGTGGGCTTGGGTTGAGGGAGTTAGTGTTGGTGTGCTTGGGTTGAGGGAGTTAATGTTGGTGTGCTTGGGTTGAGGGAGTTAGTGTTGGTGTGCTTGGGTTGAGGGAGTTAGTGTTGGTGGGCTTGGGTTGAGGGAGTTAGTGTTGGTGGACTTGGGTTGAGGGAGTTAGTGTTGGTGGGCTTGGGTTGAGGGAGTTAGTGTTGGTGGACTTGGGTTGAGGGAGTTAGTGTTGGTGGGCTTGGGTTGAGGGAGTTAGTGTTGGTGGGCTTGGGTTGAGGGAGTTAGTGTTGGTGGGCTTGGGTTGAGGGAGTTAGTGTTGGTGTGCTTGGGTTGAGGGAGTTAATGTTGGTGGACTTGGGTTGAGGGAGTTGGTGTTAGTGTGCTTGGGTTGAGGGAGTTAGTGTTGGTGGACTTGGGTTGAGGAAGTTAGTGTTGGTGTGCTTGGGTTGAGGGAGTTAATGTTGGTGGACTTGGGTTGAGGGAGTTAGTGTTGGTGTGCTTGGGTTGAGGGAGTTAGTGTTGGTGTGCTTGGGTTGAGGGAGTTAGTGTTGGTGGGCTTGGGTTGAGGGAGTTAGTGTTGGTGGACTTGGGTTGAGGGAGTTAGTGTTGGTGGGCTTGGGTTGAGGGAGTTAGTGTTGGTGGGCTTGGGTTGAGGGAGTTAGTGTTGGTGTGCTTGGGTTGAGGGAGTTAGTGTTGGTGGGCTTGGGTTGAGGGAGTAAGTGTTAGTGTGCTTGGGTTGAGGGAGTTAGTGTTGGTGTGCTTGGGTTGAGGGAGTTAGTGTTGGTGGACTTGGGTTGAGGGAGTTAATGTTGGTGTGCTTGGGTTGAGGGAGTTAGTGTTGGTGGACTTGGGTTGAGGGAGCTAGTGTTGGTGTGCTTGGGTTGAGGGAGTTAGTGTTGGTGGACTTGGGTTGAGGGAGTTAATGTTGGTGTGCTTGGGTTGAGGGAGTTGGTGTTGGTGTGCTTGGGTTGAGGGAGTTAGTGTTGGTGTGCTTGGGTTGAGGGAGTTGGTGTTGGTGGGCTTGGGTTGAGGGAGTTAGTGTTGGTGTGCTTGGGTTGAGGGAGTTAGTGTTGGTGGACTTGGGTTGAGGGAGTTGGTGTTGGTGGACTTGGGTTGAGGGAGTTGGTGTTGGTGGACTTGGGTTGAGGGAGTTGGTGTTGGTGGACTTGGGTTGAGGGAGTTAGTGTTGGTGTGCTTGGGTTGAGGGAGTTGGTGTTGGTGGACTTGGGTTGAGGGAGTTAGTGTTAGTGTGCTTGGGTTGAGGGAGTTAGTGTTGGTGTGCTTGGGTTGAGGGAGTTAGTGTTGGTGTGCTTGGGTTGAGGGAGTTAGTGTTAGTGTGCTTGGGTTGAGGGAGTTAGTGTTGGTGTGCTTGGGTTGAGGGAGTTAGTGTTGGTGTGCTTGGGTTGAGGGAGTTGGTGTTGGTGGACTTGGGTTGAGGGAGTTAGTGTTGGTGGGCTTGGGTTGAGGGAGTTAGTGTTGGTGTGCTTGGGTTGAGGGAGTTAGTGTTGGTGTGCTTGGGTTGAGGGAGTTAGTGTTGGTGGGCTTGGGTTGAGGGAGTTAGTGTTGGTGGGCTTGGGTTGAGGGAGTTGGTGTTGGTGGGCTTGGGTTGAGGGAGTTGGTGTTGGTGGGCTTGGGTTGAGGGAGTTAGTGTTGGTGGGCTTGGGTTGAGGGAGTTAGTGTTGGTGGGCTTGGGTTGAGGGAGTTAGTGTTGGTGGACTTGGGTTGAGTGAGTTGGTGTTAGTGTGCTTGGGTTGAGGGAGTTAGTGTTGGTGGGCTTGGGTTGAGGGAGTTAGTGTTGGTGGGCTTGGGTTGAGGGAGTTAGTGTTGGTGGGCTTGGGTTGAGGGAGTTGGTGTTGGTGGGCTTGGGTTGAGGGAGTTGGTGTTGGTGGGCTTGGGTTGAGGGAGTTAGTGTTGGTGTGCTTGGGTTGAGGGAGTTGGTGTTGGTGGACTTGGGTTGAGGGAGTTAGTGTTGGTGGGCTTGGGTTGAGGGAGTTAGTGTTGGTGTGCTTGGGTTGAGGGAGTTAGTGTTGGTGTGCTTGGGTTGAGGGAGTTAGTGTTGGTGGGCTTGGGTTGAGGGAGTTAGTGTTGGTGGGCTTGGGTTGAGGGAGTTGGTGTTGGTGGGCTTGGGTTGAGGGAGTTGGTGTTGGTGGGCTTGGGTTGAGGGAGTTAGTGTTGGTGGGCTTGGGTTGAGGGAGTTAGTGTTGGTGGGCTTGGGTTGAGGGAGTTAGTGTTGGTGGACTTGGGTTGAGTGAGTTGGTGTTAGTGTGCTTGGGTTGAGGGAGTTAGTGTTGGTGGGCTTGGGTTGAGGGAGTTAGTGTTGGTGGGCTTGGGTTGAGGGAGTTAGTGTTGGTGGGCTTGGGTTGAGGGAGTTGGTGTTGGTGGGCTTGGGTTGAGGGAGTTGGTGTTGGTGGGCTTGGGTTGAGGGAGTTAGTGTTGGTGGGCTTGGGTTGAGGGAGTTAGTGTTGGTGGGCTTGGGTTGAGGGAGTTAGTGTTGGTGGACTTGGGTTGAGTGAGTTGGTGTTAGTGTGCTTGGGTTGAGGGAGTTAATGTTGGTGGACTTGGGTTGAGTGAGTTAGTGTTGGTGTGCTTGGGTTGAGGGAGTTAGTGTTGGTGGACTTGGGTTGAGGGAGTTAGTGTTGGTGGGCTTGGGTTGAGTGAGTTAGTGTTGGTGGGATTGGGTTGAGGGAGTTAGTGTTGGTGGGCTTGGGTTGAGGGAGTTAGTGTTGGTGGGCTTGGGTTGAGGGAGTTAGTGTTAGTGTGCTTGGGTTGAGGGAGTTAATGTTGGTGGGCTTGGGTTGAGGGAGTTAGTGTTGGTGGGCTTGGGTTGAGGGAGTTAGTGTTGGTGGGCTTGGGTTGAGGGAGTTAGTGTTGGTGGGCTTGGGTTGAGGGAGTTAGTGTTGGTGTGCTTGGGTTGAGGGAGTTAATGTTGGTGTGCTTGGGTTGAGGGAGTTAGTGTTGGTGTGCTTGGGTTGAGGGAGTTAGTGTTGGTGGGCTTGGGTTGAGGGAGTTAGTGTTGGTGGACTTGGGTTGAGGGAGTTAGTGTTGGTGGGCTTGGGTTGAGGGAGTTAGTGTTGGTGGACTTGGGTTGAGGGAGTTAGTGTTGGTGGGCTTGGGTTGAGGGAGTTAGTGTTGGTGGGCTTGGGTTGAGGGAGTTAGTGTTGGTGGGCTTGGGTTGAGGGAGTTAGTGTTGGTGTGCTTGGGTTGAGGGAGTTAATGTTGGTGGACTTGGGTTGAGGGAGTTGGTGTTAGTGTGCTTGGGTTGAGGGAGTTAGTGTTGGTGGACTTGGGTTGAGGAAGTTAGTGTTGGTGTGCTTGGGTTGAGGGAGTTAATGTTGGTGGACTTGGGTTGAGGGAGTTAGTGTTGGTGTGCTTGGGTTGAGGGAGTTAGTGTTGGTGTGCTTGGGTTGAGGGAGTTAGTGTTAGTGTGCTTGGGTTGAGGGAGTTAGTGTTGGTGTGCTTGGGTTGAGGGAGTTAGTGTTGGTGTGCTTGGGTTGAGGGAGTTGGTGTTGGTGGACTTGGGTTGAGGGAGTTAGTGTTGGTGGGCTTGGGTTGAGGGAGTTAGTGTTGGTGTGCTTGGGTTGAGGGAGTTAGTGTTGGTGTGCTTGGGTTGAGGGAGTTAGTGTTGGTGGGCTTGGGTTGAGGGAGTTAGTGTTGGTGGGCTTGGGTTGAGGGAGTTGGTGTTGGTGGGCTTGGGTTGAGGGAGTTGGTGTTGGTGGGCTTGGGTTGAGGGAGTTAGTGTTGGTGGGCTTGGGTTGAGGGAGTTAGTGTTGGTGGGCTTGGGTTGAGGGAGTTAGTGTTGGTGGACTTGGGTTGAGTGAGTTGGTGTTAGTGTGCTTGGGTTGAGGGAGTTAGTGTTGGTGGGCTTGGGTTGAGGGAGTTAGTGTTGGTGGGCTTGGGTTGAGGGAGGTAGTGTTGGTGGGCTTGGGTTGTGGGAGTTGGTGTTGGTGGGCTTGGGTTGAGGGAGTTGGTGTTGGTGGGCTTGGGTTGAGGGAGTTAGTGTTGGTGGACTTGGGTTGAGGGAGTTAGTGTTGGTGGGCTTGGGTTGAGTGAGTTAGTGTTGGTGGGATTGGGTTGAGGGAGTTAGTGTTGGTGGGCTTGGGTTGAGGGAGTTAGTGTTGGTGGGCTTGGGTTGAGGGAGTTAGTGTTAGTGTGCTTGGGTTGAGGGAGTTAATGTTGGTGGGCTTGGGTTGAGGGAGTTAGTGTTGGTGGGCTTGGGTTGAGGGAGTTAGTGTTGGTGGGCTTGGGTTGAGGGAGTTAGTGTTGGTGGGCTTGGGTTGAGGGAGTTAGTGTTGGTGTGCTTGGGTTGAGGGAGTTAATGTTGGTGTGCTTGGGTTGAGGGAGTTAGTGTTGGTGTGCTTGGGTTGAGGGAGTTAGTGTTGGTGGGCTTGGGTTGAGGGAGTTAGTGTTGGTGGACTTGGGTTGAGGGAGTTAGTGTTGGTGGGCTTGGGTTGAGGGAGTTAGTGTTGGTGGACTTGGGTTGAGGGAGTTAGTGTTGGTGGGCTTGGGTTGAGGGAGTTAGTGTTGGTGGGCTTGGGTTGAGGGAGTTAGTGTTGGTGGGCTTGGGTTGAGGGAGTTAGTGTTGGTGTGCTTGGGTTGAGGGAGTTAATGTTGGTGGACTTGGGTTGAGGGAGTTGGTGTTAGTGTGCTTGGGTTGAGGGAGTTAGTGTTGGTGGACTTGGGTTGAGGAAGTTAGTGTTGGTGTGCTTGGGTTGAGGGAGTTAATGTTGGTGGACTTGGGTTGAGGGAGTTAGTGTTGGTGTGCTTGGGTTGAGGGAGTTAGTGTTGGTGTGCTTGGGTTGAGGGAGTTAGTGTTAGTGTGCTTGGGTTGAGGGAGTTAATGTTGGTGGACTTGGGTTGAGGGAGTTAGTGTTGGTGTGCTTGGGTTGAGGGAGTTAGTGTTAGTGTGCTTGGGTTGAGGGAGTTAATGTTGGTGGACTTGGGTTGAGGGAGTTAGTGTTGGTGTGCTTGGGTTGAGGGAGTTAGTGTTAGTGTGCTTGGGTTGAGGGAGTTAGTGTTGGTGGGCTTGGGTTGAGGGAGTTAGTGTTGGTGGGCTTGGGTTGAGGGAGTTGGTGTTGGTGGGCTTGGGTTGAGGGAGTTAGTGTTGGTGGGCTTGGGTTGAGGGAGTTAGTGTTGGTGGGCTTGGGTTGAGGGAGTTAGTGTTGGTGGGCTTGGGTTGAGGGAGTTAGTGTTGGTGTGCTTGGGTTGAGGGAGTTAGTGTTCGTGTGCTTGGGTTGAGGGAGTTAATGTTGGTGGACTTGGGTTGAGGGAGTTAGTGTTGGTGTGCTTGGGTTGAGGGAGTTAGTGTTAGTGTGCTTGGGTTGAGGGAGTTAGTGTTGGTGGGCTTGGGTTGAGGGAGTTAGTGTTGGTGGGCTTGGGTTGAGGGAGTTAGTGTTGGTGGGCTTGGGTTGAGGGAGTTAGTGTTGGTGGGCTTGGGTTGAGGGAGTTAGTGTTGGTGTGCTTGGGTTGAGGGAGTTAGTGTTAGTGTGCTTGGGTTGAGGGAGTTAGTGTTGGTGTGCTTGGGTTGAGGGAGTTAGTGTTGGTGTGCTTGGGTTGAGGGAGTTAGTGTTGGTGGACTTGGGTTGAGGGAGTTAGTTGGTGGGCTTGGGTTGAGGGAGTTAGTGTTAGTGTGCTTGGGTTGAGTGAGTTAGTGTTGGTGTGCTTGGGTTGAGGGAGTTAGTGTTGGTGTGCTTGGGTTGAGGGAGTTAGTGTTGGTGTGCTTGGGTTGAGGGAGTTAGTGTTGGTGGGCTTGGGTTGAGGGAGTTAGTGTTGGTGGACTTGGGTTGAGGGAGTTAGTGTTGGTGTGCTTGGGTTGAGGGAGTTAGTGTTAGTGTGCTTGGGTTGAGGGAGTTAGTGTTGGTGTGCTTGGGAATTTAATGTTTATAGGCTTGGGTTGAGTGAGTTGGTGGGCTTGGGTTGAGGGAGTTAGTGTTGGTGTGCTTGGGAATTTAATGTTTATAGGCTTGGGTTGAGTGAGTTGGTTGGCTTGGGTTGAGTGAGTTAGTGTTGGTGTGCTTGGGTTGAGTGAGTTAGTTGGTGGGCTTGGGTTGAGGGAGTTAGTGTTGGTGTGCTTGGGTTGAGTGAGTTAGTTGGTGGGCTTGGGTTGAGGGAGTTAGTGTTAGTGTGCTTGGGTTGAGTGAGTTAGTTGGTGGGCTTGGGTTGAGGGAGTTAGTGCTGATAGTCTTTTTGGTGAGGGAGTTAGTGCTGATAGACTTGTTGGTGAGGGAGTTAGTGCTGATAGGCTTGTTGGTGAGGGAGTTAGTGCTGATAAGCTTGTTGGTGGGGGAGTTAGTACTGATAGGCTTGTTGGTGAGGGAGTTAGTGCTGATAGGCTTGTTGGTGAAGGAGTTAGTGCTGATAGGCTTGTTGTGAGGGAGTTAGTACTAAGCTAGTTGGTGAGGGAGTTAGTGCTGATAGGCTTGTTGGTGAGGGAGTTAGTGCTGATAGGCTTGTTGGTGAGGGAGTTAGTGCTGATAGACTTGTTGGTGAGGGAGTTAGTGCTGATAGGCGTGTTGGTGAGGGAGTTAGTCCTGATAGGCTTGTTGGTGAGGGAGTTAGTGCTGATAGACTTGTTGGTGAGGGAGTTAGTGCTGATAGGCTTGTTGGTGAGGGAGTTAGTGTTGATAGGATTTTTGGTGAGGGAGTTAGTGCTGATAGGCTTGTTGGTGAGGGAGTTAGTGCTGATAGACTTGCAATGTTAGCGTTCACAACAGCTGTCTTGACTGTGATATGGTGTCTTGTTGAACAACTTGTATCTGAACTGTCTGCTCCATAAATGTTGTAGTGGATGCTGCCAGCTCATGTGTGGATGTTGTGTGCTACCGTCTGTACATAGCCAGCAGCAACTTACTCTTAAACAGATCATCTAGATGTAGAGTTGTGGGCAAGACATTAGTAGAACAGATATATATCTTTAGATGTAGAGATGTGGGCAAGACATTAGTGGAACAGATATAGATCTTCAGATGTAGAGTTGTGGGCAAGACATTAGTAGAACAGATATAGATCTTTAGATGTAGAGATAAACAAGACATTAGTAGAACAGATATAGATCTTTAGATGTAGAGTTGTGGGCAAGACATTAGTAGAACAGATATAGATCTTTAGATGTAGAGTTGTGGGCAAGACATTAGTAGAACAGATATAGATCTTTAGATGTAGAGATGTGGGCAAGACATTAGTAGAACAGATATAGATCTTTAGATGTAGAGTTGTGGGCAAGACATTAGTAGAACAGATATAGATCTTTAGATGTAGAGTTGTGGGCAAGACATTAGTAGAACAGATATAGATCTTTAGATGTAGAGATGTGGGCAAGACATTAGTGGAACAGATATAGATCTTTAGATGTAGAGATGTGGGCAAGACATTAGTAGAACAGATATAGATCTTTAGATGTAGCGATAAACAAGACATTAGTAGAAGAGAAACAGATCTTTAGATATAGAGATGTGGGCAAGACATTAGTAGAACAGATATAGATCTTTAGATGTAGAGATGTGGGCAAGACATTAGTAGAACAGATATAGATCTTTAGATGTAGAGATAAACAAGACATTAGGAGAAGAGAAACAGATCTTTAGATGTAGAGATAAACAAGACATTAGTAGAAGAGAAACACATCTTTAGATGTAGAGATAAACAAGACATTAGTAGAAGAGAAACAGATCTTTAGATGTACAGATAAACAAGACATTAGGAGAAGAGAAACAGATCTTTAGATGTACAGATAAACAAGACATTAGGAGAAGAGAAACAGATCTTTAGATGTACAGATAAACAAGACATTAGGAGAAGAGAAACAGATCTTTAGATGTAGAGATAAACAAGACATTAGTAGAAGAGAAACACATCTTTAGATGTAGAGATAAACAAGACATTAGTAGAAGAGAAACACATCTTTAGATGTACAGATAAACAAGACATTAGTAGAAGAGAAACAGATCTTTAGATGTAGAGATAAACAAGACATTAGTAGAAGAGAAACACATCTTTAGATGTACAGATAAACAAGACATTAGTAGAAGAGAAACACATCTTTAGATGTAGAGATAAACAAGACATTAGTAGAAGAGAAACACATCTTTAGATGTAGAGATAAACAAGACATTAGGAGAAGAGATACAGATCTTTAGATGTAGAGATAAACAAGACATTAGGAGAAGAGATACAGATCTTCATATGGACAAGGGCATAAGTAGAACAGAAACAAGGCCCAGAACTCAAAGCTGTTCAGTGAATTGTGACTTAACAGATCCTGCAAACGTTGCCAGTCAAAGCATAGGACTTTGTTCTGACTGAAGGTCTGTCAAGGTCATAGCAACAAGTCGTCTATTCTCTTTGTGGTGGGACTCACGCAGAGAAATAGCTGTCAAGGTCATAGCAAGAGGAGACTGTTACCAATAGCAACAGGAGACTACCAACGATAGCAATGGGAGACTGTCAACGATAGCAACAGGAAACTGTCAATGATAGCAACAGGAGACTGTCAAAGATAGCAACAGGAGACTGTCAACAATAGCAACAGGAGACTGTCAATGATAGCAACAGGAGACTGTCAACGATAGCAACAGGAGACTGTCAACGATAGCAACAGGAGACTGTCAACGATAGCAACAGGAGACTGTCAACGATAGCAACAGGAGACTGTCAATGATAGCAACAGGAGACTGTCAATGATAGCAACAGGAGACTGTCAACAATAGCAACAGGAGACTGTAAATGATAGCAACAGGAGACTGTCAATGATAGCAACAGGAGACTGTCAACAATAGCAACAGGAGACTGTCAACGATAGCAACAGGAGACTGTCAACAATAGCAACAGGAGACTGTCAATGATAGCAACAGGAGACTGTCAACGATAGCAACAGGAGACTGTCAACAATAGCAACAGGAGACTGTCAACGATAGCAACAGGAGACTGTCAACGATAGCAACAGGAGACTGTCAATGATAGCAACAGGAGACTGTCAATGATAGCAACAGGAGACTGTCAATGATAGCAACAAGAGACTGTAAATGATAGCAACAGGAGACTGTCAATGATAGCAACAGGAGACTGTCAACAATAGCAACAGGAGACTGTCAATGATAGCAACAGGAGACTGTCAACAATAGCAACAGGAGACTGTCAATGATAGCAACAGGAGACTGTCAACAATAGCAACAGGAGACTGTCAATGATAGCAACAGGAGACTGTCAACAATAGCGGCAGAATTTGATTTCAGCATCTTTAATATTTCAGCGCAGGACATATGGTGGATGTTCTCTTGGAAGTCTCCAGAGATATGAGGTCCAAACAGAGGGGAGATACCTGGCTAAACATGGACAGATATGAGGTCCAAACAGAGAGGAGATACCTGGCTAAACATGGGCAGTAATGAGCTCCAAACAGAGAGGAGATACCTGGCTTAACATGGGCAGTAATGAGGTCCAAACATAGAGGAGATATCTATCTAAACATGGACAGATATGAGGTCCAAACAATAGATACCTGGCTAAATATGGACAGATTTGAGGTCCAAACAGAGAAGAGATATCTGGCTAAACATGGACAGATATGAGGTCCAAACAGAGAAGTGATACCTGGCTAAATATGGACAGTTTAGAGGTCCAAACAGAGAAGATACCTGGATAAACATGGGTAATAATGAGGTCCAAATAGAGAAGCCATACCTGGCTAAACATGGACAGATATGAGGTCCAAACAGAGGAGATACCTGACTAAACATGGACAGATATGAGGTCCAAACAGAGAGGAGATATCTGGCTAAACATGGGTAGTAATGAGGTCCATACTGAGAAGCCATACCTGGCTAAACATGGACAGATATGAGGTCCAAACAGAGAAGATACCTGGCTAAACATGGGTAGTAATGAGGTCCAAACAGAGAAGCCATACCTAGTTAAACATGGACAAATATGAGGTCCAAACAGAAAAGATACCTGGCTTAACATGGGTAGTAATGAGGTCCAAACAGAGAAGCCATACCTGGCTAAACATGGATAGATATGAGGTCCAAACAGAATAGACACCTGGCTAAACATGGACATATATGAGGTCCAAACAGAGAAGTCATACCTGGCTAAACATGAGCAGTAATTAGGTCCAAACAGAGAGGAGATACCTGGCTAAACATGGACAGTAATGAGGTCCAAACAGAGAAGATACCTGGATAAACATGGGTAATAATGAGGTCCAAATAGAGAAGCCATACCTGGCTAAACATGGACAGATATGAGGTCCAAACAGAGAGGATATCTGGCTAAACATGGGCAGTAATGAGGTCCAATAAGAGAAGTGATACCTGGCTAAATATGGACAGATTTGAGGTCCAAACAGAGAGGAGATACCTGGCTAAACATGGACAGATATGAGGTCCAAACAGAGGAGGTACCTGACTAAACATGGACAGATATGAGGTCCAAACAGAGGAGATACCTGGCTAAACATGGACAGATATGAGGTCCAAACAGAGAGGAGATATCTGGCTAAACATGGGCAGTAATGAGGTCCAAACAGAGAAGATACCTGGCTAAACATGGGTAGTAATGAGGTCCAAACAGAGAAGCCATACCTAGTTAAACATGGACAAATATGAGGTCTAAACAGAAAAGATACCTGGCTTAACATGGGTAGTAATGAGGTCCAAACAGAGAAGCCATACCTGGCTAAACATGGATAGATATGAGGTCCAAACAGAATAGACACCTGGCTAAATATGGAAAGATTTGAGGTCCAAACAGAGAGGATATATCTGGCTAAACATGGACATATATGAGGTCCAAACAGAGAAGTCATACCTGGCTAAACATGAGCAGTAATTAGGTCCAAACAGAGAGGAGATACCTGGCTAAACATGGACAGATATGAGGTCCAAACAGAGAGGAGATACCTGGCTAAACATGGGTAGTAATGAGGTCCAAACAGAGAAGCCATACCTAGTTAAACATGGACAAATATGAGGTCTAAACAGAAAAGATACCTGGCTTAACATGGGTAGTAATGAGGTCCAAACAGAGAAGCCATACTTGGCTAAACATGGATAGATATGAGGTCCAAACAGAATAGACACCTGGCTAAATATGGAAAGATTTGAGGTCCAAACAGAGAGGAGATATCTGGCTAAACATGGGCAGTAATGAGGTCCAAACAGAGAGGAGATACCTGGCTAAACATGGGCAGTAATGAGGTCCAAACATAGAGGAGATATCTATCTAAACATGGACAGATATGAGGTCCAAACAATAGATACCTGGCTAAATATGGACAGATTTGAGGTCCAAACAGAGAAGAGATATCTGGCTAAACATGGACAGATATGAGGTCCAAACAGAGAAGTGATACCTGGCTAAATATGGACAGTTTAGAGGTCCAAACAGAGAAGATACCTGGATAAACATGGGTAATAATGAGGTCCAAATAGAGAAGCCATACCTGGCTAAACATGGACAGATATGAGGTCCAAACAGAGAGGATATCTGGCTAAACATGGGCAGTAATGAGGTCCAATAAGAGAAGTGATACCTGGCTAAATATGGACAGATTTGAGGTCCAAACAGAGAGGAGATACCTGGCTAAACATGGGCAGATGTGAGGTCCATACTGAGAAGCCATACCTGGCTAAACATGGACAGATATGAGGTCCAAACAGAGAAGATACCTGGCTAAACATGGGTAGTAATGAGGTCCAAACAGAGAAGCCATACCTAGTTAAACATGGACAAATATGAGGTCTAAACAGAAAAGATACCTGGCTTAACATGGGTGGTAAAGAGGTCCAAACAGAGAAGCCATACTTGGCTAAACATGGATAGATATGAGGTCCAAACAGAATAGACACCTGGCTAAATATGGAAAGATTTGAGGTCCAAACAGAGAGGAGATATCTGGCTAAACATGGACATATATGAGGTCCAAACAGAGAGGAGATATCTGGCTAAACATGGACATATATGAGGTCCAAACAGAGAAGTCATACCTGGCTAAACATGAGCAGTAATTAGGTCCAAACAGAGAGGAGATACCTGGCTAAACATGGACAGTAATGAGGTCCAAACAGAGAGGAGATATCTGGCTAAACATGGACATATATGAGGTCCAAACAGAGAAGTCATACCTGGCTAAACATGAGCAGTAATTAGGTCCAAACAGAGAGGAGATACCTGGCTAAACATGGACAGTAATGAGGTCCAGAGAGGAGATACCTGGTTAAACATGGACAGTAATGAGGTCCAGAGAGGAGATACCTGGTTAAACATGGACAGTAATGAGGTCCAGAGAGGAGATACCTGGCTAAACATGGGCAGTAATGAGGTCCTAACAGAGAATAGATACCATGGAAAGTCATAGTAAATGGACATATTATAGCAAACCATGGAAAGTCATAGTAAATTGATATATTATAGCAAACCATGGAAAGTTATAGCAAATGGACATATTGTAGCAAACCATGGAAAGTCATAGCAAATGGACATATTGTAGCAAACCATGGAAAGTCATAGTAAATTGATATATTATAGCAAACCATGGAAAGTTATAGTAAATGGACATATAGCAAACCATGGAAAGTCATAGCAAATGGATATATTATAGCAAACCATGGAAAGTTATAGTAAATGGACATATAGCAAACCATGGAAAGTCATAGCAAATAGATATATTATAGCAAACCATGGAAAGTTATAGTAAATGGACATATAGCAAACCATGGAAAGTCATAGCAAATGGATATATTATAGCAAACCATGGAAAGTCTTAACCAACGGACACGACACAAACCTTTGCATATCCATTTGTAGCTCTAGAGACTGTCGTGTACTTAGTTATCTCTAGTTGAACATTTTCAGTTCATTCTCTAGGCTGGACCTGTCAGGTTTCATTTCTCTTGATTCTGTAACAATGTTCTTCTAGAATTACATCAACTCAACAAGCAAACTAATCTATGTCTGGGCTGGACCTGTCAGGTTTCATTTCTCTTGATTCTGTAACAATCTTCTAGAATTACATCAACTCAACAAGCAAACTAATCTATGTCTGGGCTGGACCTGTCAGGTTTCATTTCTCTTGATTCTGTAACAATCTTCTAGAATTACATCAACTCAACAAGCAAACTAATCTATGTCTGGGCTGGACCTGTCAGGTTTCATTTCTCTTGATTCTGTAACAATGTTCTTCTAGAATTACATCAACTCAACAAGCAAACTAATCTATGTCTGGGCTGGACCTGTCAGGTTTCATTTCTCTTGATTCTGTAACAATGTTCTTCTAGAATTACATCAACTCAACAAGCAAACTAATCTATGTCTGGGCTGGACCTGTCAGGTTTCATTTCTCTTGATTCTGTAACAATGTTCTTCTAGAATTACATCAACTCAACAAGCAGACTAATCTATGTCTGGGCTGGACCTGTCAGGTTTCATTTCTCTTGATTCTGTAACAATGTTCTTCTAGAATTACATCAACTCAACAAGCAGACTAATCTATGTCTGGGCTGGACCTGTCAGGTTTCATTTCTCTTGATTCTGTAACAATGTTCTTCTAGAATTACATCAACTCAACAAGCAGACTAATCTATGTCTGGGCTGGACCTGTCAGGTTTCATTTCTCTTGATTCTGTAACAATGTTCTTCTAGAATTACATCAACTCAACAAGCAGACTAATCTATGTCTGGCTGGACCTGTCAGGTTTCATTTCTCTTGATTCTGTAACAATGTTCTTCTAGAATTACATCAACTCAACAAGCAAACTAATCTATGTCTGGGCTGGACCTGTCAGGTTTCATTTCTCTTGATTCTGTAACAATCTTCTAGAATTACATCAACTCAACAAGCAAACTAATCTATGTCTGGGCTGGACCTGTCAGGTTTCATTTCTCTTGATTCTGTAACAATCTTCTAGAATTACATCAACTCAACAAGCAAACTAATCTATGTCTGGGCTGGACCTGTCAGGTTTCATTTCTCTTGATTCTGTAACAATGTTCTTCTAGAATTACATCAACTCAACAAGCAAACTAATCTATGTCTGGGCTGGACCTGTCAGGTTTCATTTCTCTTGATTCTGTAACAATGTTCTTCTAGAATTACATCAACTCAACAAGCAAACTAATCTATGTCTGGGCTGGACCTGTCAGGTTTCATTTCTCTTGATTCTGTAACAATATTCTTCTAGAATTACATCAACTCAACAAGCAGACTAATCTATGTCTGGGCTGGACCTGTCAGGTTTCATTTCTCTTGATTCTGTAACAATATTCTTCTAGAATTACATCAACTCAACAAGCAGACTAATCTATGTCTGGGCTGGACCTGTCAGGTTTCATTTCTCTTGATTCTGTAACAATGTTCTTCTAGAATTACATCAACTCAACAAGCAGACTAATCTATGTCTGGGCTGGACCTGTCAGGTTTCATTTCTCTTGATTCTGTAACAATCTTCTAGAATTACATCAACTCAACAAGCAAACTAATCTATGTCTGGGCTGGACCTGTCAGGTTTCATTTCTCTTGATTCTGTAACAATGTTCTTCTAGAATTACATCAACTCAACAAGCAAACTAATCTATGTCTGGGCTGGACCTGTCAGGTTTCATTTCTCTTGATTCTGTAACAATGTTCTTCTAGAATTACATCAACTCAACAAGCAAACTAATCTATGTCTGGGCTGGACCTGTCAGGTTTCATTTCTCTTGATTCTGTAACAATATTCTTCTAGAATTACATCAACTCAACAAGCAGACTAATCTATGTCTGGGCTGGACCTGTCAGGTTTCATTTCTCTTGATTCTGTAACAATATTCTTCTAGAATTACATCAACTCAACAAGCAGACTAATCTATGTCTGGGCTGGACCTGTCAGGTTTCATTTCTCTTGATTCTGTAACAATGTTCTTCTAGAATTACATCAACTCAACAAGCAGACTAATCTATGTCTGGGCTGGACCTGTCAGGTTTCATTTCTCTTGATTCTGTAACAATGTTCTTCTAGAATTACATCAACTCAACAAGCAGACTAATCTATGTCTGGGCTGCATGCCAGATGACCTTCTCACTTGACTGTTGTCCCTGGGTCTGACTGTGGACAAAAACAAGGCTACCTTGCTACCAAGGTGCTAATGCTCACGGGACAACCAGGGCTGATGATTGCTCTAACGAGCTGTCACTAACTTGTGACATAACACCACATTTGTGATGTTATTTCATTCACACTTTTACATCTATCTATCTATTGTCCTTTCGAGCCGAAGACGGCACATAGGGCAGAACCACAATCTCAAAAACAGAAACCTTGCGTGCCAAAATGGCACATATTGCAGAGATCACTGCTCTAAAATCTATGGTGCTGTTTCCATAACAATACTTTTTACAATGACAGCTTGTCAAGCCATCAATCAACCTCCTTAGTCGCCTCTTACGACATGCCTGGAAGGTCACAGTGTCACTATTCTTTACCTCCCTCATAATGAGGCCCTGGTAACACACTTTTACATGGGTAACCCCATTTCATGTTGTTAACATGGATCTCTCTCACAGTCTTGGTTGGACATGTAGGTCTGTTGTTAACATGGATCTCTCTCACAATCTTGGTTGGACATGTAGGTCTGTTGTTAACATGGATCTCTCTCATTGTCTTGGTTGGACATATAGGTCTGTTGTTAACATGGATCTCTCTCATTGTCTTGGTTGGACATATAGGTCTGTTGTTAACATGGATCTCTCTCACAGTCTTGGTTGGACATATAGGTCTGTTGTTAACATGGATCTCTCTCACAGTCTTGGTTGGACATATAGGTCTGTTGTTAACATGGATCTCTCTCACAGTCTTGATTGGACATGTAGGTCTGTTGTTAACATGGATCTCTCTCATTGTCTTGGTTGGACATATAGGTCTGTTGTTAACATGGATCTCTCTCACAGTCTTGGTTGGACATGTAGGTCTGTTGTTAACATGGATCTCTCTCATTGTCTTGGTTGGACATATAGGTCTGTTGTTAACATGGATCTCTCTCATTGTCTTGGTTGGACATATAGGTCTGTTGTTAACATGGAGCAGCTAAGACATTCAGGTCAGAAGATAATAAAGAGTTTGCATTCTATTAGTCCCAGTAGCTGTCTGGCTATACCCAGTCCTTATTAATCCATTCAGTGATCTCATCCTTCTAGTACCACATGGAGCACCGACACATTTCCCCAAGGTTGGAAGCTTTTACATATTCTGTCTGCTAAAGACTTGCCATCCATTTGGTGATCTTATCGTTCTAGTACCACATGGAGCACCGACACATTTCCCCAAGGTTGGAAGCTTTTACATATTCTGTCTGCTAAAGACTTGCCCATTCCTCTTGAGCTGATACTTTGACATGATGACTACTTGACATAAGTATGGCTGGAAACTCCCATATGTCTTGTCTACTTCTTTAGCAATCAGCTATTGCTATGTGTTTAGACATTTAGACCTTATTGGGTTACGAACAAGACGGTACGTTTGAGGTCTTCACCATTTCCCCATAACTTGTCATGTAGAGTTCCCTGTGGGCCATATTTGTGTTCTTAGGGTGTTGAGAGTGCTACAGTCATGTAGGATATGTTCTGGTGTTTGTCTGGATGCTCCTGTGTTGAGAGTGTTGCAGTCCTGTAGGATATGTTCTAGAGTTTGTCTGGATGCTCCTGTGTTGAGAGTGCTACAGTCATGTAGGATATGTTCTGGTGTTTGTCTGGATGCTCCTGTGTTGAGAGTGCTGCAGTCCTGTAGGATATGTTCTAGAGTTTGTCTGGATGCTCCTGTGTTGAGAGTGCTGCAGTCCTGTAGGATATGTTCTAGAGTTTGTCTGGATGCTCCTGTGTTGAGAGTGCTACAGTCCTGTAGGATATGTTCTAGAGTTTGTCTGGATGCTCCTGTGTTGAGAGTGCTACAGTCCTGTAGGATATGTTCTAGAGTTTGTCTGGATGCTCCTGTGTTGAGAGTGCTGCAGATGCTCCACAGTCACATGTTACAAAGTCACTGAGTCCTATTATGTGTAGGAGCAGGATCAGTGACCTGTTCAGAGTCTGAATATCTTGGTCTGCCCATGTCAGCTAAGTTTGTTCAGGCTGTCATGTTCTGACTCATATTTTCCATGTAACTCCCTCCATTCTATTTTCCTGGCTTGTTTCAGGATTGTCCTTATTTCTTTGAGGCCCTGGAGTTAGTTGAACTGTTGAAGGCTCCCACCTGCTGAGTTCATCTGCTTTCTCATTCCCCAGAATGCCACACTGTGCTGGTATACACTTCAGGACTAGTTCTGTCTTTCCTGATAACGAGCATATGTTGTTCTTTATTTCTGGAAGAACCTGTTTTGGGCATGACATCGCTTGTAGAACTGACCTAACATCTGTGAGGATGACAACTTTGTTGTGTCCACTGAAGTTATTCATCTTAAAATGATGTCGAACATCAATCAGCTCTGCTGCTGTTCTTTCAGGCTCAACCTTCAATCCAAAAAGTGTGGGCTTCATTTTGTTATTGTGTGATCTTCCCATCCAGTGACCTTCTCATCCAGTGATCTTCCCTTCCAGTGATCTTCTTATCCAGTGATCTTCTCATCCAGTGATCTTCTCATCCAGTGATCTTCTCATCCAGTGATCTTCTCATCTAGTGATCTTCCCATCCAGTGATCTTCTCATCTAGTGATCTTCAATTCCAGTGATCTTCTCATCCAGTGATCTTCCCATCCAATGATCTTCCCATCCAGTGATCTTCCCATCCAGTGATCTTCTCATCCAGTGATCTTCTCATCCAGTGATCTTCCCATCCAGTGATCTTCCCATCCAGTGATCTTCCCTTCCAGTGATCTTCCCTTCCAGTGATCTTCCCTTCCAGTGATCTTCTCATCCAATGATCTTCTCATCCAATGATCTTCCCATCCAGTGATTTCCCATCCAGTGATTTTCCCATCCAGTGATCTTCCCATCCAGTGATCTTCTCATCCAGTGATCTTCCCTTCCAGTGATCTTCCCACCCAGTGACCTTCCCTTCTATCAAACTTGAGAAGCCCCATCCTGATGCCTCACAAATGTTCACAGACCTATCAGTAAATACTTGTAACAGAACCATATCAGCTGTAACCAAAGTTATTTTATTTGTAATTATGTCACTAGTTTCAGGGTTCTAGCCGCCCATATTCTCATTGAGTCTGAACCACATTCAGATTTGATGTCTCGTCTTGTGCCAGTGTCAACAGCTGCCTGTTGCAATAACTCACCCACCTTATCCTTGCCTGTTGCAATAACTCACCCACCTTATCCTCCTTGCCTGTTGCAATAACTCACCCACCTTATCCTTGCCTGTTGCAATAACTCACCCACCTTATCCTTGCCTGTTGCAATAACTCACCCACCTTATCCTTGCCTGTTGCAATAACTCACCCACCTTATCCTTGCCTGTTGTCAAATCTACCAACAGATAACAACATCTACCTCACCTTCATTCTCTCTCCATTTTGTTAACACTAAAATTTGTTAGCACTGTAACTTGTTGACCACCGTCTGACTTCTTTGATGTGTTCTTATAATGTTAACCTGGGCTCTGTTTTATCCAAACATTCTGTAATCATCTCATGTATTGTTAACTTCTTGTATTTCATTATTACTGTCACTTTGTTAACAAATTTAGTGTTTGCTTCATGTGGTTCTTTGTTACTGTCAATGTGTTAATAAATGTAGTGTTAACTTCTTGTAGTTAGTTCTTTGTTACTGTCACTTCATTAACAAATGTTGTGTTAACTTATTGTAGTTCTTTGTTACTGTGACTTTGCTAACAAATGTAGTGTTCACCTCTTGTAGTTCTTTGTTACAATCACTTTAACAAATGTGTTAACTTCTTGTAGTTCTTTGTTACTGTCACAGTTGATTATTAATCATGCAAAAATGTAATTCTGATACCAAAATTTTGTTTAATGCTGGCAATCATGTTATGGTTTGATGTACTTGGTTCATAGTCCCACCTGAGAGTATACGACTTGTGAGTTGTTTGTTGTACGTGCATGTTTATGTAACAGTAGTATGTCTGTGCATATAAATATGTTACGCCAGTGTATGTAGAGATGGTATGTCTATGTGGAAATGATATGTCTGTGCATATAAATATGTTACGCCAGTGTATGTAGAGATGGTATGCCTGTGTAGAAATGATATGTCTGTGCATATAAATATGTTACGCCAGTGTATGTAGAGATGGTATGTCTGTGTAGAAATGATATGTCTGTGCATATAAATATGTTATGCCAGTGCATGTAGAGATGGTATGTCTGTGCATATAAATATGTTACACCAGTGTATGTAGAGATGGTATGTGTGCATATAAATATATTATGCCAGTGTATGTAGAAATTGTATGTCTGTATATATAAATATGTTATGCCTGCTATGTAGAAACGGTATGTCTGTTTATATAAATATGTTGTACCAGTGTATGTAGAGATGGTGAGTGTGGTTGTTGCTGCAGTCCGTCTGGTACACGACTGAAATGCCCAATAAACTTTTAGTCTGAGACCCTGTGACTTGTGTTGATTTCATTTTGAGAAGTGAAAGACTCTCAGTGAATATGTGTCTTCTCTTTCATCCACATAAGTGAATATGTGTCTTCTCTTTCATTCACATAACTCCTGAGTCCAGTCTTTGTTGTCAATGATTCCCAAAATCTTCACTTTATTGTCAATGATTCCCAAAATCTTCACGGATGGCTGCACTCGTTACCTTGACCTCCAAGATCAGTTCTAGATGTTCCAATAAAATATTTATCGCCAGCATTAGGATACAAGCTCACTACAGGTCTAGATATGAGAGACTTCCAGCCATACAATGTGCTCACCATTAGGATACAAGCTCGCTACAGGTCTAGATATGAGAGACTTCCAGCCATACAATGTACTCACCATTAGGATACAAGCTCGCTCATAAGTCTACGAGGGAAGTTCTGATAATTCAGAAGGGAAGGACATAAGTCGACGAGGGAAGCTCTGAAGAAGTAGAGTGGAAGGTCATGAGTCGACGTGGGAAGCTCAAAGTTGATGCCATCGCTGAGTATTTTAGTCTCCTATGTTTGGCTAAATAACCATGAGTCGTATACGTGTGTTCACAAATGTGTCAGGGAGTGTCCTCCACAAAGGAGATGATCAACATGAGTGTGCTCCAACAAACCGCCAC
Organism: Megaustenia siamemsis; assembly: GCA_032433765.1. NCBI lineage: Eukaryota > Metazoa > Mollusca > Gastropoda > Stylommatophora > Ariophantidae > Megaustenia > Megaustenia siamemsis. The sequence goes on along the minus strand of JAVIAB010000126.1, from coordinate 75,116,138 downwards.
GCCATTTAAACTTCTTTGGACACAGATATTCACCAGAAGATACCTCATTATGAGAAACCAGCTGGAGAAAATCCAATAACCATTTGTCAATATTAGTTATCATTCCTAATTTAAATTCATTAAACAACAATCTCAACAATACTTATCATACCTACTTTAAACACATCAATAAAATGTAATAACCTTTTATCGATAAGCCTTAACATACGATGTTTAAGAGAGAAAAAAAGAAATAACAATATCCCAACTTACAGCGTAAAATATAGTCTCAATCCTCTAGACAGAACACTAGTATGAAAATAAGCTTCCTTGAATCAAACAAACTTATAACATGAAATCCCTCATGGGTCTAGTTTAAATATAATCTGGTAACAGCGACTGAGCATGACAGACATCTGAATTAACCAATCAGAAAAGAGCATTAGCATGGGAGGCGGAGCAAAGAAATGATTGACATCTGGATTATAACCAATCAGAAAAGAGCATTAGTATGAAAGGAAGAGTGATTAACCAATCAGAGAAGATAGTAACTTTGGATACGGTTCCAGTTCCATCATAAGGTAATTGAATTGGTCGGGTTCTCATCGAGGATCGTGGGCGTTTCTGGTCATAGAATGTGTTTGGATAAACTTTTGAATTAGTTTGTGTTTCTGGGTGTTGATATTATTCATACATATGATAAGACGTGTAAGAAACATTCGAAGTCTTATAAAGCGATGGCTAACCTAGTATATACATGATCGGAGAGAAATGAGCTGTTATTTACTGGAATAATTCAGAGAGTCGGTGGTCATGATATTTACGCCACGTTTGTAACCATCGTTATCGAGATACTTTCAGATCGAATTCTCAATTTCGATCGTCTTGTCGTTCTATATACCCTCGCCTATCGATTAGCTAAGAATCATATCAAAGACATGTTCGATTCTGATTCCGGCATTTGTGCCTTAGAAAAGAATTTTGGTATTTGGACCGGTGTTATCATTGGAAGAGAATTTGGAGAGTGGTTACTAAAAGAAGGTAGTTTGGACAATTTTCCAGACCTCTCTAACGAAGAAGATACAACACTGTGGACTACTTGGCAATAGCCTTTGGTCTTTAAGAGCTTTACCTAGAATTTTTTATATGTGAGAGTTTATATATTTTCCCTAATAAAAGTTTGGTAACCACACAGCATTTGTTACTGCATTACAGTATTGTTTACCAGGTTACGACACCCCTCACACTGATGATGAGGGTTGTCCTGTAGTAGGCCTGCGATTTTAATAAAAATGTTTTGCTCCAGCTTTGAATTCTGAAATGTTCACAAAAAGAGATGGTGGTGTTACTCAGCCCCCCCCCCCCCCATAATGGGGATGTTGAGTTACTAAAAATAGAACTGATCTCTGATGCAATACCTGATGAGTTACTAAAATAGATTTGATTTTGACCTATGATGCAATAAGAGAATACTCATTGTACTGGTGACCAGTTGGGACTGAATGTACTCATTCAGCCAATATTCTCACACCGATATGAAAAACGTAATTTCTCAGTCATAGAGAAAGAAAAGTACGATGCCCCTATAGGTGTGTCAATAACAATGAAGAAACATTAAAGAAATAGTAATTAAGTTGTGAAATTTTGGTAGTTGAGAGATAAATGTGAAGATAAGTGTGTCAAACTATAAGAACAAGGAAACAATAACATATTACAAACACATACACTTAGAGCCAGTGTTAAGTTAACACGTATTTATCTGTAGCAAAAAACAGAAGGTTATAAATTTAGTAGAGGTAAACTTATACCCTATGGCTCATCTACTTTTTCGAACAAACTCAAGTTCAGAAGACGAAGACAGTGATGAAGGTAGTGATTGGTCAATGGATCACAGATCACAGCAAACCACGACGATATGCATATCCCCTATTGGCGATTTTAATAATGGTTTAACTTTAGACTCAATATTAAAAAGACAACTATTCATGAAAGGTTGTTAAACACTACTGAAACCTCTGACACCTATACCACCTGTTCTCAAAATAAGGGAGTTGTAAAACTGGAGATTCGAACCGAAAAAATTAACAACCACTCCTCGACTGATAATAGAAATATACAGATCTTTGAACAGGATATTGATTTTGAGCAAATTAATGCGACGTGGAACTTCCCATGACTCATTGTATATGGCATCTCGCTGAACATGTCTCAACACGTCCAATAACATATTGCATTAGTTACTATAAATAGACGGGCCCCACCCCCTTGTTACAGCGTATAAAGGGCAGCCGTTCTCAGTGCTACTACACACAGAAAGCCAGAGCCCTGCTACCTAGTGATGTGATTTGAGCATAAAGTCGTCTAGTATGAATATGCATGATTCCTCTGCTAATGTTGACTGTGATGGTTTTTTATTTCTACGCATCTCGTAACGGCAACTATGTCAAACCTTTACAGAAGAATGGTTTGAAGGCTGTCTCGGTTTCGAGATGTCAAGCAGCAAAGACTTTAATCCATCTTAGAAAATATGGAAAAACTGGGACGAAATTGTCCACGCACTACGGTATAACACTAACACCGCCTGAATTTGAGACTTTAGTGGGTCTGAAGTCTACGATTCTCTCAGAGTGAAACAGACTACAAGCAACCACTGATGATGCGTCTTCAATTCTCTCAGCTGAGTGTGACAGTATACAAGCAACTACTGATGGAGCATCTACATTTCTCTCAGAGTGTGACAGAGAACAAACGGCCGATAAGGGTGACTGGTCGCTCGCTGCTCCTCCCGTTAATGAAGGCTTCCAGTACCAACAGAGTGACCTTTTGGCTTTTCTCACAGCACCAGCTCACAAACGAATTGATCCCCATTCAATTGCTAATATAACTGATGGATCTTGTGTTATTAAGAACAATAAACAAAATTGTGTTAAGCTTTGTGAGCCTTATCCATTAAAAAAAAACCACGTGGAAGACCACGCAAACTTGTAATTTAAATACTATATACATGAATATCCATGCATCCTAGAATTTGCTGTGATCTGTGATCCATTGACCAATCACTACCTTCATCACTGTCTTCGTCTTCTGAACTTGAGTTTGTTCGAAAAAGTAGATGAGCCATAGGGTATAAGTTTACCTCTACTAAATTTATAACCTTCTGTTTTTTGCTACAGATAAATACGTGTTAACTTAACACTGGCTCTAAGTGTATGTGTTTGTAATATGTTATTGTTTCCTTGTTCTTATAGTTTGACACACTTATTAATTAAACATGCTATCCTAGAATTGCCTTTAATGGGATTACTGTGACCACAAACCACTCTCCATGTGTGTGCCACATATTTACACCCCAGAAAGAAATACTGAATATAACAACATCATGTGCCGTCTGTGATATTAATGACCACAGACCAGGAGCCTCCAGTATGATTGATACAACTGTTGCACCAAGCATTTCATCAGCAGAGCCATATCTATGGAATGTTAATCTGACATTGTTCTTGAATGATGTCCAAGTTAATGAGACATCAGAATCGTGTGGCGGCAGCTACAAGAAGGGAGCGGAGAACATCAAGTTCTGCTGCTATAAAGGAGACTTGCCTTGCTATCCCAGAATTGCCTTAAATGGGATCACTGTAGTTGAAAACTTCTCCTCTTGTGTAAACTACACATTCACATCTAAGAGTGAATCAGTGAAGGTCACAAAATCATATTCTCTCTGTGGTTTTACTAACTACAGGTCATGTGGCTTCTGTTGGATTGGAAATGATAACTTACCACCACTGTGTGTCTATATGTTTGGAATTGGAGTCATCAACGACGGCCTAACATCATCAAGTGCTATGACGATCATCATTTTCGGGAGGACGTGAACTCCCATGGTATATGGTGGATAGGCGGCAGGAACCATTGAAGGCTATGTCTGAAAAGTGTTCCTTCTTGCAGTTTCCTCATATTCCAAGTCCGGCTTGTTGCAGGAGCTACTGAGTTAAGTGCTCTGTGCACACCGTGAGCTGTGTGTCTCATCCGTTTTGATCCTGCTTCGATATCCCGCTTGTTTACGATGAATGATGATATCGTATGACAGGGAACAGTTGGCTGTGTTCACTTTCTGCGCGGTTTCGCCTTATGTCTTTTGGCGTGTGCTGAGACTGCTACGATGGGGACTACAGTTACCTTTCTTTGTTTGGGAGATGAATTAGTAATTCGGATGATTCCACTGGCACGGGCGGTTGAGCAATTATGGATTTTAATTCGTTTGCTGTGATACGAGGCCTTCCATAACCAATAATAACCAATACATGAATATGTTGTTTTATGTGTACTTTTTCAGTTGTGTTGTATTCATATCTGCACTATTAAGTTCATCAATATTCAGTTATAAATATTCGTATGTGTGACATGTGTTGTCTACGTTAATGATGTTGTATTAAACTTACTTTATGTTATGTTTTATAGTGAAAATAAAATTATATAGAAAAAACATCATATTTGTTTGTTTTATTTGACTTGATTTAATTTGTTTAATTTTAAATTATTTTAGATTATTCCTATTTGGTGTAATATAATAATCAAAGAAAATTCAGTCCCAAGTGGTTAGCAGCACAATGAGTATTCTGTTATTGCATCATAGGTAAAAAAAAAAATTTTAGTAATACATCAGGTATTGCATCATAGGTCAAAATCTATTTTTAGTAACTCATCAGGTATTGCATCAGAGACCAGCTCAATTTTTAGTAACTCAGCAGGTATTGCATCAGAGATCAGTTCTATTTTTAGTAAACTCAACATCCCCATTATAGGGGACTGTGTAACATCATCTCTTTTGTGAAAATTGGTTAATTCAGATGTCTGTCATGCCCATTCTCTGATTGGTTAATTTATTGATCTGTTACCAGATAATATTTAAACTAGACCCGTGAGGGATTTCATATTATAAGTTTGGTTGATTCAAGGAAGCTTATTTTCATACTAGTGTTCAGTCTAGATGATTAAGACTATATTTTATGCTGTAAGTTGGAATCTTTTTTTCTCTTAAACATCGTATGTTAAGGCTTATCGATAAAAGGTTATTACATTTTATTGATGTGTTTAAAGTAGGTATGATAAGTATTGTTGTTTAATGAATTTAAATTAGGAATGGGTGTCCGGTTAGCGCAATCGATAGGCGATTGGCTTACCACGGCAACAGCCGGGGTTCGTACCCTGGCGAGGACACCTGGGTTTTACTAATTCCCTAAAAATTAGTACCTCTGAAGTCGGAGTAAATCTGCCTGCATGGCGAGGGGCATCCTGTAATGGGATAAAACAGACTTTACACGCAAAAATTCAGTCCCACAAAATTGAGTGGGTGGGACTTCGTCAGAGGTCAAAGCTGACGAAAGCGAACGAACGAAATTAGGAATGATAAATATTATTGACAAATGGTTATTGGATTTTCTCCAGCTGGTTTCTCATAATGAGGTATCTTCTGGTGAATATCTGTGTACATTGTGTCCAAAGAGGTTTAAATGGCGCAGCTGTTTGTTGGAGCACACTCATGGTGCTCATCTCCTTATTCGACACATTTGTGACATTGGTCAGCACACGTATACGACTCGTGGTTCTTTAGCCAAACATAGGAGACTAAAATACTCAGCGATGGCATCATATCTGAGCTTCCCTCGTCGACTTATGACCTTCCCCTCTGCTTTTTCAGAGCTTCCTTCGTTGACTTATGACCTCCCCCCCCCCCTACTTCTTCTGAGCTTCCCTCGTAGACTTATGGCCTTCCCCTCTGCTTTTTCAGAGCTTCCCTCGTTGACTTATGACCTTCCCCCCCCCTACTTCTTCTGAGCTTCCCTCGTAGACTTATGGCCTTCCCTTCTGATTCTTCAGAGCTTCCCTCGTAGACTTATGGCCTTCCCCTCTACTTCTTCTGAGCTTCCCTCGTCGACTTATGGCCTTGATCGCCTACTTGTTTCGTCCTGACAGAAAGACTTGCCAGGTCATACTCGCTTGGAGTGAAGACTAGTCCCTGGAGCAAAAGGGTAAATAGCTTCTGGTCGATGCTGATAACTAGCATGACCTTCAAGGCGACTAAACCCTTGCCAGACACCTCATCAGCTCCCATTCGAATGTGGATGGGAATTCGCGTCTTTGTTCAATGTGACAGGTAAGTACACGGACAACTATTTTCTCCGGTAGCTTGCTAACAGTGTTCTACATTATGGTGATTCTGTATGCACTGCTCTGAGAATGGTCCTTTTGATTTTGGTAGCGGTAGTAAGTAGATGTGTAGTCATACATGTTCTGATGAAGGCGTCGTAATGTACCTAGTGATTTTTTTGTTCACGTTTTTCTTAAAGAAAACATCCGCCAAGCTTCCTCAACTTCTACACTTGGTTTTATGGCTTCTATTTCTACCTTTGTCAATTACGAAGACACATAAATAGTGATAACTTTCGTGGAATCCTAGTACATGCCACTTGCAAATTGATACAAAGGTAGAAGACACCGGTGCCAGGTCTATGACACTATCAGAGTCACTTGTTCGAGTAGTCCTGCCCTTCCATCATTCAAGCTCACTAATTCGATCGATACCAGGGTGTTTTCTCTAAGTCTTCTCCCCCTTTGATGGTTATGACGTTACCCCTGGCCTTCCCACGGAACTTCTGTCCCTAGCCTTTTCCTGTTTTTCTACTTTAATGTCACCGTTTAGGCTTCATCTGAATACTTCTTGTCGACATAGTTGGTTTTGTCACTGAAACTCGATGATGTGGATGGTCTAGACCCGTGTGTATTTCCACATAAATTCCATTCTACCATTCAGCTGTTCAATTCAGCAAAATGATCAGTCACAAAGTCCAAAAAGTTAATCGCAGAACCCCTCAAGTAGATTATGCCCCTGAAATTTCATTACCGGTCAGCTGTTAAACGCATTGGCAGGACCTTGGACATTAGTTGGCCAAGCACCGAGTAAGTTGTATGTTACCGTTAGTTTCAAAGAAATTTTAGGCCTACATTAAAGTTTTCATGAATAAAAATAACTATAAGACTGTCATATCTCGTACTATACATGAAAAAGTCACGCCCTTGTCATAAGCCCCACTAAACGAAAGTATTACCAACCATGAACGATATGCCTGTCATAACTCTACTAAAAGAATATCATAGTCCATTAATTTGCCGTCTCTCTAAAACAACGCCACAACACTAGACAGCTGATAAACTCATTAGCGCGCCCCAGCGGTCAGTCTCAATTTATCCTTTAATGTCCTTCTGCCGTTCAGGTGTTAAACTCTTTAGCGTAGCTCATGTAGACGACTATGCTGGTTTAAGTTACTCAAGCGAAACATTTCACAGAGAAATGCGGTCTTTGACGGCGTACATGCTTAAGTCATTAACGCGGTGTCTGTCTTACGGACAAGCGGTCAATTTGGACATTAATAAATCTCATGTTTTGATGATTTCACGTTAACTCATTAAAGCGCCTTCGTGTATATGGCTAGGCATGTGTCAGTGTCACGGTCAAGCACTGAGTAAGTTGTTGTCCACATGTTAGCTATAGATGCAAAGAAATTGTAGGTATACATTAAAGTTTTCTTGAATAAGCTTGTTTTGAAAGTACAAAGTTATGTCACTCCAATATCCCCCAGTATTCACGAAACATTATGAGAGTCACCAATCCAACACCACTTTCATGAGTCCCCACCACGACGAGAGATCACAAGACATCACGAGAGGTCATTCTGACCGGACGCCACGAGAGGTCGCAGAGAGGTCACCACAACCGGAACAAAAATGTAGACTCATATAGAAAAAAATGTGCCCCGATGTCGGGTAGTCTATTTATATAAGGAATATTGTGCTGCGAGTGGACTTTCCACGGTCCTAAAGCTGGTACTTCGCTACTCACGGAGTGCCATTTCTTCCTGTATCTTGTCTTGATGGCACACACTAGTCCATCTCCTGATGTTGTCAGTGCACAGTCTGCCTGTGCCTCGTTTGCCTTGCATGATCACCTCCAAGATGACTTTCAGTAGGTCCTTGTGTCGTGCAACAGATTTCTTGTCTTGCCTGAATTGTGTTGAGAAGTAGTTTCTTCACTTTCAACGGATTCCAAATTGTATTATTTGTTTCTTCTCTGTCTATCCAACTACTTCAATTCTTACAAATACCTTCTCGGGTAATAGTTGTCGCTACATCCATGAACAATGTGCGCAGTTGTCGCTACAGCCAAGAACAATGTGTGCAGTTGTCGTTACAGTCAAGAACAATGTGTGCAGTTGTCGTTACAGACATGAACAATGTGTACAGTTGTCGTTACAGACATGAACAATGTGTACAGTTGTCGTTACAGACATGAACAATGTGTACAGTTGTCGTTACAGACATGAACAATGTGTACAGTTGTCGTTACAGACATGAACAATGTGTACAGTTGTCGTTACAGACATGAACAATGTGTACAGTTGTCGTTACAGACATGAACAATGTGTGCAGTTGTCGTTACAGACATGAACAATGTGTACAGTTGTCGTTACAGACATGAACAATGTGTACAGTTGTCGTTACAGACATGAACAATGTGTACAGTTGTCGCTACAGCCATGAACAATGTGTGCAGTTGTCGCTACAGCCATGAACAATGTGCGCAGTTGGTGATGCTGTTACTTTGTGAGTGGTTCATCTTGTAGGCTACACAAGTAGGTTGTGGGGAAATCATCGTAATGTAACGTGACTAATTGTTAACTACGGAGCTTTCAAATGTAGTCAAACCTGTTTGGAATATGTTGAAGTTAATGGCTGACAGGACATACATTATTTTCTGTGGGCATGGTGATCTTGACCAGCAGAGCTCTGGTTGAACGTGTTCGGTGATAGATAACAGATTTCTAGTGATTCAGAAAATGTTTCTTGTTGAAGAGGCTCGAGTGCTTGGTTCTCCGTGCTGGTGGCTTCTGTGAGATTGCATCTATAACACGCCATTTGTGTTCAAGTATAAATCTGGTGCATTTTGGAGGGCGAGTGTTCCACGAAGGTTCCAGACAAACGCGACACTTGAAAGTGACAGAATCAAGCGGAAACTAAAAGACGGTTGCCATCGTCAGGTAGTCTGATCTGAACTCTGGCAGCCTCCAATATCCGGGTGGCTTCTATCCAGAGTAAAACGACAGCGAGCAAGTAAGACATTTATGAATTAAACAGCTTTGAGCTGTCAGTTGAACTTGTTGGTGTCTCAGCCAAAGTTAACGCCAAGGTCTGAACTAGTTAGCCACTGGAAACTAAACTACTATTCGTGCTGTTTGTCTGCAACGCAAGTATTCAGCCATATCCTATCCGAGAGATAATTGTCTTCATACGAAAATACAGATGTACAATTTATTCCCGAGCTGTGTTCGTAGCCCTATGCTATAGTCATGAGTTGACATGCGTGAAAGACATGGCCACTGATAGCTATCTTTTTAGATTGCAGAGTCGGCCGTGTGTTCTAGCGTTGGTTATCGTGGCAAAGCGCTGTGCCGAGGAGTACGGGTTTGATTCTGCTTTGGACCATCTATTGTTCATTATTTTTTTCCTGTTGTTGATTATTTGTGATTTTTTTCCTGAGTGTTGTAAACATATTTCTTCCCCTGAAATGATTCGTCAAGCTGGCAGATGGTGTGCGGCCCTTTGTTGGCACGGAGACGTCAAGATCGCCTCAAGATGGCGGCGGCTTGTCTGGACCAGGAAGGAGCTCCCAGCACGGGCATGGAGACTTTCTTGTTGTCAGCTTGATACGACACGCCGGTTCTTGTTGTTGTCAGCTTGATACGACACGCCGGTTCTTGTTGTTGTCAGCTTGATACGACACGCCGGTTCTTGTTGTTGTCAGCTTGATACGACACGCCGGTTCTGGTTGTTCTTGCTGTTGTTAATCAAGTTGTTACATGAAACTCTCTAAGTATGTCATTGTTGATTGTTATTGTTCTTGCTATTGATGTTTTTTTGTTGTTATTCTTGCTGTTACTGTTCTTGTTGTTATTGTTCTTGTTGTTATTGATATTGCTGTGAGTGTGTTGTTGTTATTGTTATTGTTGTTATTGTGTTGTTGTTCTTATTGTAGTTGTTATTGTGTTGTTGTTCTTCTTATTGATGTGTATTGTGTTGTTCTTGTTGTTGTTATCATCCTTATTGTTGTTGTTCTTATTGTAGTTGTTATTGTTCTTGTTGTTATGGTTGTGTTCTTGTTGTTGTTTCTTATTGTTACATGAAAAACATGAAAGTTAATGTTGTTAGTTATGTTGTTTGGCTTTAGTTGAAGTTAATGTTGTTAGTTATGTTGTTTGGCTTTAGTTGAAGTTAATGTTGTTAGTTATGTTGTTTGGCTTTAGTTGAAGTTAATGTTGTTAGTTATGTTGTTTGGCTATAATTGAAGTTAATGTTGTTAGTTATGTTGTTTGGCAGGGCCTATTGCTTACTTAGGTCTAACTTAGGCTAGGGTTTTTATTCTTTGGAGAGAGAGAGAGAGAGAGAGGTGGATATACTATAGTCTGTAGTGATCATGTACCAGTTGTGGGAAAGTTTGGTGTGTGGGAAACAGATGTGTGGGGTTACCAGTATCAACGCGGGTGAGGAGTGGATACTAATGCCTACGTCATTTAGAGGGACATTCTCATGTATTGTCACGCTCGACAGGAAATTTAGGGAATAGAACTCAGTCATGGTCAATGCGGAGGTCAACTGTCTCATCTGGGATAACACCGATGAGGAAGATGCAGTCATCTATACAGAAGAATCTGTAATACGACAGATTCTTCTGTATAGATGACTGCATCTTCCTCAGTGAAGTGCAGAAAGAAGTGCATGGGCATTTACAGCACGCTCGGCACGCAGAATAGTCAAGGAAGACAGTAGTACATACGTTATGACCACAAGTAGCTTGACGATGGAGGTGATGGCAGTGACCAAGGTATTCATCTAATTAGAGTCACAAGACTATACCCACGCCTACATACTAAGTGATTCGATGAGCATGATAAGAAAAGTGGAGGTGATGGCAGTGACCAAGGTATTCATCTGATTAAAGTCACAAGACTATACCCACGCCTACATACTAAGTGATTCGATGAGCATGATAAGTAAATTGGAGGTGATGGCAGTGACCAAGGTATTCATCTGATTAAAGTCACAAGACTATACCCACGCCTACATACTAAGTGATTCGATGAGCATGATAAGAAAAGTGGAGGTGATGGCAGTGACCAAGGCATTCATCTGATTAGAGTCACAAGACTATACCCACGCCTGTATACTAAGTGATTCGATGAGCATGATAAGTAAAGTGGAGGTGATGGCAGTGACCAAGGCATTCATCTGATTAGAGTCACAAGACTATACCCACGCCTACATACTAAGTGATTCGATGAGCATGATAAGTAAAGTGGAGGTGATGACAACACACGCCTACATACTAAGTGATTCGATGAGCATGATAAGTAAAGTGGAGGTGATGGCAGTGACCAAGGCATTCATCTGATTAGAGTCACAAGACTACATCCACGCCTGTATACTAAGTGATTCGATGAGCATGATGGGAAAAGCGGAGGCGGGCTCTGTACGTATGTAATGGGTAGAGTCATTACAGAGGTAAAAAAGACGTAAGGTCACCTTTGTCTACATCCCAGGACATGCTGGAGTACAGGAAAATGAAAGAGCGGACAGGTTGGCTAGCTGCGCTGTCATTGAAGACAGTCAACCAATGGAATGGGTGGACAACATCAATGCCCTCCGAGATGTGGGAAGGGCATAGGACTTTGACAACCATGAGTCCATGTCACTCCTTCGGATGAAAAAAATGGGAGTTAAGATGGGCACAGCCAGAAATGAGAAACTTAGTGGGCATGTAAGAAGACTCATCAACCAACATAGAACTGGAGTCATGAGTCGCTGGACACTTCGGGACTTGCTGAGGAGGGGATCTAAGCATCTAAGGACATGTTCGGAGTGCAACGATGATGACCCGCAAATAACTCAATAACTGTTTTATTGTTGTGTGTTTTATGTTTTTAACTGTTTTCATCCTACAGGAAAACAAGTGGTCATCCAAATTTGTGTGGCATCACAGGAGCTATCACTTGAATGAGTTCTGTGGCTGTCTGAACAAACTTTAAACACAATCTGTTTCAAAATGGAACCAAACTGTGACCATGAAATCTCGAGGTAATTGTGTCAATTAAAGCTGATTATGTTTACGTAGTTGGTGCCAGACAACGCCAGGGCTAAATTTGCTCAGCAACTCATAGCTGACTGCTTGCTCCAGGATCAGCTGGTCAAGACACTACCATAGTTCCTTTTGAAGACATTTTTTGCAATTAACCCTAGATTACGATCCCTATCTCTGGCCAATGTGTTTGAGATGCCATAGTAAAAAGTAATACCGGTTAGTTGTAACATTAGGAGCTCTAAAAATAGTATTTTCTGTGAATTTTTGACATAAACTGTTTGTTTACACTAGGAGAGACATGGGGACTCTGATTTCCTGACTCAGGTTGATTTATGACACAAAATGTGATCGTGTAATAGTGTTGGATGTCATCTTTTGTTGGCCTGAAGTATTGTCTATATCTGCAATGTCGTTTCCTGTAAAAATTTTACTGTCTTTTGTAATTCTTGTAGTGGCCCATATAGTTTTGTCTGCAGTGTTGTATCTATGGGCCAATGGATTTTCCTCAGTCTACTATATTCAGTACAGTCTTGAAGTATGTGTTTAGCAGTCTGAGGCGCCTGTCCACATGTATACATGCAGTTGAGGTGCCGATCTCGAATTTTGTATACATGTGATTGTGGAGTCGATTGTGTCCTGTTCTGAGGTGTATAATGATAACTTGTTCATATCTATTCTTATTATGAAAGGCATCCTGATTTTGGGCTTGTGGTCCTCTGATTGATTTAATTATATGTTTCTTATGATGGTATGTAACTGGTGTATCTAGTTGTGTGCCTGTTGCACCTTATTTTGCTAACTGATCTACTTTCTCATTTCCTGGAATTCCACAGTGAGATGGGATGCACTGCAGGGCAACCCTGTGGTGCTTGCAGAGCTCAATCAATTAGGTATACAAATGTGGTAATTTTCTGGATTGTAGTGCCTGGAGTACTGATCTTGCATCTGTCAAAAACACTACAGGCTGGGGGCTAAGATTACTGTTCAGCAGTTTTTCTATTGCCAACTTTATTGCTTGGATTTCTGCATCATAATTGTGACGATATTTCCCTGTTTCTATTTTATTCATATCCTAGTGTTATTTGGGTACTCTATATATGCACCTGCTCCCCCATTCTTTACTGCATTCTATGCTGATCCATCTGTGTACACACGAATCCATAGGTCTTGTGTGTATTCTTCATCCAGGAAACTGAGAGTTATTGTTTTACGCTGTATGCTATTCTGTTCCTCTTTGTCAACTATTCCTTTCACTTCTGTCTGTATTTGAACTGATAATCCTGATTCCTCTGTCCAGGGAGTCTGTTCTGGTATGGGCAGTAGGGGGTTAACAACTCTTGGCATGTCTGGTATTTGTCTACAAATACACTTGGCTTGGTGGATAAAACTGCTACTCTTAAGCCATCCCAATGTAAGATTTTGTGTTGGATGTTATCTTTCCTGTTTATATTAGACTTTATATTTAGATTCATCACAGCACAAAATTTATAGTCAACAAAGTTAATCATCACAGACTGTTCTCAGTTATAATACATTATCAAGTTTATTAATATTTAAACTGGCACGTGATACATAATAGTGGAAGCACTTCTCTTAGAATTATTGTTCTTAATAATTCTGGACATTCAGAGGTTATCACTGGTGATTATGGCATGCCCATAAGTGCATATATCCTGTGTGTTACCGGGGCCTCATTATGAGGGAAGTAAAGAATAGTGACACTGTGACCTTCCAGGCATGTCGTAAGAGGCGACTAAGGAGGTTGATCGATGGCTTGACAAGCTGTCATTGTAAAAAGTGTTGTTATGGAAACAGCGCCATATATTTTAGAGCAGTGATCTCTGCAATATGTGACATTTTGGCACGCAAGGTTTCTGTTTTTGAGATTGTGGTTCGGCCCTATGTGCCGTCTTCGGCTCAAAAGGACAATAGATAAGATAGATAGATAAGTGCATATCTGTTAAAAATTAATTGCTCTCGCAACTTACTTACCACTTTGTTCTCTGAAACACATCCTTGAAACACTCTCAAAAACACTTTCACAACTAAATGTTCTCTATGTTCTAATTAATTTGTTCTGGTTTTGTCTACTGCTCAACTAACAGTTACTGCTCTACTAACAGTTACTGCTCTACTAACAGTTACTGCTCAACTAACAGTTACTGCTCTACTAACAGTTACTGCTCTACTAACAGTTACTGCTCTACTAACTCTGTGCCTTACTACTTCTTACCGCCTAACTCTCTTATCTGTTCTTTACTAACTTGACTGACTCTTGTGCCTAACTGACTTCCTTGTCTGTTCTTTACTAACTTGACTGACTCTTGTGCCTAACTAACTGACTTCCTTGTCTGTTCTTTACTAACTTGACTGACTCTTGTGCCTGACTGACTTCCTTGTCTGTTCTTTACTAACTTGACTGACTCTTGTGCCTAACTAACTGACTTCCTTGTCTGTTCTTTACTAACTTGACTGACTCTTGTGCCTAACTAACTGACTTCCTTGCCTGTTCTTTACTAAATTGACTGACTCTTGTGCCTAACTAACTGACTTCCTTGTCTGTTCTTTACTAAATTGACTGACTTGTGCCTAACTAACTGACTTCCTTGCCTGTTCTTTACTAAATTGACTGACTCTTGTGCCTAACTAACTGACTTCCTTGTCTGTTCTTTACTAAATTGACTGACTCTTGTGCCTAACTAACTGACTTCCTTGCCTGTTCTTTACTAACTTGATTGACTCTTGTGCCTAACTAACTGACTTCCTTGTCTGTTCTTTACTAACTTGACTGACTCTTGTGCCTAACTAACTGACTTCCTTGTCTGTTCTTTACTAAATTGACTGACTCTTGTGCCTAACTAACTGACTTCCTTGCCTGTTCTTTACTAAATTGACTGACTCTTGTGCCTAACTAACTGACTTCCTTGTCTGTTCTTTACTAAATTGACTGACTCTTGTGCCTAACTAACTGACTTCCTTGCCTGTTCTTTACTAACTTGATTGACTCTTGTGCCTAACTAACTGACTTCCTTGTCTGTTCTTTACTAAATTGACTGACTCTTGTGCCTAACTAACTGACTTCCTTGTCTGTCCTAACTACCTAAAACTGAAAACTACTAACTGTCTAACTGACTGCCTTCGGCAGAAGCTGGACTAAGCTTACTAGCTTACATTTCTGACTAGCTCTGTCTTCCTCCCAGCTACTTATCTTGCGTCCTTATGTTTTTATATTGAAGTCTCATTTACCATGCTGCACATTTGTGATAATCAGCGTCTAATGGTTTGTCATGAAGTTGACCACTCTGTGACTTCCACCTCCAAACTACCACAACAGCCGACATCTTGGTACTTTCAGTGAACTCTTACATTTTAGGATGGTCCAAACAGGCTTGTTTGTGACTCCAAAGTAACCTCTGGTCAACTTGACCTCTCCTGAGTTTCAAAATAATGATGTTTACTTCATGACTTTGACCTGTCCTGGAAGTTGTTTGTCAACCTATTTACCTGAAGGGGCAAGCCATGTGTTGACTCACACTTTCACAACAACTATAAAATTTCCATTCTCCCTAAACTTGTGTCTGACTACTACCCTTCCTTCATCCCCACCTACTCATCCACTAACAGCTAGGAGAATTTTCATTCACACAACTTTCCATTGCTTATATACTGTCACTATCAACAAGTGAGTCACTAACTACTGGTGAGTCACTAACTACTGATGAACGCTATTTTATGCCACTGTTATAGTCTGTTAAGAAGTGGGTACCGGCTGAGTTACCTGATCCATGCTTTCATTCACCTATACTGTTATAGATTGCATGGACCTGACATGTTACATTGTCTATTTATGTGTCTGCCGTAAGTCCATCAGTGTATGTACAGCTACCTTATAGTGTTATCTGCTGAGCTCTCCGAGGTACAATGTGTTGTTTGATGTCAGCCGACGACCAAGGAAATCTCCATGGTCACAGCAATGAAAGGAAAAACTACCAATTTGCTGAAAATTTGTTTCCTTATTATACCAGATCGTATCTCATGAAATGAAAAATAAATTTTTTTTTAATCCAACACCACTCAGGGGTCACCAGAAGTGGTAATTATAAAGGTGTACAGAGAGGGTAATTAGAAAGGTGTACAGAGAGGGTAATTAGAAAGGTGTACAGAGAGGGCTAATGTTTGATCACCTCAAACTGTCAAGTTTGCAAGAATTTGTATTTTGATTCAGTGATTTTAACGACAGTATCATCATCTAAGGTTAAACAAATTCCTCTTGATAAAGTTTCATGGTTCTGGATCACCGATCCTGGCACAAACTGTCAGCTATGAGTTGGTGATAGCTTCCAGGTCTGTCAGACACCTTGCCTCCATTCAACTATATGATAATACGTCCTTAATAACCCTAGATTATCTCAGTCAAAATGATCACATCAAAATACAAATTCTTCAAAATTTGACGTTTTGCCATGTTCAAACATTACTTTCCTAGTTATCACTTCTGGTGACCTCCTGATTGTTTGATTTGTTTTAATTGTTCTTGGACTTTTGTTTATTTATATTTTTTCTGATTTTGTGAGATATGATATATTGAAAAATTTGCCACTTCTCTAACCCCCCCCCCCCCCCCCCCCCCCCCCTTTTTTTTTTTTTTTTTTTTTTTTTTTTTTTTTTTGCTTTTTGCTGTGACTAAGGAAATTTCCTCGGCAGACATCAAATAACCCTATGTAACTCGGGAAATGCAGCGAAATCCATGAGGTTGCCAAACATACTCATGGACTTAACGGCGTCCGTACTGATAGACATTGTAACACGTCCGACCCTGGAGATCAAAGTCAGGTCTTAAAACAACTTGGGACAGGAAATCTGTTTTCCCCATGTCTATCCTAGTGTAAACACACAGCTGTATGTTGACAATTTCAAAGAAAACACTATTTTTAGACCTCCTAATGTTATTGAGTTATTTGCGGGTCATAATCATTGCACTCTGAACATGGTTATGGTAGGCCCCGGGATCACTGCAAACGAATTAAAATCCATAATTGCTCAACCGCCTGTGCCAGTGGAATCATCCAAATTACTATTTCATCTCCTAAACAAAGAAAGGTAGCTGTAGTCCCCATCATAGCAGTCTCAGCACACGCCAAAAGACATAAAGCGAAACCGCACAGAAAGTGAACACAACCACCTGTTCTCCATCATACGATATCATCATTCATCATAAACAATTGTAATATCGAAACATAATCAAAATAGATGAAACGCACAGCTCACAGTGTACACAGAGCACTTAATTCAGTAGCTCCTGCAACAAGCCGGACTTGGAATATGAGGAAACTGCAACAAGTAACACTCTTCAGACATTGCCTTCAATGGTTCCTGCCACCTATCCACCATATTGACCTGAAGTTCACGTCCTCCTGAAAATGAGGATTGTCATATTTTTTAAAAATGTATAGCGCTTGATGATGCTTAGACATCGTTTGTGACTCCAAATCCGAACATGTGAAACACTCCGAACATGTCCATTCCTAATGTTACAATTAAGAGGTAGTAATCTTGACTACAGTCTTGTAAACACATCAGTCGCAGATTGACGTTGTAATCTAGGGTTAAACAAATTCAACATGATGATAATGCAGTCCTTTACTAAACAAATTCAACATGATGATAATGTGATCCTTTACTAAACAAATTCAACATGATAATAATGTGATCCTTTACTAAACAAATTCAACATGATGATAATGCAGTCCTTTACTAAACAAATTCAACATGATGATAATGTGATCCTTTACTAAACAAATTCAACATGATGATAATGTGATCCTTTACTAAACAAATTCAACATGATGATAATGTGATCCTTTACTAAACAAATTCAACATGATAATAATGTGATCCTTTACTAAACAAATTCAACATGATGATAATGCAGTCCTTTACTAAACAAATTCAACATGATGATAATGTGATCCTTTACTAAACAAATTCAACATGATGATAATGCAGTCCTTTACTAAACAAATTCAACATGATGATAATGTGATCCTTTACTAAACAAATTGAACATGATGATAATGCAATCCTTTACTAAACAAATTCAACATGATGATAATGCAGTCCTTTACTAAAAAAATTCAACATGATGATAATGTGATCCTTTACTAAACAAATTCAGCATGATGATAATGCAATCCTTTACTAAACAAATTCAACATGATGATAATGCAGTCCTTTACTAAACAAATTCAACATGATGATAATGTGATCCTTTACTAAACAAATTCAACATGATGATAATGTGATCCTTTATTGTATTTTGTAGGTGCAAGTTGAGAGCAGGTGAGAGTGTCACAACAGATGTGACGTCACCCAACTTGGAACCTTCTGGGGAAGTCACTCTGGTAGGAAATGTATCTGTGTTGACAGAAGGCTCTTTCGTCACCTGTCACAGACTGCATAGGTCATCACTCTCTCACCACACGTGTCAACTAAACACAAAAACAGTATAACACAACTAAACTAAGAGAAAGACAAGACAAACTACATTTCCATAACAACCTTCATCAGGTACAAATATACAAAGATGAACACGATAAGCAAATACTATTCTAAACTAAAGAAATAAACATGAAAGCTAGACACTGATTTGAAAAACGGTGAAAAAAAACTGTGGCCAGGATCTGCGAAGTTGATGGTCACAGGATTAATAGATTAAAGGGCAGGTAGGATTTAATCCTAGGTTACGTGCTGAAGTCGGATGTGTTGGGCCGAAAGGTGCAAATATCACAGTTATACTGCAAACCACAACACAACGCAGACACGCCCACTTAACGTCCTTTTAATGGCAGATGATGAAGAGGAATATTCTAGTCTACCAGAATACTCTAGAATACTTTAGTCATCGGTCGAACGCAAGCAATCCTAGGTTTCACTGAAAATATAAATTCTTGGAATTCAACAGTTTGCTGCTAGCAAAGACTTCCCTACCTTCCTAGTTGTTTTCTGTGACCCCTGAGTGTTGGATTTGTTTCCTTTGGTGTTCATTTTTTTTTTTCTAAACACCACGTGCTCTCCATAACAATTATGGAGTTGTCATAAGAATGTAGCTGTTTTTTTTTAAAATTAAATTTAACAATTTTCAAGAAATTCTTTTTTTTGTTTTCTTTTCTTGTGTGATCATGGCTCATTCAGACTAGGACTCTGGACTCTCTTATGAAGGCAGCTGTCTGTTTAAGTGATTCGGTTGCCCCGTATAGTTTCTTTTCTTGTGTGATCATGGCTCATTCAAACTAGGACTCTGGACTCTCTTATGAAGGCAGCTGTCTGTTTAAGTGATTCGGTTGCCCCGTATAGTTTCTCTTTCAGGGAGGTGGGTGTGGGCCACATTGCTCGTCTCAGGTCTGTGTACTGAGGGCAATCCTGTAGAACATGTTTTGTTGTCATGTTATCCAGGGTACAGTATCATTGGCTGGTAGTTCCTATTTTGAGTTTGGTGAACATGTAGTTTCTCATTCTGTTGTAGCCAGTGCATAGGCGAAGTATTATGACTTGATCCCTCCTTGATAGTTGGTGGTATCCGTCACTCTCGTTATACTTTGGGTGTTCTTATTTCCATTTTTCATGATACTGGCCTTTGATGAAGGATTTGGCTTCATCGTAGCTGACCAGATGGTTCTCTTGTGGTAATCTCCCTACCTCTTTAGCTGATTTGTCTGCACATTCATTCCCGTGTATATTATGTGATGGTATCCACTGGATGACCACTCTCTGGAAGTTATTGTGTGATGGTATCCACTGGATGACCACTCTCTGGAAGTTATTGTGTGATGGTATCCACTGGATGACCACTCTCTGGAAGTTATTGTGTGATGGTATCCACTGGATGACCACTCTCTGGAAGTTATTGTGTGATGGTATCCACTTGATGACCACTCTCTGGAAGTTATTGTGTGATGGTATCCACTGGATGACCACTCTCTGGAAGTTATTGTGTGATGGTATCCACTGGATGACCACTTTCTGGAAGTTATTGTGTAGTTGGCCTAGAGTTGTTCTCTTCTAGCTCACTGTTCCTGGGGGTTGCTGCTAGGACTGACAGAGCATCTGTATCACCAATTTCTTGTGTATGTTATTTCTGTGTTGGATAGTCAGTTTTCCTTTGTCTCATTCCTTTAATTTTGGTTACAACTGGCAAAATAAAAGGAAAGAGAGATCATGGACAACAAAGATAGAAAATACTGGATAGCTTGGTATCATGGCATGGAAAACAGTCAACAACAGAACTGATACGATGTACTGTAGATAGAAGATTGTGGAGGGACATGATCGCCTGCGCCATCTAATATGGCACATGATGATGATAGTCAGTTTTGGAGCATCTTCAAGGGCTTCAGTTTCTGCTTTATAGTTGTTTGAGAATGTCCCAGTAGCTATTGACTTGGTGATCTCTTCTTGGTTATTATGCCTCAAGGACACACCTCCCCCTCCATTTCTGGTGGCTTTTGTAGCAGAGCCATCCGTGTATAGACCAGGAGTCCTGTGGGTAGTTGTCATCTATGTGTTTTTTTCTTTTTTGCTATGTGCTTTCTCTCTGTGTCTGTTTGAGTGGCTTTTTTATGATTCCTGTTATGTTTTCCTTAAGTTCTGATATTTTATATTTCCTGTGGGGAGACATACCGGATGGTCTTATGGGTTTCATCATTGTTTGGAACAGTACTTATGGGTTTCAGCATTGTTTGGAACAGTACTTATGGGTTTCAGCATTGTTTGGAACAGTACTTATGGGTTTCAGCATTGTTTGGAACAGTACTTATGGGTTTCAGCATTGTTTGGAACAGTACTTATGGGTTTCAGCATTGTTTGGAACAGTACTTATGGGTTTCAGCATTGTTTGGAACAGTACTTATGGGTTTCAGCATTGTTTGGAACAATACTGGATTGCTAGTTGTCAATTCTTTGGAGATTGCTGCAAAGTTGCTCCTCTTTAGCCTTCCTAAACCGGTTATTCTTTGGTGCATGGGGTAGTTAGCGAGCCTTTTGTATTTCTTTTTTTCTTTGGAGGGGGGAATCTCTTTGGCTGTCAGCAAGACATCAAACAAACCTTGTTAACACTAGAATAGCCAGCCAATGACACTAAGAGGAAACCAAAAACATACAACTGGAATGATGGCTTGATTCAAGACCTGAGTTTCACCTTATGGGCTGGATTTGTTACAATGTCTATCGTTACAGTTGCAGTAAGTCCATCTCTATGTTTGGCTACCTCATGGCGTTATTCGTTGTGTTTCCCGAGCCACAATGGGTTGTTTGATGTCAGCTGACGACCGAGGCAATTTCCCTGGTCACAGGAAAAATTACCAGATTTCTTGAAAATTTGTGATTTTTTTTTTTTGCATTAAGAGGTGTATCTCCCGATTTAAAAAAAAAATGTCAACAGTAATGGAAACAAATTAAACACTGAGGGGTCACCAGAAGTGGTAATTAGGGAATTACACTGAAGGGAGGTAATGTTCGATCATAGGAAAATGTCAAATTTTCAGAGATTTCTGTTTTGATGTGGACTATGGTCTCATGATCTTGGGTTAGATTAGATAGGTAACAAATTATTGATCAAAGATGATCATGATATGTAACAAATTATTGATTAAAGATGATCATGATATGTAACAAATTATTGATTAAAGATGATCATGATATGTAACAAATATTTGATCAAAGAGGATCATGATATGTAACAAATATTTGATCAAAGAGGATCATGATATGTAACAAATTATTGATCAAAGATGATCATGATATGTAACAAATTATTGATTAAAGATGATCATGATGTAACAAATTATTGATCAAAGATGATCATGATATGTTACAAATTATTGATCAAAGAGGATCATGATGTAACAAATTATTGATCAAAGAGGATCATGATGTAACAAATTATTGATCAAAGAGGATCATGATGTAACAAATTATTGATCAAAGAGGATCATGATGTAACAAATTATTGATTAAAGATGATCATGCTATGTAACAAATTATTGATTAAAGATGATCATGATATGTAACAAATTATTGATCAAAGATGATCATGATGTAACAAATTATTGATCAAAGATGATCATGATATGTAACAAATTATTGATCAAAGATGATCATGATGTAACAAATTGTTGATCAAATATGATCATGATATGTTACAAATTATTGATTAAAGAGGATCATGATATGTAACAAATTATTGATCAAAGATGATCATGATGTAACAAATTATTGATCAAAGATGATCATGATATGTAACAAATTATTGATTAAAGATGATCATGATGTAACAAATTATTGATCAAAGATGATCATGATATGTAACAAATTATTGATCAAAGATGATCATGATGTAACAAATTATTGATCAAAGATGATCATGATATGTAACAAATTATTGATCAAAGAGGATCATGATATGTAACAAATTATTGATCAAAGAGGATCATGATGTAACAAATTATTGATCAAAGATGATCATGATATGTAACAAATTATTGATTAAAGATGATCATGATGTAACAAATTATTGATCAAAGATGATCATGATGTAACAAATTATTGATCAAAGATGATCATGATATGTAACAAATTATTGATCAAAGATGATCATGATGTAACAAATTATTGATCAAAGATGATCATGATATGTGACAAATTATTGATTAAAGATGATCATGATGTAACAAAGTATTGATTAAAGATGATCATGATGTAACAAATTATTGATTAAAGATGATCATGATGTAACAAATTATTGATTAAAGATGATCATGATATGTAACAAATTATTGATTAAAGATGATCATGATGTAACAAATTATTGATCAAAGATGATCATGATATGTAACACATTATTGATTAAAGATGATCATGATATGTAACAAATTATTGATTAAAGATGATCATGATGTAACAAATTATTGATTAAAGATGATCATGATATGTGACAAATTATTGATTAAAGAGGATCATGATATGTAACAAATTATTGATTAAAGATGATCATGATATGTAACAAATTATTGATTAAAGATGATCATGATGTAACAAATTATTGATTAAAGATGATCATGATATGTGACAAATTATTGATTAAAGATGATCATGATGTAACAAATTATTGATTAAAGATGATCATGATATGTAACAAATAATTTGTTTTTTAAAATGTGATGAGAACAAATTCTTGTACAAAAATGTCAACATGACAAAGTTGGTCATGTCTAAATAATTTCTTTGATCTTGTCAGACAGAAAGTTGGTCATGTCTAAATAATTTCTTTGATCTTGTCAGACAGAAAGTTAGTCATGTCTAAATAATTTATGTGATCTTGTCAGACAGAAAGTTAGTCAAGTCTAAATAATTTCTTTGATCTTGTCAGACAGAAAGTTAGTCATGTCTAAATAATCTCTTTGATCTCATCAGACAGAAAGTTAGTCATGTCTAAATAATTTCTTTGATCTCATCAGACAGAAAGTTAGTCATGTCTAAATAATCTCTTTGATCTCATCAGACAGAAAGTTAGTCATGTCTAAATAATTTCTGTGATCTTGTCAGACAGAAAGTTAGTCATGTCTAAATAATTTCTGTGATCTTGTCAGACAGAAAGTTAGTCATGTCTAAATAATCTCTTTGATCTCATCAGACAGAAAGTTAGTCATGTCTAAATAATCTCTTTGATCTCATCAGACAGAAAGTTAGTCATGTCTAAATAATTTCTTTGATCTCATCAGACAGAAAGTTAGTCATGTCTAAATAATCTCTTTGATCTCATCAGACAGAAAGTTAGTCATGTCTAAATAATCTCTTTGATCTCATCAGACAGAAAGTTAGTCATGTCTAAATAATCTCTTTGATCTCATCAGACAGAAAGTTAGTCATGTCTAAATAATTTCTTTGATCTCATCAGACAGAAAGTTAGTCATGTCTAAATAACCTCTTTGATCTCATCAGACAGAAAGTTAGTCAAGTCTAAATAATCTCTTTGTTCTCATCAGACAGAAAGTTAGTCATGTCTAAATAATCTCTTTGATCTCGTCAGACAGAAAGTTAGTCATGTCTAAATAATCTCTTTGATCTCATCAGACAGAAAGTTAGTCATGTCTAAATAATCTCTTTGATCTTGTCAGACAGAAAGTTAGTCATGTCTAAATAATTTCTTTGATCTTGTCAGACAGAAAGTTGGTCATGTCTAAATAATTTCTTTGATCTTATCAGACAGAAAGTTAGTCATGTCTAAATAATTTCTATGATCTTGTCAGACAGAAAGTTAGTCATGTCTAAATAATTTCTTTGATCTTGTCAGACAGAAAGTTGGTCATGTCTAAATAATCTCTTTGATCTCATCAGACAGAAAGTTAGTCATGTCTAAATAATCTCTTTGATCTCATCAGACAGAAAGTTAGTCATGTCTAAATAATTTCTTTGATCTTGTCAGACAGAAAGTTGGTCATGTCTAAATAATCTCTTTGATCTTGTCAGACAGAAAGTTAGTCATGTCTAAATAATCTCTTTGATCTCATCAGACAGAAAGTTAGTCATGTCTAAATAATCTCTTTGATCTCATCAGACAGAAAGTTAGTCATGTCTAAATAATTTCTTTGATCTTGTCTAAATAATTTCTTTGATCTTATCAGACAGAAAGTTAGTCATGTCTAAATAATTTCTGTGATCTTGTCAGACAGAAAGTTGGTCATGTCTAAATAATTTCTTTGATCTCATCAGACAGAAAGTTAGTCATGTCTAAATAATCTCTTTGATCTTGTCAGACAGAAAGTTAGTCAAGTCTAAATAATTTCTGTGATCTTGTCAGACAGAAAGTTGGTCATGTCTAAATAATTTCTTTGATCTTGTCAGAAAGAAAGTTAGTCATGTCTAAATAATCTCTTTGATCTCATCAGACAGAAAGTTAGTCATGTCTAAATAATCTCTTTGATCTCATCAGACAGAAAGTTAGTCATGTCTAAATAATCTCTTTGATCTCATCAGACAGAAAGTTAGTCATGTCTAAATAATCTCTTTGATGTCGTCAGACAGAAAGTTAGTCATGTCTAAATAATCTCTTTGATCTCATCAGACAGAAAGTTAGTCATGTCTAAATAATTTCTTTGATCTCATCAGACAGAAAGTTAGTCATGTCTAAATAATCTCTTTGATCTTGTCAGACAGAAAGTTAGTCATGTCTAAATAATTTCTTTGATCTTGTCAGACAGAAAGTTAGTCATGTCTAAATAATCTCTTTGATCTCATCAGACAGAAAGTTAGTCATGTCTAAATAATCTCTTTGATCTCATCAGACAGAAAGTTAGTCATGTCTAAATAATCTCTTTGTTCTCATCAGACAGAAAGTTAGTCATGTCTAAATAATCTCTTTGATCTCATCAGACAGAAAGTTAGTCATGTCTAAATAATCTCTTTGATCTCATCAGACAGAAAGTTAGTCATGTCTAAATAATTTCTTTGATCTTGTCAGACAGAAAGTTGGTCATGTCTAAATAATTTCTTTGATCTCATCAGACAGAAAGTTAGTCATGTCTAAATAATCTCTTTGATCTTGTCAGACAGAAAGTTAGTCATGTCTAAATAATTTCTTTGATCTTGTCAGACAGAAAGTTAGTCATGTCTAAATAATCTCTTTGATCTCATCAGACAGAAAGTTAGTCATGTCTAAATAATCTCTTTGTTCTCATCAGACAGAAAGTTAGTCATGTCTAAATAATCTCTTTGATCTCATCAGACAGAAAGTTAGTCATGTCTAAATAATCTCTTTGATCTCATCAGACAGAAAGTTAGTCATGTCTAAATAATTTCTTTGATCTTGTCAGACAGAAAGTTGGTCATGTCTAAATAATTTCTTTGATCTTATCAGACAGAAAGTTAGTCATGTCTAAATAATTTCTGTGATCTTGTCAGACAGAAAGTTAGTCATGTCTAAATAATTTCTTTGATCTCATCAGACAGAAAGTTAGTCATGTCTAAATAATCTCTTTGATCTTGTCAGACAGAAAGTTAGTCAAGTCTAAATAATTTCTGTGATCTTGTCAGACAGAAAGTTGGTCATGTCTAAATAATTTCTTTGATCTTGTCAGAAAGAAAGTTAGTCATGTCTAAATAATCTCTTTGATCTCATCAGACAGAAAGTTAGTCATGTCTAAATAATCTCTTTGATCTCATCAGACAGAAAGTTAGTCATGTCTAAATAATCTCTTTGATCTCATCAGACAGAAAGTTAGTCATGTCTAAATAATCTCTTTGATGTCGTCAGACAGAAAGTTAGTCATGTCTAAATAATCTCTTTGATCTCATCAGACAGAAAGTTAGTCATGTCTAAATAATCTCTTTGATCTCATCAGACAGAAAGTTAGTCATGTCTAAATAATCTCTTTGATGTCGTCAGACAGAAAGTTAGTCATGTCTAAATAATCTCTTTGATCTCATCAGACAGAAAGTTAGTCATGTCTAAATAATTTCTTTGATCTCATCAGACAGAAAGTTAGTCATGTCTAAATAATCTCTTTGATCTTGTCAGACAGAAAGTTAGTCATGTCTAAATAATTTCTTTGATCTTGTCAGACAGAAAGTTAGTCATGTCTAAATAATCTCTTTGATCTCATCAGACAGAAAGTTAGTCATGTCTAAATAATCTCTTTGATCTCATCAGACAGAAAGTTAGTCATGTCTAAATAATCTCTTTGTTCTCATCAGACAGAAAGTTAGTCATGTCTAAATAATCTCTTTGATCTCATCAGACAGAAAGTTAGTCAAGTCTAAATAATCTCTTTGTTCTCATCAGACAGAAAGTTAGTCATGTCTAAATAATTTCTTTGATCTCATCAGACAGAAAGTTAGTCATGTCTAAATAATCTCTTTGTTCTCATCAGACAGAAAGTTAGTCAAGTCTAAATAATCTCTTTGTTCTCATCAGACAGAAAGTTAGTCATGTCTAAATAATTTCTTTGATCTCATCAGACAGAAAGTTAGTCATGTCTAAATAATTTCTTTGATCTCATCAGACAGAAAGTTAGTTATGTCTAAATAATCTCTTTGATCTCATCAGACAGGACATGTAAGCAGACAAGTCGGTGATGAACAAGGAGCTTGTGTGTCCTCTGTCAGACAGGAAAGGACATCCATGAACTCATGTTCTGTGGAGGACATCTGTCCTGGTGAGTGAATTGTTTGTAGATCCACTGTCTTGGAATATTTCTTGTATAAACAAATATAGTTGCTTAATGTTAATATGAGAGATTAATTGTTGTGAATTAACACTAGATTACGTTGGCAACATTTTCAATTGTGTAAATCTCCAATTTGCCGTATGTAATTGCCTTTTCTGCCACATACATTCCTAAATGTTGGTGGTATCTATACTTGTTGCTAATGATATACAGAGTCTATACTTGTTGCTAATGATACACAGAATTTGTACTTGTTGTTAATGATATACAGAGTCTATACTTGTTGCTAATGATATACATTACCTATCTATACTTGTTGCTAATGCTACACATTACCTATCTATACTTGTTGCTAATGATACATATAATATATACTTGTTGCTAATGCTACACATTACCTATCTATACTTGTTGCTAATGATACATATAATCTATACTTGTTGCTAATGCCACACATTACCTATCTATACTTGTTGCTAATGCTACACATCACCTATCTATACTTGTTGCTAATGATACATATAATCTATACTTGTTGCTAATGCTACACATTACCTATCTATACTTGTTGCTAATGCTACACATTACCTATCTATACTTGTTGCTAATGCCACACATTACCTATCTATACTTGTTGCTAATGATACATATAATCTATAGTTGTTACTAATGCCACACATTACCTATCTATACTTGTTGCTAATGCTACACAGATTCTATACTTGTTGCTAATGCTACACATTACCTATCTATACTTGTTGCTAATGCTACACAGATTCTATACTTGTTGCTAATGCTACACATTACCTATCTATACTTGTTGCTAATGCCACACATTACCTATCTATACTTGTTGCTAATGCTACACAGA
This sequence comes from Megaustenia siamemsis, assembly GCA_032433765.1. Lineage (NCBI taxonomy): Eukaryota > Metazoa > Mollusca > Gastropoda > Stylommatophora > Ariophantidae > Megaustenia > Megaustenia siamemsis. The sequence goes on along the minus strand of JAVIAB010000126.1, from coordinate 75,087,883 downwards.
TTCTATACTTGTTGCTAATGCTACACATTACCTATCTATACTTGTTGCTAATGCCACACATTACCTATCTATACTTGTTGCTAATGCTACACAGATTCTATACTTGTTGCTAATGCTACACATTACCTATCTATACTTGTTGCTAATGCCACACATTAACTATCTATACTTGTTGCTAATGATACACAGATTCTATATTTGTTGCTAATGCTACACATTACCTATCTATACTTGTTGCTAATGCCACACATTAACTATCTATACTTGTTGCTAATGATACACAGATTCTATATTTGTTGCTAATGCTACACATTACCTATCTATACTTGTTGCTAATGCCACACATTAACTATCTATACTTGTTGCTAATGATACACAGATTCTATATTTGTTGCTAATGCTACACATTACCTATCTATCTTTCATTGGCCTGAAGTATTGTCTATATCTCCAATGTCGTTTCCTGTATAAATGTTACTGTCTTTTATAATTCTTGCAGTAGCCCATATAGTTTTGTCTGTAGTGTTGTATCTATGGGCCAATGGATTTTCCTCAGTCTACTATATTCAGTGCAGTCTTGAAGTATGTGTTCAGCAGTCTGGGGTGCCTGTCCACATGTACAAGTAGTTGATGTGCCGATCTTGAATTTTGTATACATGTGACTATGGAGTCGATTGTGTCCTGTTCTTAGGCGTATAATGATAATTTGTTCATATCTATTCATATTATTAAAGGCATCCTGATTTGGGGCTTGTGGTCCTCTGATTGATTTGATTATCTGTTTCTTATGATGGTATGTAACTGGTGCATCTGGTTGTGTGCCTGTTGCGCCTTTTTTAGCCAACTGATCTGCTTTCTCATTTCCTGGTATTCCACAGTGAGATGGGATCCACTGCAGGGCAACCCTGTGGTGCTTGCAGAGTTCAGTCGATAAGGTCTGCAGATGTGGTAATTTTCTGGATTGCAGTGCCTGGAGTACTGATCTTGCATCTGTCAAAAACACTACAGGCTGTGGGCTAAGATTATTGTTCAGCAGTTTTTCTATTGCCAACTTTATTGCTTGGATTTCTGCATTGTAATTGTGACAATATTTCCCTGTTGCTATTTTATTCACTTCCCTAGTGTTATTTGGGTACTCTGTATATGCACCTGCTCCCCCATTCTTTACTGCATTCTGTGCTGATCCATCTGTGTACACACGGATCCATAGGTCTTGTGGGTATTCTTCATCCAGGAAACTGAGAGTTATTGTTTTACGCTGTAGACTATTTTGTTCCTCTTTGTCAACTATTCCTTTCACTTCTGTCCGTATTTGTATTGATAATCCTGATTCCTCTGTCGAGGGAGTCTGTTCTGGTATGGGCAGTAGGGGGTTAACACCTCTTGGCATGTCTGGTGTTTGTCTACTAATACGCTTGGCTTGGTGGATAAAACTGCTTCTCTTAAGTCGTCCCAATGCAAGATTTTGGAATCGGTCCTTCATTGGATGTCTCGGCATGCATGACAATTTATCTGCCTGTATCAGCACCTTTGTGTCCCTCCGTTCTCTCAGTGCTGGTATCCTCCACAATTTCTCCATCTCCAATATTGGTTTGATTTCATTGCTCCTGTGATGACCCTAAGTGCCTGGTTTTGTACTTTATCCAGTTCTTGCAGTGTGGTGTTTGATGCTGAGCACCATGCGGATGATCCATATTCTAAATGTGGGCGTATACTCTGTTGGTAAACTTTACTGAGTATTTTCCCACTCACACCCCACGTGGTTCCACACAGACACATAATCTATACTTGTTGCAAATACTAAACATATTCTTTACTTATTGCTAATGATGCACAGATTCTATATTTGTTGCTAATGATACACAGATTCTATACTTGTTGCTAATGATGCACATATTCTATACTTGTTGCTAATAATACACAGATTCTATACTTGTTGCTAATGATACACAGATTCTATACTTGTTGCTAATGATACACAGATTCTATACTTGTTGCTAATGATACACAGATTCTATACTTGTTGCTAATGATACACAGATTCTATACTTGTTGCTAATGATACACAGATTCTATACTTGTTGCTAATGATGCACAGATTCTATACTTGTTGCTAATGATACACAGATTCTATACTTGTTGCTAATGATGTACAGATTCTATACTTGTTGCTAATGATGTACAGATTCTATACTTGTTGCTAATGATACACATATTCTATACTTGTTGCTAATGATGTACAGATTCTATACTCGTTGCTAATGATACACAGATTCTATACTTGTTGCTAATGATACACAGATTCTATACTTGTTGCTAATGATGCACATATTCTATACTTGTTGCTAATGATGCACAGATTCTATACTTGTTGCTAATGATGCACATATTCTATACTTGTTGCTAATGATACACAGATTCTATACTTGTTGCTAATGATACACAGATTCTATACTTGTTGCTAATGATACACAGATTCTATACTTGTTGCTAATGATACACAGATTCTATACTTGTTGCTAATGATACACAGATTCTATACTTGTTGCTAATGATACACAGATTCTATACTTGTTGCTAATGATACACAGATTCTATACTTGTTGCTAATGATACACAGATTCTATACTTGTTGCTAATGATACACAGATTCTATACTTGTTGCTAATGATACACAGATTCTATACTTGTTGCTAATGATGTACAGATTCTATACTTGTTGCTAATGATACACATATTCTATACTTGTTGCTAATGATGTACAGATTCTATACTCGTTGCTAATGATACACAGATTCTATACTTGTTGCTAATGATACACATATTCTATACTTGTTGCTAATGATACACAGATTCTATACTTGTTGCTAATGATACACAGATTCTATACTTGTTGCTAATGATACACAGATTCTATACTTGTTGCTAATGATGCACAGATTCTATACTTGTTGCTAATGATACACATAATCTAATTTATACTTTGTAACTGTAATGTGTATGAAACTATTTCAAATTTTGTTGGACTTTCACTTTGCAAATATTTTCAGACATCGCCTCGTCCAGCCAGAGCAACCCCATTGAGAAAAAACAGCAGAAGGAATGTCTTAGTGGACACATGGAACAGGATGATGCTGCATCACATAGACTGCTGCACATGGAACAGGATGATGCTGAATCACATCGACTGCTGGAAATACAGAAGCAAGTCTCTAAAAATGGAAAAATCAGCGAGGAAAATGTATATCAGGGTGGAGCCAAATCTGAAGGAGATGATACCAAGTTAAATGTGAGGGGTGTTCAGGGTTCTGTGATGGCATCTGATAGTCACATATCTGCAACAGATGATAACTGCTGTCTTGAAGATAGCAACAGACACTTTGAAAAGAAATGCTGTGCTGACCAGGAGACAGACACTGAGCTGACGGAGAAAGATAAATCTGACAGCGGTGGGCGTGCAATGAAAAGGAAACATTCAGAGGGGAAACCTCACAAGTGCAGTGTGTGTGGGGCAGGGTTTAGTGAGAAGCATACACTAGAGAGGCACAAGAGAATACACACAGGGGTCAGGCCATTTAAGTGTGATGTTTGTGGTGTGGCATTTGTTGAAAATGGGGACTTGACCAAACATAAGCTCATACATACGGGAGAGAAGCCGTACAAGTGTGACATCTGTGGGGTTGGATTTACTCGAAGCAGTGATCTCAACAAACATGTTAGGATACATACGGGGGAGAGACCTTATACGTGTGATTTTTGTGGTCTGGGCTTTGCTGAGAGTGGCAACCTCCGCAGGCACAGACGTATGCATACGGGGGAGAAGCCTTTCAAATGTGATGAATGTGGCATTGGGTTCACAGAAAACTGTAACTTGCAGCGACATAAAAGAATTCACACTGGAGAGAAGCCATACAAGTGTGATATATGTGGTGTTGGCTTCACAGAGAATTGTAATCTCCAGAGGCACAAGAGAATCCACACGGGGGAGAAGCCGTACAAGTGTGAAGTTTGTGGGGTAGGTTTTGCTCAAAGTGGTGACTTGACCAAACACAAGAGAATCCATACGGGGGAGAAGCCGTACAAGTGTGATATATGTGGTATTGGGTGTAACAGGAGTGGCGATCTGCACAAACATAAGAAAATCCATGCAAGAGTCAGACCTTTTAAATGTGATGTCTGTCAGCTAGGGTTTGTGACAAATATTGAACTAGAAAAACACAAACTGACACATACAACAGAGTTCCCATATAAATGTGATATATGTGGTATGGGGCTGCGGAGAAGCAGTGATCTCAACAAGCATGTTAGGAAACATACAGGGGAGAGACCGTACAGATGTGAAGTCTGTGATATGGGCTTCACCTTAAACTGCAACCTGCAGCGACATAAAAGGATCCACACGGGAGAGAAGCCTCACAAATGTGATGTTTGTGGTGTGGGGTTTGTTCAAAGTGGTGACTTGAACAAACACAAAAAAATTCACATCGGAGACCAGCCGTACAAGTGTGATATCTGTGGCCTGGGGTTCTCGTTGAATTATAGTTTACAGCGGCACAAAAGAATGCACACAGGGGAGAGAAGCCGTACCGCTGCAACATTTGTGGTCTAGGTTTTGTTCAAAGCTGTGAATTGAATGAACACAGGAGATGTCACAGTGACGAGTGAAAAAGTGACACTTAAAATATCACCATCATTGTACGAGAGGCAGACCAAGACTAAGATGGATGAGTAAACAAGATGGACAAGTCAGCCTTTGACAACCTGCACTATCAAAGCAAGAGACAGGGCAGGATGGTGCTCCATGGTAGCCAAACTTCGATGTGGAGATGGCACTGGATGATGATGATGAAAATATGACCACATTCCAGGAAAGTTGAATAAAGCTGTGAAAGGTGACTTGTATACATCAATGTGTGTGTGTGTGTGTTGCTGATGGCCTGTTTCTTGCAAGTACAACATCAGGCAGTTAGACTCTTTAGGCAAACTTCAGCTACTGCTGACTGACCAACACTGATCAGTTCCTGCTGATTGTGTCATTGACCAACGCTGATCAGTTACTGCTGATTGTGTCATTGACCAACACTGATCAGTTACTGCTGATTGTGTCATTGACCAACGCTGATCAGTTCCTGCTGATTGTGTCATTGACCAACGCTGATCAGTTCCTGCTGATTGTGTCATTGACCAACACTGATCAGTTCCTGCTGATTGTGTCATTGACCAACACTGATCAGTTACTGCTGATTGTGTCATTGACCAACACTGATCAGTTCCTGCTGATTGTGTCATTGACCAACACTGATCAGTTCCTGCTGATTGTGTCATTGACCAACGCTGATCAGTTACTGCTGATTGTGTCATTGACTAACACTGATCAGTTACTGCTGATTATGTCATTGACCAACACTGATCAGTTCCTGCTGATTGTGTCATTGACCAACACTGATCAGTTCCTGCTGATTGTGTCATTGACCAACACTGATCAGTTCCTGCTGACTGTGTCATTGACCAACACTGATCAGTTCCTGTTGACTGTGTTGTTGATGAACGCTGATCAATTATTCCTGACTGTGTCGCTGACCAATGGCGCTGATCAGTTAGTGCTGACTGTCATTGACCAACACTGATCAGTTACTGCTGACTGTCATTGACCAATGCTGATCAGTTACTCCTGACTGTGTCGTTGACCAACGCTGATCAGTTACTGCTGACTGTCATTGACCAACGCTGATCAGTTACTCCTGACTGTGTCGTTGACCAACGCTGATCAGTTACTGCTGACTGTCATTGACCAACGCTGATCAGTTACTCCTGACTGTGTCGTTGACCAACGCTGATCAGTTACTGCTGACTGTCATTGACCAACGCTGATCAGTTACTCCTGACTGTGTCGTTGACCAACACTGATCAGTTACTCCTGACTGTGTCGTCGACCAACGCTGATCTGAAAAGCAATCAGTAATCAAATTGTTTGGGAGTATACTGTCAACATATTATATGTGTGTGGTTTTTCTTTGATATATTTCTATATACTGAAGGGAGGTCAAAAAGTAATGCACACCAATTTTTTTCTCGGCTAATAATAAAGATAGGAATATGAAATTTTGCACACTTGGAATATGACATGTTCCAATTATGTGCACCAAATTGTACAGCATTCTGATAAATATTACGCAATCTATGAACCGTTAAATTGGAGCTTGTCAACAATGTCCGTTACAAACAGCGAATTGTCATAGAATTTCTGGTTGCGGAAAAAGAAACTGTGGCAAACATTCATAAACGACTGTGTGCAGTGTACAAATGTTCTGCAGTCGATAGGAGCACAGTTAGTCGCTGGGTTCAGAGAATTAAAGCTGCAGAAAGTGTACGAGTGGAGCTGCATGATTTACCGCATTCTGGACGTGTTGCCTCGGCTACCAGCACAGACTTGTTAAACCGGGCTGATGCCATTATTCGTAAGGATAGGCGTATCACTAGTCAGCAATTGGCATTGCAGCTTACAGTCAGCAAGGGAAGTGCAATCGCAATTTTTAAAACTCTCGGATATTCAAAGATTTGCGCTCGATGGGTTCCTCGATGCCTAACAAATGATCACCGAGTTCAAAGGAAAACATTCTGTTCTGAATTGTTGGAGCGTTTCGGTGTTGAAGGAGAAATGTTTTTGTCAAAAATTGTTACCGGTGACGAAACGTGGGCACATTATTATGAGCCTGAAACAAAAATGCAGTCAATGGAATGGCATCATCCGCAGTCACCAAAAAGAAAAAAATTCAAAACATCTCCATCAGCCGGAAAGGTGATGATCACTGTCTTCTGGGACATTGATGGTGTGATTCTTGTTGATGTAATGACAAGAGGTGAGACAATCAACTCGACAGCTTACATCAATACACTGACAAAACTCAAAAATCGGTTCCACAGAGTTCGGCCTAATAAGCCATCTGCAGATTTGTTGCTTCAACATGACAATGCACGCCCTCACACAAGTCTGGTAACACGGGAAGCAATCATCAAATTTGGTTGGACTGTACTGCCCCATCCTCCTTACAGCCCTGATCTGGCTCCCTCAGATTTCCATCTGTTTGGACCACTCAAAAAATTCCTGCGTGGGAAACACTTTGACAATGATGAGGATGTGATCCGTGTAGTTAAAAAATGGCTACGCGAGCAGGACAAAACTTGGTACAAACGAGGCATTCATGACCTAGTTTCGCGTTGGCGTAAGGCAATACGCTTGGACGGAGATTATGTTGACAAATAGGTAGTGTAAAGGGGATGTTCAGCTACAATCTGTGAAAATTTCACACATTTTGCCCAAATAGTTTCCGAGAAAAAAATTGGTGTGCATTACTTTTTGACCTCCCTACGTATATATATTTTCTGTCAGCATATTAGTATGTGTCTGAATGTTCTCAGTGGCTACATGATTGCGGAGAGTGTGCTCTCAATTACTACATTGTGTGTACTTTTGTTCTCAATCATCACTTCTTGTGTGTCACTTGAAATGATCTTACTCAGTCATTGACCAGTTTTTGTAGAGTGTTGTCAGTTTCTACCTCTCTAGTGTTTCTTCCTCTCATTAATGATCAATTCAAATGGTAATGAACATACAGTGATATTAATGAAAATACAGTGATATTGATTTCAACTACTATGGCCACATGAGAAGACACAGTGGGCTTAAAGTACAATAATGGAAGGTATGGTTCCTGGGCGACACATGAGAGGCAGACCAAGAATAATGTGGTTTCAAGACATCATGGAGACCTTGAACATTACAACAGAAGAAGTGGGAGATCTGGTTAGAGACAGAGATTCTTTCAGACAGGCTGTAATTTGAGCAATGTTCTGTGGGAGATCTGGCTTGAGACAGAGATTCTTTCAGATAGGCTGTAATTTGAGCAACGTTCTGTGGGAGATCTGGCTTGAGACAGAGATTGTTTCAGATAGGCTGTAATTTGAGCAATGTTCTGTGGGAGATCTGGCTTGAGACAGAGATTGTTTCAGATAGGCTGTAATTTGAGCAATGTTCTGTGGGAGATCTGGCTTGAGACAGAGATTCTTTCAGATAGGCTGTAATTTGAGCAATGTTCTGTGGGAGATCTGGCTTGAGACAGAGATTCTTTCAGATAGGCTGTAATTTGAGCAATGTTCTGTGGGAGATCTGGCTAGAGACAGAGATTCTTTCAGATAGGCTGTAATTTGAGCAACGTTCTGTGGGAGATCTGGCTAGAGACAGAGATTGTTTCAGATGGGTTGAGGTGAATGCAACGCTCTACAAGGGACATGCAACCTAATGATGATATTAATTACCATTTTGAATTGATCTTTAAGGAAGTCGCATGTTGATTATTTCTGCTGACTCTTTGAGACATCCGCTTGAACAATCTACATGGTGAGCTCAATGTTGGAGACCTTCTTCTGACCAGATAATGCTTCTCTGATTGTTATTGCTGGATTTGTGTGTCATCTCAAAGATAACATTCAAATGTTTCTCTTAACATCTTTCTCTGGTATTTCATTTCAACATGTTTGTGTCATGTTTGGTCATCACTAACTTGAAAGTCATAAGTCACTGCATATTCACAAACAATACTGTATCATGTTGCACTTCTTTACAAGTGTATAGTCAGATTAGGGATATATGATTGTCCATCGTGATGATGTTGCACACACAACAGTGGATATGCTCTCAACACCCAATTCTCTCCAAAGAATGCAACCAAAGTGCACAAAACACCGTAACAATGGCACATAATCCCTGAAGTGGAACCTTCAGTTCACTTGGCAGAACAATCTATATTAAGGAGCTGTGAGTAATTGGCACCAAACAAATGCAACAATGGTTATTGAACAGCTCTCAATGTCATTATATAAACCACATATGGGGAAGGTCTCATTCACAACACTTGACTTGCCAAAGAGCACTGCTGCCATGCACATGGACTCAGTAGCACCTGCTCAAATCCATTAAGTGAAACATCCAGTTGACTCTAACGCAAAAAACTACATTTGAGAGTCGAAAAACATGTTTGGTTGTCCCCACTATTTAAGCCAGTCAGTCTTGTTCTGACTTCAATATGTTTGGTCATTCCCAACAAAGGAAATGCCAGTAATCCAAAGGGTCATTCCCAAAAAAGGAAATACAGCAATCCGAAGGGTCATTTCCAACAAAGGAAATACCAGCAATCCATAGGGCCATTTCCAACAAAGGAAACACCAGCAATCCAAAGGGTCATTACCAAGAAAGGAAATGCCAGCAATCCATAGGGCCATTTCCAACAAAGGAAACACCAGCAATCCAAAGGGTCATTACCAAGAAAGGAAATGCCAGCAATCCATAGGGCCATTTCCAACAAAGGAAACACCAGCAATCCAAAGGGTCATTACCAAGAAAGGAAATGCCAGCAATCCATAGGGCCATTTCCAACAAAGGAAACACCAGCAATCCAAAGGGTCATTACCAAGAAAGGAAATGCCAGCAATCCAAAGGGTCATTTCCAACAAAGGAAACACCAGCAACCCATAGGGTCTTTCCCAAAAAAGGAAACACCATCAATCCAAAGGGTCATTTCCAACAAAGGAAACACCAGCAATCCAAAGGGTCATTTCCAACAATGGAAACACCAGCAATCCAAAAGGTCATTTCCAACAAAAGTAATACCAGCAATCCAAAGGGTCATTTCCAACAATGGAAACACCAGCAATCCAAAAGGTCATTTCCAACAATGGAAACACCGGCAATCCAAAGGGTCATTTCCAACAATGGAAACACCGGCAATCCAAAGGGTCATTTCCAACAATGGAAACACCGGCAATCCAAAGGGTCATTTCCAACAAAAGTAATACCAGCAATCCAAAGGGTCATTTCCAACAAAAGTAATACCAGCAATCCAAAGGGTCATTTCCAACAAAAGTAATACCAGCAATCCAAAGGGTCATTCCCAACAAAGGAAATACCAGCAATCCAAAAGGTCATTCCCAACAAAGGAAATACCAGCAATCCAAAGCTTCATTCCCAACAAAAGAAATACCAGCAATCCAAAGCTTCATTCCCAACAAAGGAAATACCAGCAGTCCAAAGCTTCATTCTCAACAAAGGAAATACCAGCAGTCCAAAGGGTCATTTCCAACAAAGGTATTACCAGCAATCCAAAGCTTCATTCCCAACAAAGGAAATACCAGCAGTCCAAAGCTTCATTCTCAACAAAGGAAATACCAGCAGTCCAAAGCTTCATTCTCAACAAAGGAAATACCAGCAGTCCAAAGGGTCATTTCCAACAAAGGTATTACCAGCAATCCAAAGCTTCATTCCCAACAAAGGAAATACCAGCAATCCAAAGCTTCATTCCCAACAAAGAAATACCAGCAGTCCAAAGCTTCATTCCCAACAAAGGAAATACCAGCAATCCAAAGCTTCATTCCCAACAAAGGAAATACCAGCAATCCAAAGCTTCATTCCCAACAAAGGAAATACCAGCAATCCAAAGCTTCATTCCCAACAAAGGAAATACCAGCAGTCCAAAGCTTCATTCCCAACAAAGGAAATACCAGCAGTCCAAAGCTTCATTCCCAACAAAGGAAATACCAGCAATCCAAAGGGTCATTTCCAACAAAGGTATTACCAGCAATCCAAAGGGTCATTTCCAACAAAGGTATTACCAGCAATCCAAAGGGTCATTTCCAACAAAGGTATTACCAGCAATCCAAAGGGTCAACCAGCAATCCAAAGGTTCATTCCCAACAAAGGTATTACCAGCAATCCAAGATGGGGATATGCTGACACATCTATGACAACAGGGAGAAATGGGGATATGCTGACACATCTATGACAACAGGGAGAAATGGGGATATGCTGACACATCTATGACAACAGGGAGAAATGGGGATATGCTGACACATCTGTGACAACAGGGAGAGATGGAGACACGCTGACACATCTATGACAACAGAGAGAAATGGGGATATGCTGACACATCTATGACAACAGGGAGAGATGGGGACATGCTGATACATCTATGACAACAGGGAGAGATGGGGACACACTGACACATCTATGACAACAGGGAGAGATGGAGACACGCTGACACATATATGACAACAGAGAGAAATGGGGATATGCTGACACATCTATGACAACAGGGAGAGATGGAGACACGCTGACACATCTATGACAACAGAGAGAAATGGGGATATGCTGACACATCTATGACAACAGGAAGAGATGGGGACACACTGACACATCTATGACAACAGAGAGAAATGGGGATATGCTGACAATCTATGACAACAGGGAGAAATGGGGATATGCTGACACATCTATGACAACAGGGAGAAATGGGGATATGCTGACAATCTATGACAACAGGGAGAGATGGGGATATGCTGACACATCTATGACAACAGGGAGAAATGGGGATATGCTGACACATCTGTGACAACAGGGAAAGATGGGGATATGTTGACACATCTATGACAACAGAGAGAGATGGGGATATGCTGACACATCTGTGACAACAGGGAGAGATGGGGAAAAGCTGACACATCTATGACAACAGAGAGAAATGGGGACATGCTGATACATCTATGACAACAGAGAAAAATGGGGATATGCTGACACATCTATGACAACAGAGAGAAATGGGGATATGCTGACACATCTATGACAACAGGGAGAGATGGGGATATGCTGATACATCTATGACAACAGAGAGAAATGGGGATATGCTGACACATCTGTGACAACAGGGAGAGATGGAGACACGCTGATACATCTATGACAACAGGGAGAGATGGGGACATGCTGATACATCTATGACAACAGAGAGAAATGGGGATATGCTGACACATCTATGACAACAGGGAGAGATGGGGACATGCTGATACATCTATGACAACAGGGAGAGATGGGACACACTGACACATCTATGACAACAGGGAGAGATGGAGACACGCTGACACATATATGACAACAGAGAGAAATGGGGATATGCTGACACATCTATGACAACAGGGAGAGATGGAGACACGCTGACACATCTATGACAACAGAGAGAAATGGGGATATGCTGACACATCTATGACAACAGGAAGAGATGGGGACACACTGACACATCTATGACAACAGAGAGAAATGGGGATATGCTGACAATCTATGACAACAGGGAGAAATGGGGATATGCTGACACATCTATGACAACAGGGAGAAATGGGGATATGCTGACAATCTATGACAACAGGGAGAGATGGGGATATGCTGACACATCTATGACAACAGGGAGAAATGGGGATATGCTGACACATCTGTGACAACAGGGAGAGATGGGTATATGTTGACACATCTATGACAACAGAGAGAGATGGGGATATGCTGACACATCTGTGACAACAGGGAGAGATGGGGAAAAGCTGACACATCTATGACAACAGAGAGAAATGGGGACATGCTGATACATCTATGACAACAGAGAGAAATGGGGATATGCTGACACATCTATGACAACAGGGAGAAACGGGGACATGCTGATACATCTATGACAACAAAGAGAAATGGGGATATGCTGACACATCTATGACAACAGAGAAAAATGGGGATATGCTGACACATCTATGACAACAGAGAGAAATGGGGATATGCTGACACATCTATGACAACAGGGAGAGATGGGGATATGCTGATACATCTATGACAACAGAGAGAAATGGGGATATGCTGACACATCTGTGACAACAGGGAGAGATGGAGACACGCTGATACATCTATGACAACAGGGAGAGATGGGGACATGCTGATACATCTATGACAACAGAGAGAAATGGGGATATGCTGACACATCTATGACAACAGGGAGAGATGAGGATATGCTGATACATCTATGACAACAGAGAGAAATGGGGATATGCTGACACATCTGTGACAACAGGGAGAGATGGAGACACGCTGATACATCTATGACAACAGGGAGAGATGGGGATATGCTGATACATCTATGACAAGAGGGAGAGATGGGGACACACTGACACATCTATGACAACAGGGAGAGATGGGGACACTATGACAAGAGGGAGAGATGGGGACACGCTGATACATCTATGACAACAGGGAGAGATGGGGACACTATGACAAGAGGGAGAGATGGGGACACACTGACACATCTATGACAAGAGGGAGAGATGGGGACACGATGATACATCTATGACAACAGGGAGAGATGGGGACACACTGACACATCTATGACAACAGAGAGAAATGGGGATATGCTGACATATCTATGACAACAGGGAGAGATGGGGACACACTGACACATCTATGACAACAGAGAGAAATCGGGATATGCTGACACATCTATGACAACAGGGAGAAAAGGGGATATGCTGACACATCTGTGACAACAGGGAGAGATGGAGACACGCTGACACATCTATGACAACAGGGAGAGATGGGGACATGCTGATACACCTATGACAACAGAGAGAAATGGGGACATGCTGATACATCTATGACAACAGAGAGAAATGGGGATATGCTGACACATCTATGACAACAGGGAGAGATGGGGACACACTGACACATCTATTACAACAGAGAGAAATGGGGATATGCTGACACATCTGTGACAACAGAGAGAAATGGGGATATGCTGACAATCTATGACAACAGGGAGAAATGGGGATATGCTGACACATCTGTGACAACAGGGAGAGATGGGGACACACTAACACATCTATGACAACAGGGAGAGATGGGGACATGCTGATACATCTATGACAACAGAGAGAAATGAGGACATGCTGATACATCTATGACAACAGGGAGAGATGGGGACATGCTGATACCTCTATGACAACAGGGAGAGATGGGGGTTTGCTTATACATCTATGACAACAGGGAAAGATGGGGACACGCTGATACATCTATGACAACAGGGAGAGATGGGGACATGCTGATACATCTATGACAACAGGGAGAGATGGGGACATGCTGATACATCTATGACAACAGGGAGAGATGGGGACACGCTGATACATCTATGACAAGAGGGAGAGATGGGGACACACTGACACATCTATGACAACATAGAGAGATTGTGACACATCTATGACAAAAGGGAGAGATGGGGATATGCTGACACATCTATGACAACAGGGAGAAATGGGGATATGCTGACACATCTGTGACAATAGAGAGAAATGGGAATATGCTGACACATCTATGACAACAGGGAGAGATGGGGACATGCTAATACATCTATGACAACAGGGAGAAATGGGGATATGCTGACACATCTGTGACAACAGGGAGAATTGGGGATCAGCTGACACATCTGTGACAACAGAGAGAAATGGGGATATGCTGACACATCTATGACAACAGGGAGAAATGGGGATATGCTGACACATCTGTGACAACAGAGAGAAATAGGGATATGCTGACACATCTATGACAACAGGGAGAAATGGGGATATGCTGACACATCTATGACAACAGTGAGAAATGGGGATATGCTGACACATCTATGACAACAGGGAGAGATGGGGACTTGCTGATACATCTATGACAAGAGGGAGAGATGGGGGCTTGCTTATACATCTATGACAACAGAGAGAAATGGGGATATGCTGACACATCTATGACAACAGGGAGAGATGGGGACACACTGACACATCTATGACAACAGGGAGAGATGGAGACACACTGACACATCTATGACAACAGAGAGAAATGGGGATATGCTGACACATCTGTGACAACAGGGAGAGATGGGGGCACACTGACACATCTATGACAACAGAGAGAAATGGGGATATGCTGACACATCTATGACAACAGGGAGAGATGGGGATATGCTGATACATCTATGACAACAGAGAGAAATGGGGATATGCTGACACATCTGTGACAACAGGGAGAGATGGAGACACGCTGATACATCTATGACAAGAGGGAGAGATGGGGACACACTGACACATCTATGACAACATAGAGAGATTGTGACACATCTATGACAAAAGGGAGAGATGGGGACACGCTGATACATCTATGACAACAGGGAGAGATGGGGACACGCTGATACATCTATGACAACAGGGAGAGATGGGGACACACTGACACATCTATGACAACAGAGAGAAATGGGGATATGCTGACACATCTATGACAACAGGGAGAGATGGGGACACACTGACACATCTATGACAACAGGGAGAGATGGGGACACGCTGATACATCTATGACAACAGGGAGAGATGGGGACACACTGACACATCTATGACAACAGAGAGAAATGGGGATATGCTGACACATCTATGACAACAGGGAGAGATGGAGACACGCTGACACATCTATGACAACAGAGAGAAATGGGGATATGCTGACACATCTATGACAACAGGAAGAGATGGGGACACACTGACACATCTATGACAACAGAGAGAAATGGGGATATGCTGACAATCTATGACAACAGGGAGAAATGGGGATATGCTGACACATCTATGACAACAGGGAGAAATGGGGATATGCTGACAATCTATGACAACAGGGAGAGATGGGGATATGCTGACACATCTATGACAACAGGGAGAAATGGGGATATGCTGACACATCTGTGACAACAGGGAGAGATGGGTATATGTTGACACATCTATGACAACAGAGAGAGATGGGGATATGCCGACACATCTGTGACAACAGGGAGAGATGGGGAAAAGCTGACACATCTATGACAACAGAGAGAAATGGGGACATGCTGATACATCTATGACAACAGAGAGAAATGGGGATATGCTGACACATCTATGACAACAGGGAGAAACGGGGACATGCTGATACATCTATGACAACAAAGAGAAATGGGGATATGCTGACACATCTATGACAACAGAGAAAAATGGGGATATGCTGACACATCTATGACAACAGAGAGAAATGGGGATATGCTGACACATGTATGACAACAGGGAGAGATGGGGATATGCTGATACATCTATGACAACAGAGAGAAATGGGGATATGCTGACACATCTGTGACAACAGGGAGAGATGGAGACACGCTGATACATCTATGACAACAGGGAGAGATGGGGACATGCTGATACATCTATGACAACAGAGAGAAATGGGGATATGCTGACACATCTATGACAACAGGGAGAGATGAGGATATGCTGATACATCTATGACAACAGAGAGAAATGGGGATATGCTGACACATCTGTGACAACAGGGAGAGATGGAGACACGCTGATACATCTATGACAACAGGGAGAGATGGGGATATGCTGATACATCTATGACAAGAGGGAGAGATGGGGACACACTGACACATCTATGACAACAGGGAGAGATGGGGACACTATGACAAGAGGGAGAGATGGGGACACGCTGATACATCTATGACAACAGGGAGAGATGGGGACACTATGACAAGAGGGAGAGATGGGGACACACTGACACATCTATGACAAGAGGGAGAGATGGGGACACGATGATACATCTATGACAACAGGGAGAGATGGGGACACACTGACACATCTATGACAACAGAGAGAAATGGGGATATGCTGACATATCTATGACAACAGGGAGAGATGGGGACACACTGACACATCTATGACAACAGAGAGAAATCGGGATATGCTGACACATCTATGACAACAGGGAGAAAAGGGGATATGCTGACACATCTGTGACAACAGGGAGAGATGGAGACACGCTGACACATCTATGACAACAGGGAGAGATGGGGACATGCTGATACACCTATGACAACAGAGAGAAATGGGGACATGCTGATACATCTATGACAACAGAGAGAAATGGGGATATGCTGACACATCTATGACAACAGGGAGAGATGGGGACACACTGACACATCTATTACAACAGAGAGAAATGGGGATATGCTGACACATCTGTGACAACAGAGAGAAATGGGGATATGCTGACAATCTATGACAACAGGGAGAAATGGGGATATGCTGACACATCTGTGACAACAGGGAGAGATGGGGACACACTAACACATCTATGACAACAGGGAGAGATGGGGACATGCTGATACATCTATGACAACAGAGAGAAATGAGGACATGCTGATACATCTATGACAACAGGGAGAGATGGGGACATGCTGATACCTCTATGACAACAGGGAGAGATGGGGGTTTGCTTATACATCTATGACAACAGGGAAAGATGGGGACACGCTGATACATCTATGACAACAGGGAGAGATGGGGACATGCTGATACATCTATGACAACAGGGAGAGATGGGGACATGCTGATACATCTATGACAACAGGGAGAGATGGGGACACGCTGATACATCTATGACAAGAGGGAGAGATGGGGACACACTGACACATCTATGACAACATAGAGAGATTGTGACACATCTATGACAAAAGGGAGAGATGGGATATGCTGACACATCTATGACAACAGGGAGAAATGGGGATATGCTGACACATCTGTGACAATAGAGAGAAATGGGAATATGCTGACACATCTATGACAACAGGGAGAGATGGGACATGCTAATACATCTATGACAACAGGGAGAAATGGGGATATGCTGACACATCTGTGACAACAGGGAGAATTGGGGATCAGCTGACACATCTGTGACAACAGAGAGAAATGGGGATATGCTGACACATCTATGACAACAGGGAGAAATGGGGATATGCTGACACATCTGTGACAACAGAGAGAAATAGGGATATGCTGACACATCTATGACAACAGGGAGAAATGGGGATATGCTGACACATCTATGACAACAGTGAGAAATGGGGATATGCTGACACATCTATGACAACAGGGAGAGATGGGGACTTGCTGATACATCTATGACAAGAGGGAGAGATGGGGGCTTGCTTATACATCTATGACAACAGAGAGAAATGGGGATATGCTGACACATCTATGACAACAGGGAGAGATGGGGACACACTGACACATCTATGACAACAGGGAGAGATGGAGACACACTGACACATCTATGACAACAGAGAGAAATGGGGATATGCTGACACATCTGTGACAACAGGGAGAGATGGGGGCACACTGACACATCTATGACAACAGAGAGAAATGGGGATATGCTGACACATCTATGACAACAGGGAGAGATGGGGATATGCTGATACATCTATGACAACAGAGAGAAATGGGGATATGCTGACACATCTGTGACAACAGGGAGAGATGGAGACACGCTGATACATCTATGACAAGAGGGAGAGATGGGGACACACTGACACATCTATGACAACATAGAGAGATTGTGACACATCTATGACAAAAGGGAGAGATGGGGACACGCTGATACATCTATGACAACAGGGAGAGATGGGGACACGCTGATACATCTATGACAACAGGGAGAGATGGGGACACACTGACACATCTATGACAACAGAGAGAAATGGGGATATGCTGACACATCTATGACAACAGGGAGAGATGGGGACACACTGACACATCTATGACAACAGGGAGAGATGGGGACACGCTGATACATCTATGACAACAGGGAGAGATGGGGACACACTGACACATCTATGACAACAGAGAGAAATGGGGATATGCTGACACATCTATGACAACAGGGAGAGATGGGGACATGCTGATACATCTATGACAGCAGGGAGAAATGGGGATATGCTGACACATCTATGACAACAGGGAGAGATGGGGACACGCTGACACATCTATGACAACAGGGAGAAATGGGGATATGCTGACACATCTATGACAACAGGGAGAGATGGGGATATGCTGACACATCTATGACAACAGGGAGAGATGGGGACACACTGACACATCTATGACAACAGAGAGAAATGGTGACATGCTGACACATCTATGACAACAGGGAGTGATGGGGACATGCTGATACATCTATGACAACAGGGAGAGATGGGGCCACGCTGACACATCTATGACAACAGAGAAATGGGGATATGCTGACACATCTATGACAACAGATAGAAATGGGGATATGCTGATACATATATGACAACAGGGAGAAATGGGGATATGCTGACACATCTATGACAACAGGGAGAGATGGAGACATGCTGACACATCTATGACTACAGGGAGAAATGGGGATATGCTGACACATCTATGACAACAGGGAGAGATGGGGACATGCTGATACATCTATGACAACAGGGAGAGATGGGGGCTTGCTGATACATCTATGACAACAGGGAGAGATGGGGACATGCTGATACATCTATGACAACAGGGAGAGATGGGGACATGCTGATACATCTATGACAACAGGGAGAGATGGAGACATGCTGACACATCTATGACAACAGGGAGAGTCAGATGACAATACATTTCCTGTAGATTTGGTCAAAATCATATTTTTGTCGATGTATTCCCAAAGACTGTCCAGCTGGTGTGGACCAGCTACTGGCTACAAAGGTGTTTGAAAAAATGGTGCTGCTGGACAAGGTTAGAACAGAATGAGAAAATCTAGTCAGCCTCACATCTAGGAGAAGATTGATCTGAAGAAAGTCAAGCTGAGGTTGTAGAGAAGCCTCCAGGCTGGCACTAGTTGCTTTCTCTCTGGAGACTAACAGGACCATTGTCATCGCTTGCAATAGACAGGTGCTTAACACAGTGCAGCACATCTTCATTACAAGTATATGGTAAGCCTGGAGACTGAATTGACCGCCATCTTCATCATTACCAATGCTTAGGAGCAAACAAACAAGCCATGACCACACCTAGTATTCAGTTCTGTTGATGAATGTCCAGATACCTGAGAGTGTATACCCTAACCCTATATACCTCACATGTATACTGTGTTATATTTGTTTCAAATCCATAGCCAATGTATTTATCTTGAGGAATAAAGCTTGATCCATTTGTGGACAGTTTATCATGATGAATTTTTGTTTATTTTCTGTGTTGAGATGAATTTCTGTTTATTTTCTGTGTTGTTGAGATGAATTTCTATTTATTTTCTGTGTTGTTGAGATGACTTTCTGTTTATTTTCTGTGTTGTTGAGATGAATTTCTATTTATTTTCTGTGTTGTTGAGATGAATTTCTATTTATTTTCTGTGTTGTTGAGATGAATTTCTATTTATTTTCTGTGTTGTTGAGATGACTTTCTGTTTATTTTCCGTGCTGTTGAGATTAATTTCTGTTTATTTTCTGTGTTGTTGAGATGACTTTCTGTTTATTTCCGTGCTGTTGAGATGACTTTCTGTTCCGACTACAGAACTATTGCCCTAACAAACCATGCCAGCAAAATACTGTCGCGGATCATCATGAGGAGGATAGCAAAGAAGTTAGAACCAGAACTTCATACAGTTCAAGGAGGTTTCAGACATAGAAGAGGTAAGTAGTAGGGAATACAACATAGAACAACATACATGCCTCATAGATTACAGCAAGGTCTTCAAGAAGTGTAGGGAATACAACATAGAACAACATACATGCCTCATAGATTACAGCAAGGTCTTCAAGAAGTGTAGGGAATACAACATAGAACAACATACATGCCTCATAGATTACAGCAAGGTCTTCAAGAAGTGTAGGGAATACAACATAGAACAACATACATGCCTCATAGATTACAGCAAGGTCTTCAAGAAGTGTAGGGAATACAACATAGAACAACATACATGCCTCATAGATTACAGCAAGGTCTTCAAGAAGTGTAGGGAATACAACATAGAACAACATACATGCCTCATAGATTACAGCAAGGTCTTCAAGAAGTGTAGGGAATACAACATAGAACAACATACATGCCTCATAGATTACAGCAAGGTCTTCAAGAAGTGTAGGGAATACAACATAGAACAACATACATGCCTCATAGATTACAGCAAGGTCTTCAATAAGTGTAGGGAATACAACATAGAACAACATACATGCCTCATAGATTACAGCAAGGTCTTTGTGAAGTGTAGGTAATACAACATAGAACAACATACATGCCTCATAGATTACAGCAAGGTCTTTAAGAAGTGTAAGTAATAGAACAACATACATGCCTCATAGATTACAGCAAGGTCTTTAAGAAGTGTAGGTAATACAACATAGAACAACATACATGCCTCATAGATTACAGCAAGGTCTTTAAGAAGTGTAGGTAATACAACATAGAACAACATACATGCCTCATAGATTACAGCAAGGTCTTTAAGAAGTGTAGGTAATACAACATAGAACAACATACATGCCTCATAGATTACAGCAAGGTCTTTAAGAAGTGTAGGTAATACAACATAGAACAACATACATGCCTCATAGATTACAGCAAGGTCTTTAAGAAGTGTAGGTAATACAACATAGAACTACATACATGCCTCATAGATTACAGCAAGGTCTTTAAGAAGTGTAGGTAATACAACATAGAACAACATACATGCCTCATAGATTACAGCAAGTTCTTTAAGAAGTGTAGGGAATACAACATAGAACAACATACATGCTTCATAGATTACAGCAAGGTCTTTAAGAAGTGTAGGTAATACAACATGCATGCTTCATAGATTACAGCAAGGTCTTTGTGAAGTGTAGGTAATACAACATAGAACAACATACATGCCTCATAGATTACAGCAAGGTCTTTAAGAAGTGTAGGGAATACAACATAGAACAACATACATGCTTCATAGATTACAGCAAGGTCTTTAAGAAGTGTAGGTAATACAACATAGAACAACATACATGCTTCCTAGATTACAGCAAGGTCTTTAAGAAGTGTAGGTAATACAACATAGAACAACATACATGCTTCATAGATTACAGCAAGGTCTTTGTGAAGTGTAGGTAATACAAAATAGAACTACATACATGCCTCATAGATTACAGCAAGGTCTTTGTGAAGTGTAGGTAATACAACATAGAACAACATACATGCCTCATAGATTACAGCAAGGTCTTTAAGAAGTGTAGGTAATACAACATAGAACAACATACATGCCTCATAGATTACAGCAAGGTCTTTAAGAAGTGTAGGTAATACAACATAGAACTACATACATGCCTCATAGATTACATCAAGGTCTTTGACTACATACAACATCAAAAACTGTGGAACATGAAAGATACCGGTTTTCCAACACACCTAAGAGAACTTATCAAATCACGAACAGCAAGAAGCTATCAGAATAGCGGGCGAAACATCAAATTGGTTTGAAGTACAAAAAGTGGTGAGGCAGGGATGCATCCTCTCTCCATACCTGTTTAACATCATGCGACTGTCCAACATCTATGCTGAGAACATCATGTGACTGTCCAACATCTATGCTGAGAACATCATGAGAATTGTCAGAAACGATGACAAGTTTGTAAAGTTCGACCCTTTCTCAATAAATGTTAACATAATTCCAGAACTCGGATACGCTGATGACACAGTCCTCCTCTCAAACAGTGCAGGATAAAAAGAGACAAGTGAGTGTGTTAAAAAACACAGTGAAGAGCAAAGCTACTCTATCTAAACAAACAGAAAACTAAGATAATGTCCACTGACAAAACAAAAAGCCAACCCAAAATCATCAACAATCAAGAACCTGAAATGGTAACAAACTATGAATATCTGGGGTCTGTAGTAACTAACAATGGAGACTGTCAGAAAGAGAACTGTAGTAACTAACAATGGAGACTGTCAGATAGAGATCAGTAGTAACTAACAATGGAGACTGTCAGAAAGAGATCTGTAGTAACTAACAATGGAGACTGTCAGAAAGAGATCTGTAGTAACTAACAATGGAGACTGTCAGAAAGAGATCTGTAGTAACTAACAATGGAGACTGTCAGAAAGAGAACTGTAGTAACTAACAATGGAGACTGTCAGAAAGAGAACTGTAGTAACTAACAATGGAGACTGTCAGAAAGAGAACTGTAGTAACTAACAATGGAGACTGTCAGATAGAGATCAGTAGTAACTAACAATGGAGACTGTCAGATAGAGATCAGTAGTAACTAACAATGGAGACTGTCAGAAAGAGATCTGTAGTAACTAACAATGGAGACTGTCAGAAAGAGATCTGTAGTAACTAACAATGGAGACTGTCAGAAAGAGATCTGTAGTAACTAACAATGGAGACTGTCAGAAAGAGAACTGTAGTAACTAACAATGGAGACTGTCAGAAATCAAAAGAAAATTAGCAATAGCAACACAAAAGTTAAATACCTTGAAGAACATGTGTCGCAATACAAGCAAGGCAGTCAAATCAAAACTACTAAGGCCATATATCTTCCCGATAGCAACATACAGCAGTGAATCATGGACAATCTCGCAAACAGCAAGGAAGAAAACGGATTCATTCAAAACAAAATGTTACAGAAAAATCCTTCATATACGTTGGATAATGAAAAATAGCAATGAAGAGATTTTACAAGATTGAAATATTTAAAAGAAATGGCTTATAAAGACAATTTTACAGAGGAAATGAAAATACAATGACTACATCAAAAGAAATAGCGGTCTGGAAAGAACAATAATGGAAGGGATGGTTCATGGGTTCCGACGCATCAGGGGCAGACCAAGAAGAATGGGGAGCAAGTGACAGTAGACAATAGGTGGTTAGGAACAGACCGGTATGGACCCTGCCTGATATAGTCAGTAGGTGGTGGGAAATAGGTCGACATGGACTCTGCCAGACGTGTAGACAGTAGGTGGTGGGGAATAGGTCGATGTGGATCCTGCATGACGTTGATAGTAGGTGGTGGGAAATGGGCCGATGTGAACCCTGCCTAATGTAGACAGTAAGGAATGGACCAATGTGGACCCTACCTGACTCTACGGCCTGGAGGAATGAACACATGGAAGAACGTCACGTCGACAGAGACAAAGCCACAGAGTGCCATGAAGGGAAGTTACGAGACAATGAAGTGGGTGCAAATTTCATCCTGGGGCGGGAAGAGATTGACAGTGACATAAGCCCCCAAGATTGACAGTGACATAAGCCCCAAGATTGACAGTGACATAAGCCCCCAAGATTGACAGTGACATAAGCCCCAAGATTGACAGTGCATGTGCACAAATAAAAGCTGGATCCAAAACAACTCACACAATTACAAAAAAAAAAAAAAACCCCGTTAACTTTATACAGAAACGACATCGCAGATAAAGACAATAGGGCAGGCAAACGAAGGATGGATAGACAAGTCACACAATGTAGCGACTTTGAGATGCCGATTTAGCGACAGCGGTTTGTGTAGTTGGCAGCTAATGGACGTCATGACTTCCGGTGGCACTACTTAAACAAAACCTGATCTAATGGCCTCATCCTTCATCGTGCTCCTTCGTCGTATGCCTTTGTTTGTTAAGTATGTCTGTGGATTCAACCTAAGTTTTGCTTTTATTTACATTGCACGTTCAAATTAGTAATGATGTTTGTTTAGGCCGAGGAATCGAGCGAAGATAAGAACTTTTTGATGTCGGCCGTGTAGTTGGAATCTTCAAGACTTTGATTTTTGTGGGTTCAGAAAATAATTGGAGGGTGGACTGTGAGTCATGGCCAGGTCTGTGGTCGGCTGGTAGCGAGCCTCCACGCAAAGTGTTTGGTATACCCAAAATACACAGTAAGCCATTGATAGTTCATGACTGTGGTATCACGTTACGTTATTATCATATAATCATATGAGGATGATAATGATAACTTAACTCGTTGATTAATTAACATAGAGTAGACAGAGTCAGTCATCAGAGTTGTGTGTTGTGACTTGTTGGTTGTATCAACTTAAATCAAGTTAGTTAGCGAAGTTGAGTAAATCAAATAATTTTGAGTTTGCTAAAGTTGGATAGGTGTCATCGTTCAGCAGAGGAAGACAGAATCAGAAATGATATAATTATAATTATATATAAGAGAAAGTAAACATTGATTGAGTCAATCTTCCTAAGCTACATAGACAACAAATAAACTGTCCATCTAGAAAGTTAAGAAAGAATACTGGTTATACCTTGTGATTCCTTACCATACAAAGCATATATTAAAAGAGGCAGACCCAGAGTAAGATGGACAGACAACATTTAAAAAATGCTACAACAGCATCAATTGACAATGAATGAAGCTGGCCAAAAGGGCGAGAACCAGAACCTTATATCCCCTGAATGTGTACAAGAGGAAGTGAAGAAAAAAAAGAAAGTCATCATTCTACTTTACTGTCTTTACTCAGCCATATATTCATGATTAATAATAGCTGATTTTGTCACCGATCACAAATTTATCACAACACAGCGACACACACAGTCAAGTGACACATTCACAAGTGTGGTCCATTGTTAACCCTAGATTACCAGACCTAATCTGTGAATCATGTTTCACGTTACTCTCGTATTTAATATTATTTATTACTATCACTTAATTGTTACATTTGGAGTTCGCAAAATAAGATTTTCTTTGAGCTTTTGCTACACAGCTGTGTTTACCCAAGCAGAGACACAGGAATCAAATGCTGTAATTATTTTCTGGGTCACATTCATGGCCTGAAATTTGACCACATTACACCAAGGCTACCAGAGATGTTATGTTGACTATTGACACGCTGACCATCAATCCAGCTGTAAGTTCAGCTCCTAAACGTTGTTCGCTGTCTATCCTGTGTTACAAAGGTTTGGTCACTGTCTATCCTGTGTTACAAAGGTTTGGCCACTGTCTATCCTGTGTTACAAAGGTTTGGTCACTGTCTATCCTGTGTTACAAAGGTTTGGTCACTGTCTATCCTGTGTTACAAAGGTATGTTCGCTGTCTATCCTGTGTTACAAAGGTTTGTTCGCTGTCTATCCTGTGTTACAAAGGTTTGTTCGCTGTCTATCCTGTGTTACTAAGGCTTGTTCGCTGTCTATCCTGTGTTACAAAGGTTTGTAAGTGACAAGTCCCTGAGAATGTACCAACAGAAAGTGACAAGCCCCTGAGAATGTACCAACAGAAAGTGACAAGTCCCTGAGAATGTACCAACAGAAAGTGACAAGCCCCTGAGAATGTACCAACAGAAAGTGACAAGTCCCTGAGAATGTACCAACAGAAAGTGACAAGCCCCTGAGAATGTACAAACAGAAAGTGACAAGTCCCTGAGAATGTACCAACAGAAAGTGACAAGTCCCTGAGAATGTACAAACAGAAAGTGACAAGTCCCTGAGAATGTACCAACAGAAAGTGACAAGTCCCTGAGAATGTACCAACAGAAAGTGACATGCCCCTGAGAATGTACCAACAGAAAGTGACAAGTCCCTGAGAATGTACCAACAGAAAGTGACAAGCCCTGAGAATGTACCAACAGAAAGTGACAAGTCCCTGAGAATGTACCAACAGAAAGTGACAAGCCCCTGAGAATGTACCAACAGAAAGTGACAAGTCCCTGAGAATGTACCAACAGAAAGTGACAAGCCCCTGAGAATGTACCAACAGAAAGTGACAAGCTCCTGAGAATGTACCAACAGAAAAAGACAAGTCCTTGAGAATGTACCAACAGAAAGTGACAAGCCCCTGAGAATGTACCAACAGAAAGTGACAAGTCCCTGAGAATGTACCAACAGAAAGTGACAAGCCCCTGAGAATGTACCAACAGAAAGTGACAAGCCCCTGAGAATGTATCAATAGAAAGTGACAAGCCCCTGAGAATGTACCAACAGAAAGTGACAAGTCCTTGAGAATGTACCAACAGAAAGTGACAAGTCCCTGAGAATGTACCAACAGAAAGTGACAAGTCCTTGAGAATGTACCAACAGAAAGTGACAAGTCCTTGAGAATGTACCAACAGAAAGTGGCAAGTCCTTGAGAATGTACCAACAGAAAGTGGCAAGTCCTTGAGAATGTACCAACAGAAAGTGACAAGCCCCTGAGAATGTATCAACAGAAAGTGACAAGTCCCTGAGAATGTACCAACAGAAAGTGACAAGTCCTTGAGAATGTACCAACAGAAAGTGACAAGTCCTTGAGAATGTACCAACAGAAAGTGGCAAGTCCTTGAGAATGTACCAACAGAAAGTGACAAGTCCTTGAGAATGTACCAACAGAATGTGACAAGTCCCTGTGAACTGACCTTTAGTAAGAGTTTACAACAAACTGACAAACATGTTCTGCAGCCTCCATCGCAGCCATTTCTTTGCTTGTTTGGCCAGACTTTTTGTAGTGTAGACCCAGTGGGATCCACTGACCCCATCTATATATTGCTGACTAGAGGTACATATATTAATGTCAACTATAAAGAAATATTTGATTCAACTGTCATTTTTGATGGTGATAATCTTCTAGGGATACATGTCATTGATGTCCTGGAAGGAAGCAAACGATGAGCTCATTGAGCCTCTCCACACGAACAAGACAAACAGTGACATGACATCTGTTGGAAATAGAAACAAGAGTAAGTTCCCTTGATTACTTCCTCTAGTATTTAATTTCATCAAGTTTGTTGGATTTTTAATTACCCTGTCTCTGGTTGTTTTATTGAAAGCAAATAATAATAAATCAATATTATTATAGAGGGAAACTTCCGAGGCGATAAGTGTTCCTAAGCGTTTGGCTTCTCGTGGCAAGGCGCAGTGCCCTGGAGTGCGGGTTCGATCCTGCTTCGGACCATATATTATTCTTTGTTTTTTTCTGTTGTTGTTTATTTGTCATTTTTTTCTGAGTGCTGTAGCACAAACCTCTTCCTGCTATGATTCCCTGTTTTATTGAAAACTATTGTTTGTTCTCACTTGTATGTTTGTACCTTGTAGTTTGTTATTATTAGGATCTTCATCACTGCCCACGTGCATGAACCCATAGGTGCTCCTATATCCCCCTCTAGAGAATCTTGGACCACGTGCATGAACCCATAGGTGCTCCTATATCCCCCTCTAGAGAATCTTGGACCACGTGCATGAACCCATAGGTGCTCCTATATCCCCCTCTAGAGAATCTTGGCCCACGTGCATGAACCCATAGGTACTCCTATATCCCCCTCTAGAGAATCTTGGTCCACGTGATGAGCCCATAGGTGCTCCTATATCCCCCTCTAGAGAATCTTGGCCCACGTGCATGAACCCATAGGTGCTCCTATATCCCCCTCTAGAGAATCTTGGTCCACGTGATGAGCCCATAGGTACTCCTATATCCCCCTCTAGAGAATCTTGGACCACGTGCATGAACCCATAGGTACTCCTATATCCCCCTCTAGAGAATCTTGGTCCACGTGATGAGCCCATAGGTGCTCCTATATCCCCCTCTAGAGAATCTTGGCCCACGTGCATGAACCCATAGGTGCTCCTATATCCCCCTCTAGAGAATCTTGGACCACGTGCATGAACCCATAGGTGCTCCTATATCCCCCTCTAGAGAATCTTGGACCACGTGCATGAACCCATAGGTGCTCCTATATCCCCCTCTAGAGAATCTTGGACCACGTGCATGAACCCATAGGTACTCCTATATCCCCCTCTAGAGAATCTTGGACCACGTGCATGAACCCATAGGTGCTCCTATATCCCCCTCTAGAGAATCTTGGTCCACGTGATGAGCCCATAGGTGCTCCTATATCCCCCTCTAGAGAATCTTGGTCCACGTGATGAGCCCATAGGTGCTCCTATATCCCCCTCTAGAGAATCTTGGTCCACGTGATGAGCCCATAGGTGCTCCTATATCCCCCTCTAGAGAATCTTGGTCCACGTGATGAGCCATAGGTGCTCCTATATCCCCCTCTAGAGAATCTTGGTCCACGTGATGAGCCCATAGGTGCTCCTATATCCCCCTCTAGAGAATCTTGGTCCACGTGATGAGCCCATAGGTGCTCCTATATCCCCCTCTAGAGAATCTTGGTCCACGTGATGAGCCCATAGGTGCTCCTATATCCCCTCTAGAGAATCTTGGTCCACGTGATGAGCCCATAGGTGCTCCTATATCCCCCTCTAGAGAATCTTGGCCCACGTGCACAAACTCCGTAGCACAGCCATGGTGTTTGGTAGGTTTCTGCTGACAATGTTGCCTGGGCAGTGGCTGTATTGATGGCCTACTCTTGTAACTGTCTTTAACATGTGCAGGTGCACACGGGACCTGCTGTTATCTGTCAGGGCTAGGCATCAAATCTCACTACCCAAGAAATCAGGGGAGGGTAAAGTCATTAAAAAATCACAGATGAATTTTTCTTATTTTTGAAAATAACCACCACTTCTGGTAGGTCCTGTCTAGAGACAGATGTTTGACCTCTAGACTACTCTGAGTGTGTACCTTGTCTTTTATAAGGACTAGCTACCAGACATTTTCAAACTCACTACTTTGTGGATCTACCAGACATTTTCAAACTTACTACTTTGTAGATCTACCAGACATTTTCAAACTTACTACTTTGTAGATATACCAGACATTTTCAAACTCACTACTTTGTAGATCTACCAGACATTTTCAAACTCACTACTTTGTAGATATACCAGACATTTTCAAACTTACTACTTTGTAGATATACCAGACATTTTCAAACTCACTACTTTGTAGATCTACCAGACATTTTCAAACTCACTACTTTGTAGATATACCAGACATTTTCAAACTCACTATTTTGTAGATATACCAGACATTTTCAAACTCACTACTTTGTAGATATACCAGACATTTTCAAACTCACTACTTTGTAGATATACCAGACATTTTCAAACTCACTACTTTGTAGATATACCAGACATTTTCAAACTCACTACTTTGTGTATCTACCAGACATTTTCAAACTTACTACTTTGTAGATATACCAGACATTTTCAAACTCACTACTTTGATCTACCAGACATTTTCAAACTCACTACTTTGTGGATCTACCTTACATTTTCAAACTCACTACTTTGTAGATCTACCAGACATTTTCAAACTCACTACTTTGTGGATCTACCTTACATTTTCAAACTTACTACTTTGTGGATCTACCTTACATTTTCAAACTCACTACTTTGTAGATCTACCTTACATTTTCCAACTTACTACTTTGTGGATCTACCTTACATTTTCAAACTCACTACTTTGTGGATCTACCTTACATTTTCAAACTCACTACTTTGTGGATCTACCTTACATTTTCAAACTCACTACTTTGTGGATCTACCTTACATTTTCAAACTTGCTACTTTGTAGATCTTACTTTCGTTTATTTGTTCAACTAATTATTTTTTCCATGTCCATCCTTGATATGTATTATCTGGTGGCCTCAGTAACCTAGTTGGGAAAACCACCCGAATGATCTACAGACATTCGGACAACCTATGTTCGATTCCCACTGGAAGCAGTTTATGAATTGCACTCGTGGTAAAAAAAAAATACCCCTCGGTCTACCCAGCCGCTGACAGAAATGGGTATCAGGGTGTTACTCTAGGAAGGTGAGGAATGCCGCCTCACATCGTGAGTTTCCATGCTTGAAGCGACACTGTCCAGAATTTTCAGAACACTTCTCTATAGGCGGCCGAGCACATATGGGTGAAAACTGGTACGCTAAGATGCCAATCCAAGTCTTGTACTTTACCTTTACATGTTATCATTTTATCTTAAGGGTATCAAATAGGTTTGTCCCATGATATAACCTGAAACATTGACAAACTGAAACAGTGATCCACCTTTCCCCCAGATTACACTGAAGACAAAGGGGATTTGAGTGCAGCCGACAAGAACCTGGCCATTGCTGTTGATAGCTGGAAGTATGTTTGTTGTTTATCAAGCAGCTGCAGGTATTTCTTAACCAATGTGTTGTATTTCTGTGTAAACAACATACAAGGGCACATATGACCCACACTCTAATACGACATGACAGAGTTGGGCACAGCCTTCACATCAAACACAGAACATTGAATCCTAAATGACAATGCCAATCTGTGAGTCACGTTTTCATGTTGTCAAAATGACTCCCACTTAATTGTTACATTTGGAGTTTGGAAAATCAGATTTTCTTTGAATTTTTGCTACAAAGTTGTGTGTTTACTCAAGCTGACACACAGGTACAGTTGTGTGTTTACCCAAGCTGACACACAGGTACAGTTGTGTGTTTACCCAAGCTGACACACAGGTACAGTTGTGTGTTTACCCAAGCTGACACACAGGTACAGTTGTGTGTTTACTCAAACTGACACACAGTGTGTTTACCCAAGCTGACACACAGGTATTGAATGCTGTAATCATTTCTTGGATTATATTAGATTTATGGTCTGAAATTCAACCTCATCATGCCCTGGCTACCAGAGATGTTACGTTGTCTATTGACACGGCAGCCGTCAGTCCGACAAACCAGCCGTATGTTCGGCTCCTTCTAAGCGTTGTATGCTGTCTATCTTGTGTTACAAAAGTTTGTTTGATGTCTATCTTGTGTTACAAAAGTTTGTTTGATGTCTATCTTGTGTTACAAAAGGTTGTTTGCTGTCTATCTTGTGTTACAAACGTTTGTTTGATGTCTATCTTGTGTTACAAAAGGTTGTTTGATGTCTATCTTGTGTTACAAAAGGTTGTTTGCTGTCTATCTTGTGTTACAAAAGATTGTTTACTGTCTATCTTGTGTTACAAAAGTTTGTTTAATGTCTATCTTGTGTTACAAAAGTTTGTTTAATGTCTATCTTGTGTTACAAAAGATTGTTTACTGTCTATCTTGTGTTACAACGTTTGTTTGATGTCTATCTTGTGTTACAAAAGGTTGTTTGCTGTCTATCTTGTGTTACAAAAGTTTGTTTAATGTCTATCTTGTGTTACAAAAGGTTGTTTGCTGTCTATCTTGTGTTACAAAAGTTGTTTGCTGTCTATCTTGTGTTACAAAAGTTTGTTTAATGTCTATCTTGTGTTACAAAAGGTTGTTTGCTGTCTATCTTGTGTTACAAAAGGTTGTTTGTTGTCTATCTTGTGTTACAAAAGGTTGTTTGCCGTCTATCTTGTGTTACAAAAGGTTGTTTGATGTTTATCTTGTGTTACAAAAGGTTGTTTGCTGTCTATCTTGTGTTACAAAAGGTTGTTTGATGTCTCATCGAGGGCTGAAGAGACTTACCCTGTTTTAAGGGGGGAAAAAAATTTCTTGAAAATTGAAGACATTTATTTAAAATAAAACAATCCCTTCTCTACGAAACCATTGGACTTTTTATGACATACTTGAACAAAAAATCTAACACTCAAGGGTCACCACAAGTTGTAAATGGGTAGGGTGGAAGTGTTTGCTCATAGCAAACTGTCCAAATTGAGGAATTTGTATTTGGAGGTGGTCATTTTAGATGGAATCAGTTGAGTTAACAAAAATGTGGAATGCAGAGTTAAGGTTGATAACTGGTGGGATGAAATTGATTGTTGAACACAGAGCTAAGGTTGATAATTGGAGGGATGAGATTGATTGTTGAACACAGAGCTAATGTTGATAATTGGAGGGATGAGATTGATTGTTGAACACAGAGCTAAGGTTGATAATTGGAGGGATGAGATTGATTGTTGAACCAGAGCTAAGGTTGAAATTGGAGGGATGAGATTGATTGTTGAACACAGAGCTAATGTGATAATTGGAGGGATGAGATTGATTGTTGAACACAGAGCTAAGGTTGATAATTGGAGGATGAGATTGATTGTTGAACACAGAGCTAAGGTTGATAATTGGAGGATGAAATTGATTGTAGAACACAGAGCTAAGGTTAATAACTGGTGGGATGAGATTGATTGTAGAACACAGAGCTAAGGTTGATAATTGGAGGGATGAGATTGATTGTAGAACACAGAGCTAATGTTTATAAATTGGAGGGATGAGATTGATTGTTGAACACAGAGCTAAGGTTGATAATTGGAGGGATGAAATTGATTGTTGAACACAGAGCTAAGGTTGATAATTGGAGGATGAGATTGATTGTTGAACACAGAGCTAATGTTGATAATTGAGGGATGAAATTGATTGTTGAACACAGAGCTAAGGTTGATAATTGGAGGATGAGATTGATTGTTGAACACAGAGCTAATGTTGATAATTGGAGGGATGAGATTGATTGTTGAACACAGAGCTAAGGTTGATAATTGGAGGGATGAGATTGATTGTTGAACACAGAGCTAAGGTTGATAATTGGAGGGATGAGATTGATTGTTGAACACAGAGCTAATGTTGATAATTGGAGGGATGATGATTGTTGAACACAGAGCTAAGGTTGATAATTGGAGGGATGAGATTGATTGTTGAACACAGAGCTAAGGTTGATAATTGGAGGGATGAAATTGATTGTAGAACACAGAGCTAAGGTTAATAACTGGTGGGATGAGATTGATTGTAGAACACAGAGCTAAGGTTGATAATTGGAGGGATGAGATTGATTGTAGAACACAGAGCTAATGTTGATAATTGAGGGATGAGATTGATTGTTGAACACAGAGCTAAGGTTGATAATTGAGGGATGAGATTGATTGTTGAACACAGAGCTAATGTTGATAATTGGAGGGATGAGATTGATTGTTGAACACAGAGCTAATGTTGATAATTGGAGGGATGAGATTGATTGTAGAACACAGAGCTAAGGTTGATAACTGATGGGATGAGATTGATTACTGGGGAGTCCATGTTTTAGTGCTTCTATTTCTGTCCCCAGTAACTGTTGCAAACACTTAATTAAGAGAGGTTATGTATGTTGGTCAGTGTTGCCACGCAAGTTTTCTTGTTAGGTTACTGCCCTGTAATGGTGTGTCCATCACCACATTCTTCCCACAGATTGCTGTGTTGTTCTCCTTGGAACAGTTGAAGGGAGATCATCACAGCCATGTTGCTGTACAATATGTCAAGTTGTAGGTTTTACAAACAAATTTCCAAATGAAATCGAGTTATTTCTATGGCAGCAGTTATCACTTAACAGTTATTACTGGGAGTAGTTATCAGTTGAAAGTTATTACTGGCAGTAGCTTTCACTTGATAGTTATCACTGCAGTAATCTCTTGACATTAGTAACTATAGATCACTTGTTGACTTTCCTAACAGATGTCTAATGAAAAGTCAAGTGAAAGTCAAGTGGACACACAAGATTTGTCAAGTGAAAGTCAAGTGGACACACAAGATTTGGAGATGATGGCCACAGCTTGTGGGGAGTTGGATAAGGGAATGTCTGTGTGTACAGGAGAACAGCATGCTGGAGCAGTTAATGGACAAGAAGGTGAGTGGAGAATGTTGTACAAGATGTTGAGAGTGGAGAATGTTGTACAAGATGTTGAGTGTTTGAGAGTGGAGAATGTTGTACAAGATGAGTGTTTGAGAGTGGAGAATGTTGTACAAGATGGTGAGTTGTTGGTGTTTTGAGAGTGGAGAATGTTGTACAAGATGTTGAGTAGTTGATGTTTGAGAGTGGAGAATGTTGTACAAGATGTTGAGCGTTTGAGAGTGGAGAATGTTGTACAAGATGTTCAGTGTTTGAGAGTGGAGATTGTTGTACAAGATGTTGATGTTTGAGAGTGGAGAATGTTGTACAAGATGTTGAGTGTTTGAGAGTGGAGAATGTTGTACAAGATGTTGAGTGTTTGAGAGTGGAGAATGTTGTACAAGATGTTGAGTGTTTGAGAGTGGAGAATGTTGTACAAGATGATGAGTGTTTGAGAGTGGAGAATGTTGTACAAGATGGTGAGTTGTTGATGTTTGAGAGTGGAGAATGTTGTACAAGATGTTGAGTGTTTGAGAGTGGAGAATGTTGTACAAGATGATGAGTGTTTGAGAGTGGAGAATGTTGTACAAGATGGTGAGTTGTTGATGTTTGAGAGTGGAGAATGTTGTACAAGATGTTGAGTGTTTGAGAGTGGAGAATGTTGTACAAGATGATGAGTGTTTGAGAGTGGAGAATGTTGTACAAGATGGTGAGTTGTTGGTGTTTTGAGAGTGGAGAATGTTGTACAAGATGGTGAGTTGTTGATGTTTGAGAGTGGAGAATGTTGTACAAGATGGTGAGTTGTTGATGTTTGAGAGTGGAGAATGTTGTACAAGATGTTGAGTGTTTGAGAGTGGAGAATGTTGTACAAGATGATGAGTGTTTGAGAGTGGAGAATGTTGTACAAGATGGTGAGTTGTTGATGTTTGAGATTGGAGAATGTTGTACAAGATGGTGAGTTGTTGATGTTTGAGAGTGGAGAATGTTGTACAAGATGTTGAGTGTTTGAGAGTGGAGAATGTTGTACAAGATGTTCAGTGTTTGAGAGTGGAGATGTTGTACAAGATGTTGAGTGTTTGAGAGTGGAGAATGTTGTACAAGATGATGAGTGTTTGAGAGTGGAGAATGTTGTACAAGATGGTGAGTTGTTGGTGTTTTGAGAGTGGAGAATGTTGTACAAGATGGTGAGTTGTTGATGTTTGAGAGTGGAGAATGTTGTACAAGATGGTGAGTTGTTGATGTTTGAGAGTGGAGAATGTTGTACAAGATGTTGAGTGTTTGAGAGTGGAGAATGTTGTACAAGATGGTGAGTTGTTGATGTTTGAGAGTGGAGAATGTTGTACAAGATGGTGAGTTGTTGATGTTTGAGAGTGGAGAATGTTGTACAAGATGGTGAGTTGTTGGTGTTTTGAGAGTGGAGAATGTTGTACAAGATGGTGAGTTGTTGATGTTTGAGAGTGGAGAATGTTGTACAAGATGGTGAGTTGTTGATGTTTGAGAGTGGAGAATGTTGTACAAGATGTTGAGAGTGGAGAATGTTGTACAAGATGGTGAGTTGTTGGTGTTTTGAGAGTGGAGAATGTTGTACAAGATGGTGAGTTGTTGATGTTTGAGAGTGGAGAATGTTGTACAAGATGGTGAGTTGTTGATGTTTGAGAGTGGAGAATGTTGTACAAGATGGTGAGTTGTTGGTGTTTGAGAGTGGAGAATGTTGTACAAGATGGTGAGTTGTTGATGTTTGAGAGTGGAGAATGTTGTACAAGATGGTGAGTTGTTGATGTTTGAGAGTGGAGAATGTTGTACAAGATGTTGAGTGTTTGAGAGTGGAGAATGTTGTACAAGATGATGAGTGTTTGAGAGTGGAGAATGTTGTACAAGATGGTGAGTTGTTGGTGTTTTGAGAGTGGAGAATGTTGTACAAGATGGTGAGTTGTTGATGTTTGAGAGTGGAGAATGTTGTACAAGATGGTGAGTTGTTGATGTTTGAGAGTGGAGAATGTTGTACAAGATGGTGAGTTGTTGATGTTTGAGAGTGGAGAATGTTGTACAAGATGTTGAGTGTTTGAGAGTGGAGAATGTTGTACAAGATGTTGAGTGTTTGAGAGTGGAGAATGTTGTTCAATATGGTGAGTTGTTGG
Source organism: Megaustenia siamemsis (assembly GCA_032433765.1). Classification (NCBI taxonomy): domain Eukaryota; kingdom Metazoa; phylum Mollusca; class Gastropoda; order Stylommatophora; family Ariophantidae; genus Megaustenia; species Megaustenia siamemsis. The sequence continues at coordinate 75,051,671 of JAVIAB010000126.1, read as the reverse complement.
TGTTTTGAGAGTGGAGAATGTTGTACAAGATGGTGAGTTGTTGGTGGTTTGAGAGTGGAGAATGTTGTACAAGATGGTGAGTTGTTGATGTTTGAGAGTGGAGAATGTTGTACAAGATGGTGAGTTGTTGATGTTTGAGAGTGGAGAATGTTGTACAAGATGTTGAGTGTTTGAGAGTGGAGAATGTTGTACAAGATGTTGAGTGTTTGAGAGTGGAGAATGTTGTACAAGATGGTGAGTTGTTGGTGTTTTGAGAGTGGAGAATGTTGTACAAGATGTTGAGTGTTTGAGAGTGGAGAATGTTGTACAAGATGATGAGTGTTTGAGAGTGGAGAATGTTGTACAAGATGTTGAGTGTTTGAGAGTGGAGAATGTTGTTCAATATGGTGAGTTGTTGGTGTTTTTGAGAGTGGAGAATGTTGTACAAGATGGTGAGTTGTTGGTGGTTTGAGAGTGGAGAATGTTGTACAAGATGGTGAGTTGTTGATGTTTGAGAGTGGAGAATGTTGTACAAGATGGTGAGTGTTTTGAGAGTGGAGAATGTTGTACAAATGGTGAGTGTTTGAGAGTGGAGAATGTTCTACAAGATGGTAAGTTTGAGTGTGGATAATGTTGTACAAGATGGTGAGTTGTTGGTGTTTGAGAGTGGAGAATGTTGTACAAGATGTTGAGTGTTTGAGAGTGGAGAATGTTGTACAAGTTGGTGAGTGTTTTGAGAGTGGAGAATGTTGTACAAGTTGGTGAGTGTTTGAGAGTGGAGAATGTTGTACAAGATGGTGAGTTGTTGGTGTTTGAGAGTGTAGAATGTTGTACAAGATGGTGAGTGTTTGAGAGTGGAGAATGTTGTACAAGATGGTGAGTTGTTGATGTTTGAGAGTGGAGAATGTTGTACAAGATGGTGAGTGTTTGAGAGTGGAGAATGTTGTACAAGTTGGTGAGTGTTTGAGAGTGGAGAATGTTGTACAAGATGGTGAGTTTAAGTGTGGAGAATGTTGTACAAGATGGTGAGTTGTTGGTGTTTTGAGAGTGGAGAATGTTGTACAAGATGTTGAGTGTTTGAGAGTGGAGAATTTTGTACAAGATGGTGAGTGTTTGAGAGTGGAGAATGTTGTACAAGACGGTGAGTTGTTGATGTTTGATGTGGAGAATGTTGTACAAGAAGTTGAGTGTTTGAGAGTGGAGAATGTTGTACAAGTGTACCCGGTGCCAACGTTATTATTTATTACTGTGTGGAGGGCTCTTGACTGTCAGCGGGATGTACAGCTGATGCGTGTTCTACTCGCACACTGTGTTGATATATCGATCATTACTTTATTGACAGCCTGCACTGCCCCTGTCAGTTCTCTGTTAGTGTGACCTCAGATGGAATGCACTGCTCGTGTTTACAATCGGGCCAACACGCCTTCTTGCCCCCTGGCTATCGTCTCAGCTCTGACCTTGCCGGTCATTGTAGTACTTCGAGTTTGTTGTTAAGATGACCGTTTCACGTTGTGGTTCCGCGATAACTTTATTGTTGTTATGATTCGTCCCTGAGGGTTGACGCTAAGCTAGATAAATATAACTGTAACAAATAACAACACCTTGGTTATAAGAGTTTGTTCCGACTTTTAATTCTGTCACATCGGACTCTCGTACACACTGGATATGGCAAGTTACACACTTAGAGCGCACTCTACAATTTCTTGAGTCTATCGCCCTAAACACTTGTCTCTGGGCTCTGACCGCATTCATACTCTCATCTACACTATATGTGGACCGTCCCCATTGACGGCCCACCTATATTATCTAACTTCTACCGGTCCGGCTGTCTCTTGGCTACTGCTAGTAACTATCTCTTAATAGTGCTACTCACTAATCTGTCCGCTTAACTGTTCTTCCCCAGTCTCTGTATCTCCTAACTATTGCGCGTTCTTGCCGACTAAAATTCTATTACTCTTGTTTGGTGTCCTGACTCTAGATCGTCACTCCCTGCCAACTCAGTCTCTTTCAGTCTTCGGTATCCAAAAAGTGCTCACTATTATACTAACACACATTCTAATCTAATTCTACTAGGCTAAGGTTAGCCTCTCTATTGGCCGACCACATGGTCGCCCGTCTCCTAATGAGCGTGTGTGCCCTGCCGACTACATTTCTCCAAGTGCTTCATCTCCAAGTGCTTGTCAATCTTTTGTGTTTACCTCTTAAATTTGGATCTTGTCAGCCAATCAAAATTGACTTCCTACGTGTCTGTCTGCCCACTCACTTCTGGACATGGCCTTCCACGTTTTGCACGTGAATTTCGACCCATAGTCTCATTTTCTCCTGACTTCGTCTTAATGTCTTTTCCCTTTTCTCTATTTGACCTTGTTCTCTCGTCTGTTTACTCCTCTATTCTCTCCTTCTACCCCTACACGTCTGTCTGTCCACTCACTTCTGGACCTGGTCTTCACGTTTTTCCCGTGCATTTCGACCCATCATCTTTATTTTTATCGTGACTTCATTTAATATCTTTTTCCTTTTTTCTCCTTGACCTTGTTCTCTCATATTTGTTTTTTACTGCTCTCTCTCTCACCATTCCTCCCCCTTCTACACAAGATGGCGAGTTGTGATGTTTGAGTGTGGAGAATGTTGTACAAGATGGTGAGTTGTTGATGTTTGAGAGTGGAGAATGTTGTACAAGATGGTGAGTTGTTGATGTTTGAGAGTGGAGAATGTTGTACAAGATGGTGAGTTGTTGATGTTTGGGAGTGGAGAATGTTGTACAAGATGGTGAGTTGTTGATGTTTGGGAGTGGAGAATGTTGTACAAGATGGTGAGTTGTTGATGTTTGAGTGTGGAGAATGTTGTACAAGATGGTGAGTTGTTGATGTTTGAGTGTGGAGAATGTTGTACAAGATTGTCATTTTGTGGTAGTATTTCTTCACCCCCCCCCCCCCCACTATGTGAAGACTTGCTGTTGATCTTTAAACTTTGCCAATATTTTCAGAGACCCCAGTGTCCAGCCGGAAGTGCTCCTCTGTGTCACATCTCAACATTAGACAGCAGAGAGAGGACCACATGGAACATGATGATGCTGTATCAGACAGACCTAAATGTCAGAAAATCTCCAGAATAGAAAGAGTCCCCAAGAAGAAAAGAGATGTGGGCACAGCCAAATGTGAAGAAGAGTCCAGTGTAAGGGGTGACGAGAGTTCTGTCATGACTGGGGATGGCCAGAAACCTGCAAGAGAAGATGAGGATTGGGGCCAGGAGACAAACAGTGAGCTCATGGAGAAAGATAAAGCTGGCAGTGGTGGGCGTGCGATGAAAAGGAATCGCTCAGAATGGAGACCTCACAAGTGTGGTGTGTGTGGGGCAGGGTTTAGTGAGAAGCATAAACTAGACAGGCACAAGAGAATACACACAGGGGTCAGGCCATTTAAGTGTGATGTTTGTATGGTATCGTTTCTTGAAAATGGGGACTTGACCAAACATAAGCTCATGCACATGGGAGAGAAGCCACTCAAGTGCAAGACCTGTGGGTTTGTGTTTGATGAGAAAACTGGAAGTAGTACCCACAAGTGCGTCAAGAAAAAGCCATACAAATGTGATATATGTAGTGCTGCGTATACGTATGTCAGTGAGCTCAACAAACATGTGAAAGTTCATATAGAAAAGAAGCCACCGTTTATCTGCGACTTGTGTGGTGTCGAGTTTCCTCGCAACAGCGAATTGAACAAACATTTGAGAATTCATGCGGGCAAGAAGTTGTATAAATGTGATATATGTTGTGTGGAGTTCACTCGCAGCAATGACCTTAATAAACACGTACGAATACATACTGGGGAGAAACCATACAAATGTGATGTGTGTGGCGTACGCTTTGCTCGGAGCAGTGACTTGAACAAGCACTTGAGGATTCATACGGGAGAGAAGCCATACAAGTGTGGTTTGTGTGGAGTAGGGTTTACACGAAGCAGTGACCGAGACAAGCATGTGAGGATACATACGGGGAGAGACCATACAAGTGTGATATTTGTGGTGTGGGATTTGCTGGTAATGGGTACCTTCATCGACACAGAAGAATGCATAAGGGGGAGAAACCGCATATTTGTGACTATTGTGGTGTCGGTTTTGCTGAAAAGTGTAATTTACAAAGGCATACAAGAATACATACGGGGAGAAGCCATACAAGTGTGAAGTATGTAATGTGAGGTTTACTGAAAACTGTAATCTCCAGAGGCACAAAAGAATTCATACGGGGGAGAAACCATACAAGTGTGATGTTTGTGGTGTTGGGTTTGCTCAAAGTGGTGATGTGACGAAACATAAGAGGACACATACGGGAGAGAGGCCGTACAAATGTGAGGTTTGTGGGTTGAATGTAATAGGAGTGGTGATTTAAACAAGCATAAACGAATTCACGGTTCACATGTTCAGCCATTCAAATGTGATAGTTGTGCGGTTGGGTTCACCACAAGTAGTGACCTCATCAAACACAAGTTGTCGCACGCAGGTGAGAAACCTCACAGGTGTGCTGTGTGTGACCTTGAATTCACATGGAGCAGCGACCTTCACAAACACTTCAGGCAGCACACGGGGGAGTTACCCTTCAAGTGCGATGTTTGTGGAATTGGATTTGCCGACGGTGGGAGCCTGCGGGTACATGCAAGAATCCATACCGGAGATAATCCATTTACGTGCGAATTCTGTGGCGTGGTTTTTAGCACAAATTGTAACCTTCAGAGACATACACGAGTCCACACGGGGGAAAAACCTTACGAGTGTGATGTATGTGGTATGAGGTTTTCTCAGAGTGGTGATTTGACTAAACACAAGAGAATTCATGCAGGAGAGAGGCCATATGTATGTGATATATGTGGGCTGAGGTTTAATGAAAGTTGTGGTTTAAGTGAGCATAAGGAGAGTCACGCAGAGAACAATCACGGCGGTCCACAGGAGCTTGGTGGTGTCATTCAACCCATTCAGGAGAGGGGCTTTACAGGTGTGATGTTTGGTGTTGGGTTGGCATAGATGGGGATGTGGTGTTGGGTTGGCATAAGTGTGGATGTGGTGTTGGGTTGGCATAGATGGGGGTGTGGTGTTGGGTTGGCATAGATGGGGGTGTGGTGTTGGGTTGGCATAAGTGTGGATGTGGTGTTGGGTTGGCATAGATGGGGGTGTGGTGTTGGGTTGGCATAGATGGGGGGTGTGGTGTTGGGTTGGCATAAGTGTGGATGTGGTGTTGGGTTGGCATAGATGGGGGTGTGGTGTTGGGTTGGCATAGATGGGGGGTGTGGTGTTGGGTTGGCATAAGTGTGGATGTGGTGTTGGGTTGACATAGATGGGGGGGTGTGATGTTTAGTGTTGGGCTGATGTTGACTGAACAAAAATGTTCTTCCCCCCCCCCCCCTCATATATGCCTGTTAGATGAAGTACGGTTGATGTAGGAGAATGGACACCTGGAAGGAGGTTGCTGTAACTGAGGTTCACTGGCTACCTTCTCATAGCTTCATAAGAAGACCCTGACTTGTACGTTTTGTGAAATGACACAGTGGATATGTGCCATCTTTCAGTGATTAGCTGACCTTGGCCCACTACCATCCTTCAGTGATTAGCTGACCTTGGCCCACTACCATCCTTCAGTGATTAGCTGACCTTGGCCCACTACCATCTTTCAGTGATTAGCTGACCTTGGCCCACTACCATCCTTCAGTGATTAGCTGACCTTGGCCCACTACCATCCTTCAGTGATTAGCTGATGGCTCAAAAATAGTTTGTTCAGCTTTCTCTGGTTACCTACCTTCCCCCTGCACTCAGCTCTCTTCTAGGTTGCCAGTTGTCTACCTTCCCCCTGCACTCAGCTCTCTTCTAGGTTGCCAGTTGTCTACCTTCCCCCTGCACTCAGCTCTCTTCTAGGTTGCCAGTTGTCTACCTTCCCCCTGCACTCAGCTCTCTTCTAGACTGCCAGTTGTCTACCTTCCCCCTGCACTCAGCTCTCTTCTAGGTTGCCAGTTGTCTACCTTCCCCCTGCACTCAGCTCTCTTCTAGGTTGCCAGTTGTCTACCTTCCCCCTGCACTCAGCTCTCTTCTAGGTTGCCAGTTGTCTACCTTCCCCTGCACTCAGCTCTCTTCTAGGTTGCCAGTTGTCTACCTTCCCCCTGCACTCAGCTCTCTTCTAGGTTGCCAGTTGTCTACCTTCCCCCTGCACTCAGCTCTCTTCTAGACTGCCAGTTGTCTACCTTCCCCCTGCACTCAGCTCTCTTCTAGACTGCCAGTTGTCTACCTTCCCCTGCACTCAGCTCTCTTCTAGGTTGCCAGTTGTCTACCTTCCCCCTGCACTCAGCTCTCTTCTAGACTGCCAGTTGTCTACCTTCCCCCTGCACTCAGCTCTCTTCTAGGTTGCCAGTTGTCTACCTTCCCCCTGCACTCAGCTCTCTTCTAGGTTGCCAGTTGTCTACCTTCCCCTGCACTCAGCTCTCTTCTAGACTGCCAGTTGTCTGCCCCTCCCTAGCTCATAGACAAACAAGACTGAAAGTTATCAACACTATTGCCATGGGGACTAATTGGCCAGCAGCAAGACACCACCGGGAGATAACTCACTGCCTGAAAATACAAGTCATCAAACATTCATATATACAGCTCTATGCTTTAACTTGATTCCTGGGCGACCCGCCGCGGGTTGGCCAAGAATTAGGTGGTTTCAAGACATGAAGGAGGCCTTGAACATGACAACAGAAGTGGCAGATCTAGCTAGAGACAAATTTTTTTCAGACGGGCTGTGGTGAATGCAATGTTCTGCAAAGGACATGCGACCTGATGATGATAAAGATGCCCTATATGTGATATGTGCTGTTATTAAGTAGATTGGACCATATAGACCACCACAGCCGCACACATCAGAGACATGTCATTAACATGCGTCACCCCATGTTTGGTTGGGGATATCTCAGCACTGATTGTACGTACAATAATTGCCAACAGTCCAAACACACATTGTTGGGCATGTCTTCAGTTCAAAGTTTTCCAGCAATCATTGTACTATAATCACTACCACACACATTGTTGGGCATGTCTTCAGTTCAAAGTTTTCCAGCAATCATTGTACTATAATCACCACCACACACATTGTTGGGTGTGTCTTCAGTTCAGAGTTTTCCAGCAATCATTGTACTATAATCACCACCACACACATTGTTGGGCATGTCTTCAGTTCAAAGTTTTCCAGCAATCATTGTACTATAATCACCACCACACACATTGTTGGCATGTCTTCAGTTCAAAGTTTTCCAGAAATCATTGTACTATAATCACCACCACACACATTGTTGGGTGTGTCTTCAGTTCAAAGTTTTCCAGCAATCATTGTACTATAATCACTACCACACACATTGTTGGCATGTCTTCAGTTCAGAGTTTTTCCAGAAATCATTGTACTATAATCACCACCACACACATTGTTGGGTGTGTCTTCAGTTCAAAGTTTTCCAGAAATCATTGTACTATAATCACTACCACACACATTGTTGGGTGTGTCTTCAGTTCAAAGTTTTCCAGAAATCATTGTACTATAATCACTACCACACACATTGTTGGGTGTGTCTTCAGTTCAAAGTTTTCCAGAAATCATTGTACTATAATCACCACCACACACATTGTTGGGTGTGTCTTCAGTTCAAAGTTTTCCAGAAATCATTGTACTATAATCACCACCACACACATTGTTGGGTGTGTCTTCAGTTCAAAGTTTTCCAGAAATCATTGTACTATAATCACCACCACACACATTGTTGGCATGTCTTCAGTTCAGAGTTTTCCAGCAGTCATTGTACTATAATCACCACCACACACATTGTTGGGTGTGTCTTCAGTTCAAAATTTTCCAGCAGTCATTGTACTATAATCACCACCACACACATTGTTGGGTGTGTCTTCAGTTCAAAATTTTCCAGCAGTCATTGTACTATAATCACCACCACACACATTGTTGGGTGTGTCTTCAGTTCAGAGTTTTCCAGCAATCATTGTATTATAATCACCACCACACACATTGTTGGGTGTGTCTTCAGTTCAGAGTTTTCCAGCAATCATTGTATTATAATCACCACCACACACATTGTTGGGTGTGTCTTCAGTTCAGAGTTTTCCAGCAATCATTGTATTATAATCACTACCACACACATTGTTGGGCATGTCTTCAGTTCAAAGTTTTCCAGCAATCATTGTACTATAATCACCACCACACACATTGTTGGGTGTGTCTTCAGTTCAAAGTTTTCCAGCAGTCATTGTACTATAATCACTACCACACACATTGTTGGGCATGTCTTCAGTTGAAATCTGGAGATATTGTCTTCATTGCCTGTAATAGCTGATTATGTATCACCATGACTAAGACATGTTACCAATAAAGAAGACATTTGCTGGTTACATTCATGAGACAGTGAGTACATTTCTCCATCCCCTTGGTCTTCCACTAACTTCCAGCTCACCAAGGCTAGTTTTGCCCCCCATCCACCCACCCCATATTGTTATCATACTCTCACTGCTGATTGAGTGGGGGTGGGCTGATTGTATTATCAAGTGGGTGTCTCTCAATGGCTTCCTTTAATACAGGAGAATCCAGAGACTGTCCGCAGCAGTAAAATATTGGTATAACCATATCTCATTGTCTGCAGCAGTAAAATATTGGTATAACCATATCTCATTGTCTGCAGCATTGATAGCTCCATATCTCATTATATCTAATTTAGGTTTAATAATAGGGGGACAACAAGCCCTGGACCAAAGACTAAACACTTTTGACAACAAATGCCTTTGAAGACTGCTAAACATCTGTTGGTCAGATTTCAAACCAGATACAGAAATAAGACATGAAACTAAACAGGACAATGTTTCCAATTATTTTAGAAAGTGATGCTGGAAATACCTTGGCCACGTTCTCAGAATGGATGTTAGAAGGCTACCTCACCAGGCCCTTATATGGAGACCACAAGGTAAAAGAAATTGTGGAAGACAGAAGGTAACCCTGCGTAGAACCATCATCAAGAGAGTGCCGCTCTCGTTCTCATCTACAATGGAATGAATTCAAGACTAATATAGAGATAAGAGAAATGGTCATACAACCAATGATCTCATCTACAATGGAATGAATTCAAGACTAATATAGAGATAAGAGAAATGGTCATACAACCAATGATCTCATCTACAATGGAATGAATTCAAGACTAATATAGAGATAAGAGAAATGGCCATACAACCAACGATCTCATCTACAATGGAATGAATTCAAGACTAATATAGAGATAAGAGAAATGGCCATACAACCAACGATCTCATCTACAGTGGAATGAATTCAAGACTAATATAGAGATAAGAGAAATGGTCATACAACCAACGATCTCATCTACAATGGAATGAATTCAAGACTAATATAGAGATAAGAGAAATGGCCATACAACCAACGATCTCATCTACAATGGAATGAATTCAAGACTAATATAGAGATAAGAGAAATGGCCATACAACCAACGATCTCATCTACAATGGAATGAATTCAAGACTAATATAGAGATAAGAGAAATGGCCATACAACCAACGATCTCATCTACAATGGAATGAATTCAAGACTAATATAGAGATAAGAGAAATGGCCATACAACCAACGATCTCATCTACAATGGAATGAATTCAAGACTAATATAGAGATAAGAGAAATGGTCATACAACCAACGATCTCATCTACAATGGAATGAATTCAAGACTAATATAGAGATAAGAGAAATGGCCATGCAACCAACGATCTCATCTACAGTGTAATGAATTCAAGACTAATATAGAGATAAGAGAAATGGCCATACAACCAACGATCTCATCTACAATGGAATGAATTCAAGAGACTACTATAGAGATAAGAGAAATGGCCATGCAACCAACGATCTCATCTACAATGGAATGAATTCAAGAGACTACTATAGAGATAAGAGAAATGGCCATACAACCAACGATCTCATCTACAATGGAATGAATTCAAGAGACTACTATAGAGATAAGAGAAATGGCCATGCAACCAACGATCTCATCTACAATGGAATTAATTCAAGACTAATATAGAGGTAAGAGAAATGGCCATACAACCAACGATCTCATCCACAATGGAATGAATTCAAGACTAATATAGAGGTAAGAGAAATGGCCATACAACCAACGATCTCATCTACAATGGAATGAATTCAAGACTAATATAGAAATAAGAGAAATGGTCATGCAACCAACGATCTCATCTACAATGGAATGAATTCAAGACTAATATAGAGATAAGAGAAATGGTCATACAACCAACGATCTCATCTACAATGGAATGAATTCAAGACTAATATAGAAATAAGAGAAATGGTCATGCAACCAACGATCTCATCTACAATGGAATGAATTCAAGACTAATATAGAGATAAGAGAAATGGCCATGCAACCAACGATCTCATCTACAATGTAATGAATTCTTGACTAATATAGAGATAAGAGAAATAGCCATGCAACCAACGATCTCATCTACAATGGAATGAATTCAAGACTAATATAGAGATAAGAGAAATGGCCATGCAACCAATGATCTCATCTACAATGGAATGAATTCAAGACTAATATAGAGATAAGAGAAATGACCATGCAACCAACGATCTCATCTACAATGGAATGAATTCAAGACTAATATAGAGATAAGAGAAATGGTCATGCAACCAATGATCTCATCTACAATGGAATGAATTCAAGACTAATATAGAGATAAGAGAAATGGTCATGCAACCAATGATCTCATCTACAATGGAATAGAACATTGCCATAGAACACTGTCTGATTGTAGGTCATAAAGTGAGTTGTCATAGGACACTGTTTAAATGTAGGTCATAGAGTGAATTGTCATAGGACACTGTTTAATTGTAGGTCGTAGAGCGAGTTGTTGTAGGACATCGTCTAATTGTAGATCATAGAGTGAGTTAATCCCCCCTTCTCTCCCTTTCTAAGAAGGCCTACATTGCTGGAGGCACGACGTGACTGAAGGAAAATGTGTGTCTAAATGTTTGGAACAAGTTGACGATTATTTATTGACAAATTATTGTAACAAGGAATCATTAAAGTTGAGTTGTTGCTGCCTTCTTTGGCACTCTTCTCTACCCGTTGTGATAGATGAGCTAATTCGAAGAGTGTTGGGTGCGTGAATGTCTAGCGACGAGTGTTGGGTGCGTGAATGTCTAGCGATGAGTGTTGGGTGCGTGAATGTCTAGCGACGAGTGTTGGGTGCGTGAATGTCTAGCGATGAGTGTTGGGTGTGTGAATGTCTAGCGATGAGTGTTGGGTGCGTGAATGTCTAGCGATGAGTGTTGGGTGCGTGAATGTCTAGCGGTGAGTGTTGGGTGCGTGAATGTCTAGCGATGAGTGTTGGGTGTGTGAATGTCTAGCGATGAGTGTTGGGTGTGTGAATGTCTAGCGATGAGTGTTGGGTGTGTGAATGTCTAGCGGTGAGTGTTGGGTGCGTGAATGTCTAGCGATGAGTGTTGGGTGCGTGAATGTCTAGCGATGAGTGTTGGGTGTGTGAATGTCTAGCGATGAGTGTTGGGTGCGTGAATGTCTAGCGATGAGTGTTGGGTGTGTGAATGTCTAGCGATGAGTGTTGGGTGTGTGAATGTCTAGCGATGAGTGTTGGGTGTGTGAATGTCTAGCGATGAGTGTTGGGTGTGTGAATGTCTAGCAGGTGTAAAACAATCCAATAGGAATAAAACTGAAATGGAGCGCTCATGTTCCAGAAATCTGTCTTGTGTTGACTTGCTAATGTTTTCAGGAAATAGTCTTGTGTTGACTTGCAAACATTTCATTAAGTCTGTGTTGACTTGGAGGAGAATGGGTGGGGACGATGATGTATATAAATATTTACTGAAGCACATTAATAATGCACCGCTTTGCGGATCCAGAAACAGAGTGTCAAATGTCTGTATTTCATTATGTCTATATTTACTTGCAAACATTTCATTATGTCTGTATTTACTTGCAAACATTTCATTATGTCTGTATTTACTTGTAAACTTTTCAATTATGTCTGTATTTACTTGCAAACATGTATTTATGTTTGTATTTACTTGCAAATATTTCATTATGTCTGTATTTACTTGCAAACATGTATTTATTTGTAAACTTTTCATTTATTTCCTTGTAAACTTTCATTATGTCTGTATTTACTTGCAAAAATGTATTTTTGTCTGTATTTACTTGCAAACATTTCATTATGTCTATATTTACTTGCAAACATTTCATTATGTCTATATTTACTTGCAAACATTTCATTATGTCTTTATTTACTTGCAAACATTTCATTATGTCTGTATTTACTTGCAAACATTTCATTATGTCTGTATTTACTTGCAAACATTTCATTATGTCTGTATTTACTTGCAAACATTCTGCAAAAAAAAAATGTCTTAAGTTCACTTGTAACAACTCTCATCAAATAGATCATGTCTCCACTTGTAACAATTCTCATCCAATAGATCATGTCTCCACTTGTAACAAAACCATATCGTTGTTTGTTGCTCATGCAGCATTTCAGGTGATCACCTTCAACAAATGACTTATTTCATAAACACTTCATTATTTCATGAAAGATATTTGTGCAGGTTTGAATATTGAATAATTCAGTGAAATCTTCCATGTGTAAGCAGACACTTTGTTTGTGTGTGTGTGGCCTGACATCTGCTGTTCTTTGGCTTAATGAGAACATAGATTCATGTAGAATCAGTTGTTATTGATGGTGTATATGTATGTAGAATCAGTTGTGGTTGTCGAGAGTGTAGCAGAATTAGTTATGGTTGTCAAGAGTGTAGCAGAATTAGTTGTGGTTGTCGAGAGTGTAGCAGAATTAGATGTGGTTGTTAAGAGTGTAGCAGAATTAGATGTGGTTGTTAAGAGTGTAGCAGAATTAGATGTGGTTGTTAAGAGTGTAGCAGAATTAGTTGTGGTTGTCGAGAGTGTAGCAGAATTAGTTGTGGTTGTTAAGAGTGTAGCAGAATTAGATGTGGTTGTTAAGAGTGTAGCAGAATTAGATGTGGTTGTTAAGAGTGTGGCAGAATTAGTTGTGGTTGTCGAGAGTGTAGCAGAATTAGTTGTGGTTGTCGAGAGTGTAGCAGAATTAGATGTGGTTGTCGAGAGTGTAGCAGAATTAGTTATGGTTGTCAAGAATGTAGCAGAATTAGTTGTGGTTGTCGAGAGTGTAGCAGAATTAGTTGTGGTTGTCGAGAGTGTAGCAGAATTAGTTGTGGTTGTTAAGAGTGTAGCAGAATTAGATGTGGTTGTCGAGAGTGTAGCAGAATTAGTTGTGGTTGTCGAGAGTGTAGCAGAATTAGTTGTGGTTGTCGAGAGTGTAGCAGAATTAGTTGTGGTTGTCGAGAGTGTAGCAGAATTAGTTATGGTTGTCGAGAGTGTAGCAGAATTAGTTGTGGTTGTCGAGAGTGTAGCAGAATTAGTTGTGGTTGTCGAGAGTGTAGCAGAATTAGTTGTGGTTGTCGAGAGTGTAGCAGAATTAGTTGTGGTTGTCGAGAGTGTAGCAGAATTAGTTGTGGTTGTCGAGAGTGTAGCAGAATTAGTTGTGGTTGTCGAGAGTGTAGCAGAATTAGTTGTGGTTGTCGAGAGTGTAGCAGAATTAGTTGTGGTTGTCGAGAGTGTAGCAGAATTAGTTGTGGTTGTCGAGAGTGTAGCAGAATTAGTTGTGGTTGTTAAGAGTGTAGCAGAATTAGTTGTGGTTGTCGAGAGTGTAGCAGAATTAGTTATGGTTGTCGAGAGTGTAGCAGAATTAGTTGTGGTTGTTAAGAGTGTAGCAGAATTAGTTATGGTTGTCAAGAGTGTAGCAGAATTAGTTGTGGTTGTTAAGAGTGTAGCAGAATTAGTTATGGTTGTCAAGAGTGTAGCAGAATTAGTTGTGGTTGTCAAGAGTGTAGCAGAATTAGTTATGGTTGTCAAGAGTGTAGCAGAATTAGTTATGGTTGTCAAGAGTGTAGCAGAATTAGTTATGGTTGTTAAGAGTGTAGCAGAATTAGTTGTGGTTGTCAAGAGTGTAGCAGAATTAGTTATGGTTGTCAAGAGTGTAGCAGAATTAGTTGTGGTTGTTAAGAGTGTAGCAGAATTAGTTGTGGTTGTCAAGAGTGTAGCAGAATTAGTTATGGTTGTCAAGAGTGTAGCAGAATTAGTTATGGTTGTTAAGAGTGTAGCAGAATTAGTTGTGGTTGTCAAGAGTGTAGCAGAATTAGTTATGGTTGTCAAGAGTGTAGCAGAATTAGTTGTGGTTGTTAAGAGTGTAGCAGAATTAGTTGTGGTTGTCAAGAGTGTAGCAGAATTAGTTGTGGTTGTTAAGAGTGTAGCAGAATTAGTTATGGTTGTCAAGAGTGTAGCAATCAAGACAGCGTGTAGTTACATCTGACAGTTTTAACATTCTTCAGAAGTGAAGTTGTGGTTAAGTTAGGCAGGGTTCCAGCACAAAGATTTTTTAACCAGAACTTTGGGGAACACAGCACTGGTGAAGGTGATGACCCATGGACGTCAGTCTGTTAATGAAGTCACTGACCACTAGGGACAATCAGTGGAAGCATTTGTTGTAAATCAATGATTGTTGGTTTGTATTGAATATTGATTGCATCATTAGTCAATAGCAGACATTATAGGGCAACATTGTCTTTGCTGTTATCACTGTTTTGTGCTATTGATATTATCATCATCTCACTGACACAGCTTGCCTGCAGGTTATCATCTCACTGACACAGCTTGTCTGTAGGTTATCATCTCACTGACACAGCCTGCCTGCAGGTTATCATCTCACTGACACAGCTTGTCTGTAGGTTATCATCTCACTGACACAGCTTGCCTGCAGGTTATCATCTCACTGACACAGCCTGCCTGCAGGTTATCATCTCACTGACACAGCTTGTCTGCAGGTTATCATCTCACTGACACAGCTTGCCTGCAGGTTATCATCTCACTGACACAGCTTGTCTGCAGGTTATCATCTCACTGACACAGCTTGTCTGTAGGTCATCATCTCACTGACACAGCTTGTCTGCAGGTTATCATCTCACTGACACAGCCTGACTGTAGGTTATCATCTCACTGACACAGCTTGTCTAAAGACACAGATTTGATTTAATTAATTCTGTTTATTATTTGTCATTGCTTATGGTGGGAATGAGACCTTCTGGTTCAGAGCTGATGTCTTACCTCTAAACCAGCCTACCTTCCCATTGACTGTTCTCTGCTGGATGCTGTACGGTGGTGGTCCGAGTGTTTTGTTTGTGAAACATATTCCAGTACTGATGTCTTACCTCTAAACCAGCCTACCTTCCCATTGACTGTTCTCTGCTGGATGCTGTACGGTGGTGGTCCGAGTGTTTTGTTTGTGAAACATATTCCAGTACTGATGTCTTACCTCTAAACCAGCCTACCTTCCCATTGACTGTTCTCTGCTGGATGCTGTACGGTGGTGGTCCGAGTGTTTTGTTTGTGAAACATATTCCAGCTGTCCATATCAATAATGTTAATATAACCAGGAGATTGTGAAGACATATGTTAGTGTGTGTGTGATGATAAACTTGCACATAGACTTTGTGTGATGTCTGTGTATCAGTGTGTTTATGGGTGTACCTTTGTTAGACTTTGTGTGATGTCTGTGTTTATGGGTGTACTTTTGTTACCAAAAAATTGTTTAAAAATCTGATCACTAAACACTTCCACCACCATGGGCATTGTCCAGTCTTTGTTTGTTGACATGGAGAATATTTACAAGGGAGAGAATACAGCATTGTGGGGGGAATGTTTACAAGGGAGAGAATACAGCATTGTGGGGGGAATGTTTACAAGGGAGAGAATACAGCATTGTGGGGAGAATGTTTACAAGGGAGAGAATACAGCATTGTGGGGAATGTTTAGAAGGGAGAGTATATGATGTATGTGTAGCTGGGAGATGTAGGGATGTAAGGAAGTAGATGTAGTTGGGTATATGGTAAAGACAAAGTGGTGAGCTATTGTAGGTAATGTGAGTTGAGATAGTGGCCCAGGACAGTGATAGTGTTGAGTGAAATAAATTTTCACCAAAAATAAAATTTGTGCAATAAGTGAATGATGAGAACTCTAGAGTGAGTTGTCTTAAGATGGGGAGATTGATTTTATTTGATGAGTGCTGACGTAGGTGATCTGTGATTGGCTAGAATACGAGATACTTAAAGGACTGGAGAGAGTGAAAGACAAGTTCCAGTTTAAGTCAGTTTGGTTGGTAGAGGGAAGTTCCATATTAGAGATAGATAGAGCCAGTGTAGGAGGTGGCCGCGCTGCTAGGCGCCGGCTCGTTCATTGGGAACAGAGCAAACGCTTTTTCGTAAATAAGAGATTAGGTGAGATTCCAACACAGATATAGATCAGGTGGGAGTTAGAGAAAAGCTAGATAAGTCACCTGTAAGTGTAGGGCGATTGGGAGCCAAGATGTTGTTAGGCCTACTGGATAGACTAGAGTGGGTAGTCAGACCGCCCAGCACTTGCAAATAGATTGTTATACTCAGCATTTGGAGGCGAAGGTGCGCCTCCCAGCACCAGAGCTGGAAGTTGTCAGTGACTCATAGCTGATGGCTTGCGCCAGGATCGGTGAACCAAAACCATCCAGACCCTGCTCCACCTCTCCATGGTGCCTCCAGTAACAGACTAACCTGTCTAGTCTGACCAAGCGAGCAGAGATCGAAGAGGGAAGACAACCCGGTACTCAAAAAACGTTGTGCTGAAGTCGGATGTGTTGGGCCGAAAGGCGCAGATATCACAGTGTTACACTGCAAACTACAACACAACGCAAACACCACTTAACGTCCTTTTAAGGGCGGATGACGAAGAGAAAGTCTACAGTCTACGAATACTCTAGAATACTTAAGTCATCTGGCAAACGCAACCACCACCATACTCAGCATCTTGTAAATAAATCCAGTGAAGTATTATGTTTATTCATGACTTTAATAGTGTACGGTGACAGATTGTTTTAGTGGTCAATTGGGCCGATAAACAGAACGCGAAGAAATACCACCAATGCCAGATCAACACAACGTGAAGTAGGCATTATGAGTCGATAAACACATGCAGCCTATACGACCAGGTGAGGAGCTAAGTGTCGGGAAGCTGTGAACCTAATTACGGTAGAGGAAGCGAAGAAAGGCCCCAGACGGTGTCTAAAGCTGAGTCAGTGTGACTACAGTCACCCGTGTGTACTGGAAGAGAGCGCTGAGGGAATGGCCAATGGTCCTGTTCCAGGTATTCCATTATCAAGAAGTCAGTGACGGGCACAATGTGTAAACGTAACGGCTCGCATCAACATCAACCTTAAAACATCAATCCCTTTACATGGGCAATGTTTAGAAGGGAGAATATATGATGTGGGCAATGTTTAGAAGGGAGAGTATATGATGTGGGGAATGTTTAGAAGGGAGAGTATATGATGTGGGGAATGTTTAGAAGGGAGAATATATGTGGGGAATGTTTAGAAGAGAGAATATATGATGTGGGGAATGTTTAGAAGGGAGAATATATGATGTGGGGAATGTTTAGAAGGGAGAGTATATGATGCGGGGAATGTTTAGAAGGGAGAGTATATGATGTGGGGAATGTTTAGAAGGGAGAATATATGATGTGGGGAATGTTTAGAAGGGAGAGTATATGATGCGGGGAATGTTTAGAAGGGAGAGTATATGATGTGGGAATGTTTAGAAGGGAGAATATATGATGCAGGGAATGTTTAGAAGGGAGAATATATGATGCGGGGAATGTTTAGAAGGGAGAGTATATGATGTGGGAAATGTTTAGAAGGGAGAGTATATGATGCGGGAATGTTTAGAAGGGAGAGTATATGATGTGGGGAATGTTTAGAAGGGAGAATATATGATGTGGGGAATGTTTAGAAGGGAGAGTATATGATGCGGGGAATGTTTAGAAGGGAGAGTATATGATGTCAGGAATGTTTAGAAGGGAGAGTATATGATGTGGGGAATGTTTAGAAGGGAGAATATATGATGCGGGGAATGTTTAGAAGGAGAGTATATGATGTGGGGAATGTTTAGAAGGGAGAGTATATGATATGGGCAATGTTCTGAAGGGAGAGTACACATACTTTCTTTGCTGGCTCCTGTGACTTGAAGCGAATTGTTGATGAGAATAAATCTTCGTGTGCCCTGATGTTGTTCCTACCCCTCCATTACGAAACATGACACAGAGGCAAGCTCGTTCATGTGATCACAAAAAGAAGCCAAAAAACTGTTTATGGCAGAAAACAGCGGCAGCTACTAGAATACAGTCAAACACAGCGGCGGCTACTAGAGCACAGTCACACACAGCGGCGGCTACTAGAACACAGTCACACACAGCGGCGGCTACTAGAACACAGTTACACACAGCGGCGGCTACTAGAACAGTCACACACAGCGGCGGCTACTAGAACAGTCACACACAGCGACGGCTACTAGAACACAGTCACACACAGCGGCGGCTACTAGAACAGTCACACACAGCGATGGCTACTAGAACAGTCACACACAGCGACGGCTACTAGAACACAGTCACACACAGCGGCGGCTACTAGAACAGTCACACACAGCGGCGGCTACTAGAACAGTCACACACAGCGGCGGCTACTAGAACAGTCACACACAGCGGCGGCTACTAGAACAGTCACACACAGCGGCGGCTACTAGAACACAGTCACACACAGCGGCGGCTACTAGAACAGTCACACACAGCGGCGGCTACTAGAACAGTCACACACAGCGACGGCTACTAGAACACAGTCACACACAGCGGCGGCTACTAGAACAGTCACACACAGCGACGGCTACTAGAACACAGTCACACACAGCGGCGGCTACTAGAACACAGTCAAACACACACAGCGGCGGCTACTAGAACACAGTCACACACAGCGGCGGCTACTAGAACACAGTCAAACACACACAGCGGCGGCTACTAGAATACAGTCAAACACACACAGCGATTATAGAACCCATTCACACACACACACAGCGATGGCTACTAGAACACAGTCACACACAGCGACGGCTACTAGAACACAGTCACACACAGCGACGGCTACTAGAACACAGTCAAACACACACAGCGGCGGCTACTAGAACACAGTCAAACACACACAGCGACGGCTACTAGAACACAGTCAAACACACACAGCGGCGGCTACTAGAGCACAGTCAAACACACACAGCGACGGCTACTAGAACACAGTCAAACACAGCGGCGGCTACTAGAACACAGTCAAACACAGCGGCGGCTACTAGAACACAGTCAAACACACACAGCGGCGGCTACTAGAATACAGTCACACACAGCGGCGGCTACTAGAATACAGTCACACACAGCGGCGGCTACTAGAACACAGTCAAACACACACAGCGGCGGCTACTAGAACACAGTCAAACACACACAGCGACGGCTACTAGAATACAGTCACACACACAGCGACGGCTACTAGAATACAGTCACACACACAGCGGCGGCTACTAGAACACAGTCAAACACACACAGCGGCGGCTACTAGAACACAGTCAAACACACACAGCGGCGGCTACTAGAACACAGTCAAACACACACAGCGACGGCTACTAGAACACAGTCAAACACAGCGGCGGCTACTAGAACACAGTCAAACACACACAGCGGCGGCTACTAGAACACAGTCAAACACAGCGGCGGCTACTAGAACACAGTCAAACACAGCGGCGGCTACTAGAGCACAGTCAAACACAGCGGCGGCTACTAGAGCACAGTCAAACACAGCGGCGGCTACTAGAACACAGTCAAACACACAGCGGCGGCTACTAGAACACAGTCAAACACACACAGCGGCGGCTACTAGAACACAGTCAAACACACACAGCGACGGCTACTAGAACACAGTCAAACACAGCGGCGGCTACTAGAACACAGTCAAACACACACAGCGGCGGCTACTAGAACACAGTCAAACACACACAGCGGCGGCTACTAGAGCACAGTCAAACACAGCGGCGGCTACTAGAACACAGTCAAACACACACAGCGGCGGCTACTAGAACACAGTCAAACACACACAGCGGCGGCTACTAGAACACAGTCAAACACACACAGCGACGGCTACTAGAGCACAGTCACACACAGCGACGGCTACTAGAACACAGTCAAACACACACAGCGGCGGCTACTAGAACACAGTCACACACAGCGGCGGCTACTAGAACACAGTCACACACAGCGGCGGCTACTAGAACACAGTCAAACACACACAGCGGCGGCTACTAGAGCACAGTCAAACACACACAGCGGCGGCTACTAGAACACAGTCAAACACACACAGCGACGGCTACTAGAGCACAGTCACACACAGCGACGGCTACTAGAACACAGTCAAACACACACAGCGATGGCTACTAGAACCCAGTCACACACAGCGGCGGCTACTAGAACACAGTCACACACAGCGGCGGCTACTAGAACACAGTCACACACAGCGGCGGCTACTAGAACACAGTCACACACAGCGGCGGCTACTAGAACACAGTCACACACAGCGGCGGCTACTAGAACACAGTCAAACACACACAGCGATGGCTACTAGAACACAGTCACACACAGCGGCGGCTACTAGAACACAGTCACACACAGCGACGGCTACTAGAACACAGTCACACACAGCGATGGCTACTAGAACACAGTCACACACAGCGATGGCTACTAGAACACAGTCAAACACACACAGCGACGGCTACTAGAACACAGTCACACACAGCGACGGCTACTAGAATACAGTCACACACAGCGGCGGCTACTAGAACACAGTCAAACACACACAGCGATGGCTACTAGAACACAGTCAAACACACACAGCGATGGCTACTAGAACACAGTCAAACACACACAGCGATGGCTACTAGAACACAGTCAAACACACACAGCGATGGCTACTAGAACACAGTCAAACACACACAGCGATGGCTACTAGAACACAGTCAAACACACACAGCGATGGCTACTAGAACCCAGTCACACACAGCGACGGCTACTAGAACACAGTCACACACAGCGACGGCTACTAGAACACAGTCACACACAGCGACGGCTACTAGAACACAGTCAAACACAGCGGCGGCTACTAGAGCACAGTCAAACACAGCGGCGGCTACTAGAGCACAGTCACACACAGCGACGGCTACTAGAACACAGTCACACACAGCGACGGCTACTAGAGCACAGTCACACACAGCGGCGGCTACTAGAACACAGTCACACACAGCGGCGGCTACTAGAGCACAGTCACACACAGCGGCGGCTACTAGAACACAGTCACACACAGCGGCGGCTACTAGAACACAGTCACACACAGCGGCGGCTACTAGAACACAGTCACACACAGCGACGGCTACTAGAACACAGTCAAACACAGCGGCGGCTACTAGAACACAGTCACACACAGCGGCGGCTACTAGAGCACAGTCACACACAGCGGCGGCTACTAGAACACAGTCAAACACAGCGGCGGCTACTAGAACACAGTCAAACACAGCGGCGGCTACTAGAACACAGTCAAACACACACAGCGGCGGCTACTAGAACACAGTCAAACACACACAGCGACGGCTACTAGAACACAGTCAAACACACACAGCGGCGGCTACTAGAACACAGTCAAACACACACAGCGATTATAGAACCCATTCACACACACACACACAGCGATGGCTACTAGAACCCATTCACACACACCCAATGCTGGTAGTGGGACAGGTCGATAAGAGACCGCCCTCAAGACGGCACGGCACCGGATGATAATGATGAGCAAATGCAAGATGGCGGCTGTGATGTTATTTTTGAAATTGAACGAGAAGAATCGACCAGCTCATCTCACCGACAACATGCTGGCAATTATTTCACTCTCATCATAGCTTCCCTCACAGGTCACTGTTATTTGGTCAGGATATAGTTTAATGATGATTATCCAAGGATCTTTGATTTGTACAATTGAAGTCAGTCATCTTTGGAGGAGAGAAGAAATGTAGCTGGTGACGGTCGAGTGGGGACGGTCACGCCCTGGCTGTCGTCGTGACTGAGACACGAACCTATCACGATTTGGAACAAACATTGACAGCAACATTGGGTCTGGCATCTTCTGTCACGTTTTTTGATTCTCAATAATTTGAGCATTAAATAAATCTCACATAGTCACTATCGGATGTCTCACCGTATCACGGCGTGTGCGGTAATTTGTAAATAAATTGTAATAAATTGTTTTGATGTTTTCTATTTAAATTTCTATCTGCCAACTCCACACAAATAACTCCCCACACACAATAATACAAACGATCTGAAGTAAACTGTTGTTAAAAAAAAAAAAAAAAAACCACCACAAAAGATGACATAAAATTAACAGTTTGAGAAGATAAGTTTGAGGAGATATCTCGTTATCTGGAAGGTACCACCAGCCAGTGACTTGAGTAAGTCAACTTCTTTGACTTTGTACTAGCAGCATTAAGTGTGGTGTTTTGCCCACAAGTATGGATTATAATTATGTATAAGATGTTCACTTTTAATCATTCAGCTCCTAATGTCTTGTTAAATCTTTATAAACTTTGTAAGCACTATCTCCATATTCATATTGGCTCAGACATAACAAGCAAACAATAATGTCAACAAAATGCAAACAATACAGGGCAGAGTGGACATCAGATGTTGACAGTCATATCAGGGCGATGAATCTGCAGTGTATGAACTGAAGACACTGTTGACTGTGTCTATGTCCCAATACTGGATTCTATATTCCTAAGGTTCTATTTTCATCTCTGCTTTCTTTCACTGGT
Source organism: Megaustenia siamemsis (assembly GCA_032433765.1). NCBI lineage: Eukaryota > Metazoa > Mollusca > Gastropoda > Stylommatophora > Ariophantidae > Megaustenia > Megaustenia siamemsis. The sequence goes on along the minus strand of JAVIAB010000126.1, from coordinate 75,028,812 downwards.
AAAATGGACTCTCGTATTCCATAACCATATTGAACTATAACTGGAGTCTTGTATTCTATAATCATCTAGATCTATAACTGGAATCTTGTAATCTATAATCATCTAGAACTATAACTGTGGAGTCTTGTAATCTGTAATCATGTGAAACTATAAATGGAGTCTCATAATCTATAATCATCTAGAACTATAACTGGAGTCTCATAATCTATAATCATCTAGAACTATAACTGGAATGATGTAATCTATAATCATCTAGAACTATAACTGGAATGTTGTAATCTATAATCATCTAGAACTATAACTGGAGTCTCATAATCTATAATCATGTGGAACTATAACTGGAGTCTCATAATCTATAATCATCTAGATCTATAATTGGAGTCTTGTAATCCATCAACTAAAACTGAACCCAAACTAACTTGAAACTGCTTGAACTTCCCTTGACTCATTGAAACCATTTTTTTAAAGTGGGGGGGGGGGGGTGTGTGTGTGGGGCAGCTTGCACCTCTGGTGAAGTCCCTAGAGCATTGAAATTGAATTTTGCAAGTTGATCCATTTTTCCTGGCAGCAGTGTGGACAGGAGCCCTCGCCGCACAGGCAGACAACTCAGAATTCAGAAGTACTCATATTTTTTCCATTGATGAGTAGTTGATGCTTCAAGCCGGTCCTCGTTGCCGAGATCAGAGGTGGTTGCCGAGACCAGGGGTGGTTGCCACAAATAAAAATTCCAACTGGTGCAGCTGGGATTTGAACTCATAACCTCTCTGTTTCAAGAGTCTTGCCTCGAGACCAGCAGCCACCCCGATTTAAACCTCTAAATGTAATTTCAACTGTAACTAGATTCTCGCTCGAAACTAAAACTACAACTCTCACTGTCCAAAACAGGGACTCGACACTCTCTGGTCAAACTGATCCCTTTGACTTGCGTTTCCATTTTGTTAAACACTTTTGCTCGCCAAGAATTTTAGATTCATGGGAATTACTTTGTCAAGGTCAGTTTTTATTTGTCTGAATTGACCTACAATTTGAGATAGCCACTCCCATCAATTCTACCGTAAAACTCCACTCAGGATAACCTGTCGTCATGAGTCAATCAACCTTATTTCTGTCTGCTTATTCTCGTCTGAGTTCCTTAGAGCTATGCTTCTGGTGTGTACAAAGTATAGCGATCAATCTTCTGTTGAGTTTTAAATCCTTGAATCCAGTTGGTCTCGAGGCAAGGTGCAGGCCTTGAGACAGAGGTTGTGGGTTTAATCCCGGCTACACCGGTTGGGATTTTTATTTCTGATTTCTCTCTGCGGCAACCACCCCTGGTCTCAGCAGTGAGACACGACTTGAAACGTCAGTTACTCATCGACAGAAAAAATATGAGTACCTCTGAAGTCAGGGTTATCTGCCTGTGCGGCAAGGGACCCTTGTGCACACAGCTGCCAGGGAAAAATGGATTAACACACAAAATTCAGTTCCTAGCCTCTAGGGACTTCGTCAGAGGTAAAAGCTGGCAAAAAACAAAAAAAATCAGTGAATCCAGTTGGACTCAAGAGTGCTAGAGTTATGTTGTAGTTAGTTGGAGTGCTAGAGTTATGTTGTAGTTTGTTGGAGTGCTAGAGTTATGTTGTAGTTTGTTGCCTTTTCTCGGCAGATCAATTTTCCTAGAGAGGACTCTGTTCCCTCTCAATGAGAGCAGTATTGCAACTGATGAGAACAGTATTGCGACTGATGAGAGCAGTATTGAGACTGATGAGAGCAGTATTGAGACTGATGAGAGCAGTATTGAGACTGATGAGAGCAGTATTGAGACTGATGAGAGCAGTATTGCAACTGATGAGAGCAGTATTGCAACTGATGAGAGCAGTATTGAGACTGATGAGAGCAGTATTGCAACTGATGAGAGCAGTATTGAGACTGATGAGAGCATATTTGAGACTCTACGTTACTTTCATCTTTGTACTTCAGTGGCATCTCTAGGACATGGTCCCACTCCCCGCTGACAACACATTGTAGTACTTGCTGACAGCACATTGTAGCACTTGCTGACAACACATTGTAGTACTTGCTGACAACACATTGTAGCACTTGCTGACAGCACATTGTAGCACTTGCTGACAGCACATTGTAGCACTTGCTGACAGCACATTGTAGCACTTGCTGACAACACATTGTAGTACTTGCTGACAGCACATTGTAGCACTTGCTGACAGCACATTGTAGTACTTGCTGACAACACATTGTAGCACTTGCTGACAGCACATTGTAGCACTTGCTGACAGCACATTGTAGCACTTGCTGACAGCACATTGTAGCACATGCTGACAGCACATTGTAGCACTTGCTGACAGCACATTGTAGCACTTGCTGACAGCACATTGTAGCACTTGCTGACAGCACATTGTAGCGCTTGCTGACAGCACATTGTAACACTTGCTGACAGCACATTGTAGTACTTGCTGACAACACATTGTAGCACTTGCTGACAGCACATTGTAGCACATGCTGACAACACATTGTAGTACTTGCTGACAACACATTGTAGTACTTGCTGACAGCACATTGTAGCACTTGCTGACAGCACATTGTAGCACTTGCTGACAGCACATTGTAGCACTTGCTGACGGCACATTGTAGCACTTGCTGACAGCACATTGTAGCACTTGCTGACAGCACATTGTAGCACTTGCTGACGGCTCATTGTAGCACTTGCTGACAGCACATTGTAGCACTTGCTGACAGCACATTGTAGCACTTGCTGACAGCACATTGTAGCACTTGCTGACAGCACATTGTAGCACTTGCTGACAGCACATTGTAGCACTTGCTGACAGCACATTGTAGCACTTGCTGACAGCACATTGTAGCACTTGCTGACAGCACATTGTAGCACTTGCCGACAGCATTGTAAAAGAAACAACATAACTCAGTGTCATTTGTATGTTTCTATTAGCTGATGTTTGTATGTTTCTATTAGCTGATGTTTGTATGTTTCTATTAGCTGATGTTTGTATGTTTCTATTAGCAGATGTTCATATGTTTGTACGTTTCTATTAGCTGATGTTTGTATGTTTCTATTAGCTGATGTTTGTATGTTTCTATTAGCTGATGTTTGTATGTTTCTATTAGCTGATGTTTGCATGTTTCTATTAGCTGATGTTTGTATGTTTCTATTAGCTAATGTTTGTATGTTTCTATTAGCTGATGTTTGTATGTTTCTATTAGCTGATGTTTGTATGTTTCTATTAGCTAATGTTTGTATGTTTCTATTAGCTAATGTTTGTATGTTTCTATTAGCTGATGTTTGTATGTTTCTATTAGCTAATGTTTGTATGTTTCTATTAGCTGATGCTTGTATGTTTCTATTAGCTAATGTTTGTATGTTTCTATTAGCTAATGTTTGTATGTTTCTATTAGCTGATGTTTGTATGTTTCTATTAGCTGATGTTTGCATGTTTCTATTAGCTGATGTTTGTATGTTTCTATTAGCTGATGTTTGCATGTTTCTATTAGCTGATGTTTGTATGTTTCTATTAGCTAATGTTTGTATGTTTCTTTTAGCTGATGTTTGCATGTTTCTATTAGCTAATGTTTGTATGTTTCTATTAGCTGATGTTTGTATGTTTCTATTAGCTAATGTTTGTATGTTTCTATTAGCTGATGTTCATATGTTTGTACGTTTCTATTAGCTGATGTTTGTATGTTTCTATTAGCTGATGTTTGTATGTTTCTATTAGCTAATGTTTGTATGTTTCTATTAGCTGATGTTCATATGTTTGTACGTTTCTATTTGCTGATGTTTCTATGTTTCTATTAGCTGATGTTTGTATGTTTCTATTAGCTGATGTTTGTGAACCAACACTAGTTTTCCTCTCATCTCCCTACAGGTCTAGCTTGTCCCAAACAACAAATATGGAGGCAGATGTGGGTGAAGTAACAAGGGCAACAACTCACATCAAACAGGTATTTGGTTTAGAGGTTAATTTGAGCAACCAGTAACGAATCAGATTATTTGTTAATTCACAGGAAGTGAACAGATGTCAGGTGAGCAGAGAATACTTTTAGCACATACTTCGGGTGAATTGTTTTCTGTTCCCTGAAAATAAAGATTGCTGTAGTCAAAAGAAAAATAAAGTGCCCCTTCATGCCAAGTGGTGTATAGGGAATATGGTGCTAGTGACCATAATTTTTACAGACCTTTGGCACATAATTTTTGGGGTAATGTGGTGAGTATTATGTCCGTGCCATGTTACTTTCTCAGAAAAAAAATCAGGTACCCATTTTAGGCTGGGTGAACCTGGAAGCTGTCAATCAGGATCAAACCCAACCTCTTGCCCTTACTAGTCCAGTTGACTAACCAGTGAGCTATCGCAGCTCCATAAAGATTGGAGGGATGGTATTCCAGAACATTGAATGTCTAAAGGTGTTGATCCATGGCCAGAGGTGGTTGGTGGTGGTGACAGATGTGGGTGGTGGTGGTGACAGTGACAGATGGGTGGGGACAGTGACATGTGGGTGGTGGTGACAGGTGGGTGGGGACAGTGACAGATGTGGGTGGGGACAGTGCCAGGTGGGTGGTGACAGTGACAGATGTGGGTGGTGGTGGTGACAGTGACAGGTGGGTGGTGACAGTGACAGGTGGGTGGTGACAGTGACAGATGTGGGTGGTGGTGGTGACAGTGACAGATGTGGGTGGTGGTGGTGACAGTGACAGATGTGGGTGGTGGTGGTGACAGATGTGGGTGGTGACAGTGACAGAGCTGGGTGGTGACAGTGGCAGATTTGGGTGGGGACAGTGAAAGGTGGGTGGTGACAGTGACAGATGTGGGTGGTGATAGTGACAGATGTGGCTGGTGACAGATGTGGGTGGTGACAGTGACATGTGGGTGGTGACAGTGACAGGTGGGTGGTGACAGTGACAGATGTGGGTGGGGACAGTGACAGATGTGGGTGGTGGTGACAGTGACAGGTGGGTGGTGGTGGTGACAGTGACAAGAGGTGGGTGGTGGTGACAGTGACAGAGGTGGGTGGTGGTGACAGTGACAGAGGTGGGTGGTAGTGGTGACAGTGACAAGAGGTGGGTGGTGGTGACAGTGACAGGAGGTGGGTGGTGGTGGTGACAGTGACAAGAGTTTGCAAGAGAGGGGGAGGTAACAATTCTTCAGTGATCAATTACTGACATGGATTTAGATGTTGAGACTAGCTTAGCTCAAAAAACTCTACACACTTTCACTGTTCCATGGCTGTCCTTCATCGAGTACTTCACACTTTCACTGTTCCATGGCTGTCCTTCATCGAGTACTTCACACTTTCACTGTTCCATGGCTGTCCTTCATCGAGTACTTCACACTTTCACTGTTCCATGGCTGTCCTTCATCGAGTACTTCACACTTTCACTGTTCCATGGCTGTCCTTCATCGAGTACTTCACACTTTCACTGTTCCATGGCTGTCCTTCATCGAGTACTTCACACTTTCACTGTTCCATGGCTGTCCTTCATCGAGTACTTCACACTTTCAATGTTCCATGGCTGTCCTTCATCGAGTACTTCACACTTTCACTGGTTCCATGGCTGTCCTTCATCGAGTACTTCACACTTTCACTGTTCCATGGCTGTCCTTCATCGAGTACTTCACACTTTCACTGTTCCATGGCTGTCCTTCATCGAGTACTTCACTGTTCCATGGCTGTCCTTCATCGAGTACTTCACACTTTCACTGTTCCATGGCTGTCCTTCATCGAGTACTTCACACTTTCACTGGTTTCATGGCTGTCCTTCATCAAGTACTTCACACTTTCACTGGTTTCATGGCTGTCTATCATCGAGTACTTCACACTTTCACTGATTTCATGGCTGTCTATCATCGAGTACTTCACACTTTCACTGGTTTCATGGCTGTCTATCATCGAGTACTTTACATTTTCATTAATCATTTCTATCTCTCATTCTACTATCAGAGTTGATGTTGTCTGTTTGTCATCACAGTTGATGTCTGCATATAATCAAAGTTGATGTCTGTATATAATCAAATCTGATGTCTGTATATAATCAAAGCTGATGTCTGTATAAAATCAAAGTTGAGGTCTGAATATAATCAAAGTTGATGTCTGTATATAATCAAAGTTGATGTCTGTATATAATCAAAGTTGATGTCTGTATATAATCAAAGTTGATGTCTGTATATAATCAAAGTTGATGTCTGTATATATAATCAAAGCTGATGTCTGTATATAATCAAAATTGATGTCTGTATATAATCAAAGTTGATGTCTGTATATAATCAAAGTTGATGTCTGTATATAATCAAAGCTGATGTCTGTATATAATCAAAATTGATGTCTGTATGTAATCAAAGTTGATGTCTGTATATAATCAAAGTTGATGTCTGTATATAATCAAAGTTGATGTCTATATATAATCAAAGTTGATGTCTGTATATAATCAAAGTTGATGTCTGTATATAATCAAAGTTGATGTCTGTATATAATCAAAGTTGATGTCTGTATATAATCAAAGCTGATGTCTGTATATAATCAAAGCTGATGTCTGTATATAATCAAAGCTGATGTCTGTATATAATCAAAGTTGATGTCTGTATATAATCAAAGTTGATGTCTGTATATAATCAAAGCTGATGTCTGTATATAATCAAAGCTGATGTCTGTATATAATCAAAGTTGATGATGTCTGAGTAAATAAGATCATCATCACTTTCTACCCAGGGGTTTACTGTTAGAGATTGGTTGATCCAAGTCACTGGTGATGATGTCATGGCTTCTGATCATCAGACCTCTACCCTCCCAGGCGAAGGCAGGTGTCTATGTAAGTGTTATCTTTCCTGTGACAGATCATATAATGTTAGTGTTGTTTGGCCTATCAGTGTCCTGGCATCAGTGTTATCTTTCCTGTGACAGATCAAATAATGTTAGTGTTTGTTGGCCTATCTGTGTCCTGGCATCAGTGTTATCTTTCCTGTGACAGATCAAATAATGTTAGTGTTTGTTGGCCTATCTGTGTCCTGGCATCAGTGTTATCTTTCCTGTGACAGATCAATTAATATGAGTGTTTGTTTGGCCTATCTGTGTCCTGGCATCAGTGTTATCTTTCCTGTGACAGATCAAATAATGTTAGTGTTTGTTGGCCTATCTGTGTCCTGGCATCAGTGTTATCTTTCCTGTGACAGATCAATTAATATGAGTGTTTGTTGGCCTATCTGTGTCCTGGCATCAGTGTTATCTTTCCTGTGACAGATCAAATAATGTTAGTGTTTGTTGGCCTATCTGTGTCCTGGCATCAGTGTTATCTTTCCTGTGACAGATCAATTAATATGAGCGTTTGTTTGGCCTATCAGTGTCCTGGCATCAGTGTTATCTTTCCTGTGACAGATCAAATAATGTTAGTGTTGTTTGGCCTATCAGTGTCCTGGCTTCAGTGTTATCTTTCCTGTGACAGATCAAATAATGTTAGTGTTTGTTTGGCCTATCAGTGTCCTGGCATCAGTGTTATCTTTCCTGTGACAGATCAAATAATGTTAGTGTTGTTTGGCCTATCAGTGTCCTGGCATCAGTGTTATCTTTCCTGTGACAGATCAAATAATGTTAGTGTTTGTTGGCCTATCTGTGTCCTGGCATCAGTGTTATCTTTCAACTATTTCAGCAAATGCTTGAATCATTGTGTCAATGTCTGTCATGTTGGACTGATGGTCAGCAGAATTGTTAAAAAACAGTGCCCATCATGCTAAATACTGACACACACATACTTCTCTGTCATTACCCATCATGCTAAATACTGACAAACACATACTTCTCTGTCAGTACCCATCATGCTAAATACTGACACACACATACTTCTCTGTCAGTACCCATCATGCTAAATACTGACACACACACATACTTCTCTGTCAGTACCCATCATGCTAAATACTGACACCGACTACTAGGCGCAGTGCCATGGAGTACGGGTTTGATCCTGCTTCGGACCATTTATTGTTCTTTGTTTTTTTCTGTTGTTGTTTATTTGTCATTTTTTTTCTGAGTGCTGTAGTACATATCTCTTCCTGCTATGATTCCCTGTTGAGTTGCTCACTTGTGTATTGTCTGATGTGAGAACCTGTTGATTTGCCTACTTGTGTATTGTTTGATGTGAGAACCTGTTGAGTTGCTAACTTGTGCATTGTCTGATGTGAGAACCTGTTGAGTTGCTCACCTTGTGTATTGTCTGATGTGAGAACTTGTTGATTTGCCTACTTGTGTATTGTCTGATGTGAGAACCTGTTGAGTTGTTAACTTGTGTATTGTCTGATGTGAGAACCTGTTGAGTTGCCTTCTTGTGTATTGTTTGATGTGAGAACCTGTTGAGTTGCTAACTTGTGCATTGTCTGATGTGAGAACCTGTTGAGTTGCTCACCTTGTGTATTGTCTGATGTGAGAACCTGTTGAGTTGTTAACTTGTGTATTGTCTGATGTGAGAACCTGTTGATTTGCCTACTTGTGTATTGTTTGATGTGAGAACCTGTTGAGTTGCTAACTTGTGCATTATCTGATGTGAGAACCTGTTGAGTTGCTCACCTTGTGTATTTTCTTATGTGAGAACTTGTTGATTTGCCTACTTGAGTATTGTCTAATGTGAGAACCTGTTGAGTTGCTCACCTTGTGTATTGTCTGATGTGAGAACTTGTTGATTTGCCTACTTGAGTATTGTCTGATGTGAGAACCTGTTGAGTTGCTCACCTTGTGTATTGTCTGATGTGAGAACTTGTTGATTTGCCTACTTGTGTATTGTCTGATGTGAGAACCTGTTGAGTTGCTAATTTGTGTATTGTCTGATGTGAGAACCTGTTGAGTTGCTAATTTGTGTATTGTCTGATGTGAGAACTTGTTGATTTGCCTACTTGTGCATTGTTTGAAAGTCAAATTGATTCAGCTAAAAATAAAGCATTAAATTGTAATGTTATATATTTAATGATAGAATAATAATTCTGTTGAACTGTACATCATGTCTAGATTGTGAGGAGTGCAGGATGAGCCAGACTGGGGGCTGCCCTATACATGACTTGCTAGGAGATGATGCTGACAGCGCGGAGGTAATGCAGGTCAACTAGAACGTGTCAAATGAGGCCACAAGAAGTCTTGTGGTCACTTCATACATGTGGCTAATCCAAACAGAAACAAAATGTACATTTCAAGCTCCAACAAACTCCATCATCATAAATATGAGCCAGAATCAGTCCTATTATATGGCTGTGAAACATGGAGAACAACAAAAATGACAATCATGAAGATACAGACTTACATTAATGGATGCTTTCACAGAATAAAAGGATAGAAATGGCAGGACAAATCACTAACTTAAAATTATGGGAAAGTACCTGTCAAGTACCAGTGGACAAAGATAAGAAGATGGTGCTGGATAGGACACACACTGTGGAAGCCAACCGAGAGTAATACATGACAGGCTCTTTTTTGGAATCCTCAAAGGAGAAGACAAAGAGGAAGACCAAAATATTCTTGGAGAAGACAGATGGAAGCAGAGATGAATATGATAGGGAAGAGATGGGATGATCATAACCCAAGATTATGAGACTATAGTAACATTTATCGCATCAAAACACAATTTCCTAAAATGTTGACATTTTCCCGTATTCAAAAATTAACCGCCACCAAATACCTTCCTAATGACCTCTTTCGGCGACCCCTGAGTGTTTAATTCTCCATTGATGTTGGTTTTACTTTTTTAGGATTCCTGAGATAAATTATTTAACGTGATTCAGACATTGCCAGTTTTCAAGAAATTTGCCGATTAAAAAAAATATTGTTTGTGCTGTGACCAGGGGAATTTCCCAACCATCGACAAATATCAAACCCTTTGTGTCTCAGGAAACACAGCAACTAGCACTGTGTGGTTGCTAAACATACTGACAGACTTACGGCAATCAGGAAACACAGCAAATAGCACTGTGTGGTTGCTAAACATACTGACAGACTTACGGCAATCAGGAAACACAGCAACTAGCACTGTGTGGTTGCTAAACATACTGACAGACTTACGGCAATCAGGAAACACAGCAAATAGCACTGTGTGGTTGCTAAACATACTGACAGACTTACGGCAATCAGGAAACACAGCAACTAGCACTGTGTGGTTGCTAAACATACTGACAGACTTACGGCAATCAGGAAACACAGCAACTAGCACTGTGTGGTTGCTAAACATACTGACAGACTTACGGCAATCAGGAAACACAGCAAATAGCACTGTGTGGTTGCTAAACATACTGACAGACTTACGGCAATCAGGAAACACAGCAAATAGCACTGTGTGGTTGCTAAACATACTGACAGACTTACGGCAATCAGGAAACACAGCAACTAGCACTGTGTGGTTGCTAAACATACTGACAGACTTACGGCAATCAGGAAACACAGCAACTAGCACTGTGTGGTTGCTAAACATACTGACAGACTTACGGCAATCAGGAAACACAGCAAATAGCACTGTGTGGTTGCTAAACATACTGACAGACTTACGGCAATCAGGAAACACAGCAAATAGCACTGTGTGGTTGCTAAACATACTGACAGACTTACGGCAATCAGGAAACACAGCAACTAGCACTGTGTGGTTGCTAAACATACTGACAGACTTACGGCAATCAGGAAACACAGCAAATAGCACTGTGTGGTTGCTAAACATACTGACAGACTTACGGCAATCAGGAAACACAGCAAATAGCACTGTGTGGTTGCTAAACATACTGACAGACTTACGGCAATCAGGAAACACAGCAACTAGCACTGTGTGGTTGCTAAACATACTGACAGACTTACGGCAATCAGGAAACACAGCAAATAGCACTGTGTGGTTGCTAAACATACTGACAGACTTACGGCAATCAGGAAACACAGCAAATAGCACTGTGTGGTTGCTAAACATACTGACAGACTTACGGCAATCAGGAAACACAGCAACTAGCACTGTGTGGTTGCTAAACATACTGACAGACTTACGGCAATCAGGAAACACAGCAACTAGCACTGTGTGGTTGCTAAACATACTGACAGACTTACGGCAATCAGGAAAAACAGCAAATAGCACTGTGTGGTTGCTAAACATACTGACAGACTTACGGCAATCAGGAAACACAGCAAATAGCACTGTGTGGTTGCTAAACATACTGACAGACTTACGGCAATCAGGAAACACAGCAACTAGCACTGTGTGGTTGCTAAACATACTGACAGACTTACGGCAATCAGGAAACACAGCAAATAGCACTGTGTGGTTGCTAAACATACTGACAGACTTACGGCAATCAGGAAACACAGCAAATAGCACTGTGTGGTTGCTAAACATACTGACAGACTTACGGCAATCAGGAAACACAGCAAATAGCACTGTGTGGTTGCTAAACATACTGACAGACTTACGGCAATCAGGAAACACAGCAAATAGCACTGTGTGGTTGCTAAACATACTGACAGACTTACGGCAATCAGGAAACACAGCAAATAGCACTGTGTGGTTGCTAAACATACTGACAGACTTACGGCAATCAGGAAACACAGCAACTAGCACTGTGTGGTTGCTAAACATACTGACAGACTTACGGCAATCAGGAAACACAGCAACTAGCACTGTGTGGTTGCTAAACATACTGACAGACTTACGGCAATCAGGAAACACAGCAAATAGCACTGTGTGGTTGCTAAACATACTGACAGACTTACGGCAATCAGGAAACACAGCAACTAGCACTTTGTGGTTGCTAAACATACTGACAGACTTACGGCAATCAGGAAACACAGCAAATAGCACTGTGTGGTTGCTAAACATACTGACAGACTTACGGCAATCAGGAAACACAGCAAATAGCACTGTGTGGTTGCTAAACATACTGACAGACTTACGGCAATCAGGAAACACAGCAACTAGCACTGTGTGGTTGCTAAACATACTGACAGACTTACGGCAATCAGGAAACACAGCAACTAGCACTGTGTGGTTGCTAAACATACTGACAGACTTACGGCAATCAGGAAACACAGCAACTAGCACTGTGTGGTTGCTAAACATACTGACAGACTTACGGCAATCAGGAAACACAGCAACTAGCACTGTGTGGTTGCTAAACATACTGACAGACTTACGGCAATCAGGAAACACAGCAAATAGCACTGTGTGGTTGCTAAACATACTGACAGACTTACGGCAATCAGGAAACACAGCAACTAGCACTGTGTGGTTGCTAAACATACTGACAGACTTACGGCAATCAGGAAACACAGCAACTAGCACTGTGTGGTTGCTAAACATACTGACAGACTTACGGCAATCAGGAAACACAGCAAATAGCACTGTGTGGTTGCTAAACATACTGACAGACTTACGGCAATCAGGAAACACAGCAAATAGCACTGTGTGGTTGCTAAACATACTGACAGACTTACGGCAATCAGGAAACACAGCAACTAGCACTGTGTGGTTGCTAAACATACTGACAGACTTACGGCAATCAGGAAACACAGCAAATAGCACTGTGTGGTTGCTAAACATACTGACAGACTTACGGCAATCAGGAAACACAGCAAATAGCACTGTGTGGTTGCTAAACATACTGACAGACTTACGGCAATCAGGAAACACAGCAACTAGCACTGTGTGGTTGCTAAACATACTGACAGACTTACGGCAATCAGGAAACACAGCAACTAGCACTGTGTGGTTGCTAAACATACTGACAGACTTACGGCAATCAGGAAACACAGCAAATAGCACTGTGTGGTTGCTAAACATACTGACAGACTTACGGCAATCAGGAAACACAGCAAATAGCACTGTGTGGTTGCTAAACATACTGACAGACTTACGGCAATCAGGAAACACAGCAACTAGCACTGTGTGGTTGCTAAACATACTGACAGACTTACGGCAATCAGGAAACACAGCAAATAGCACTGTGTGGTTGCTAAACATACTGACAGACTTACGGCAATCAGGAAACACAGCAAATAGCACTGTGTGGTTGCTAAACATACTGACAGACTTACGGCAATCAGGAAACACAGCAAATAGCACTGTGTGGTTGCTAAACATACTGACAGACTTACGGCAATCAGGAAACACAGCAAATAGCACTGTGTGGTTGCTAAACATACTGACAGACTTACGGCAATCAGGAAACACAGCAACTAGCACTGTGTGGTTGCTAAACATACTGACAGACTTACGGCAATCAGGAAACACAGCAAATAGCACTGTGTGGTTGCTAAACATACTGACAGACTTATGGCAATCAGGAAACACAGCAAATAGCACTGTGTGGTTGCTAAACATACTGACAGACTTACGGCAATCAGGAAACACAGCAACTAGCACTGTGTGGTTGCTAAACATACTGACAGACTTACGGCAATCAGGAAACACAGCAAATAGCACTGTGTGGTTGCTAAACATACTGACAGACTTACGGCAATCAGGAAACACAGCAACTAGCACTGTGTGGTTGCTAAACATACTGACAGACTTACGGCAATCAGGAAACACAGCAAATAGCACTGTGTGGTTGCTAAACATACTGACAGACTTACGGCAATCAGGAAACACAGCAACTAGCACTGTGTGGTTGCTAAACATACTGACAGACTTACGGCAATCAGGAAACACAGCAAATAGCACTGTGTGGTTGCTAAACATACTGACAGACTTACGGCAATCAGGAAACACAGCAAATAGCACTGTGTGGTTGCTAAACATACTGACAGACTTACGGCAATCAGGAAACACAGCAAATAGCACTGTGTGGTTGCTAAACATACTGACAGACTTACGGCAATCAGGAAACACAGCAAATAGCACTGTGTGGTTGCTAAACATACTGACAGACTTACGGCAATCAGGAAACACAGCAAATAGCACTGTGTGGTTGCTAAACATACTGACAGACTTACGGCAATCAGGAAACACAGCAAATAGCACTGTGTGGTTGCTAAACATACTGACAGACTTACGGCAATCAGGAAACACAGCAACTAGCACTGTGTGGTTGCTAAACATACTGACAGACTTACGGCAATCAGGAAACACAGCAACTAGCACTGTGTGGTTGCTAAACATACTGACAGACTTACGGCAATCAGGAAACACAGCAACTAGCACTGTGTGGTTGCTAAACATACTGACAGACTTACGGCAATCAGGAAACACAGCAACTAGCACTGTGTGGTTGCTAAACATACTGACAGACTTACGGCAATCAGGAAACACAGCAAATAGCACTGTGTGGTTGCTAAACATACTGACAGACTTACGGCAATCAGGAAACACAGCAAATAGCACTGTGTGGTTGCTAAACATACTGACAGACTTACGGCAATCAGGAAACAGCAAATAGCACTGTGTGGTTGCTAAACATACTGACAGACTTACGGCAATCAGGAAACACAGCAAATAGCACTGTGTGGTTGCTAAACATACTGACAGACTTACGGCAATCAGGAAACACAGCAACTAGCACTGTGTGGTTGCTAAACATACTGACAGACTTACGGCAATCAGGAAACACAGCAAATAGCACTGTGTGGTTGCTAAACATACTGACAGACTTACGGCAATCAGGAAACACAGCAAATAGCACTGTGTGGTTGCTAAACATACTGACAGACTTACGGCAATCAGGAAACACAGCAACTAGCACTGTGTGGTTGCTAAACATACTGACAGACTTACGGCAATCAGGAAACACAGCAACTAGCACTGTGTGGTTGCTAAACATACTGACAGACTTACGGCAATCAGGAAACACAGCAACTAGCACTGTGTGGTTGCTAAACATACTGACAGACTTACGGCAATCAGGAAACACAGCAACTAGCACTGTGTGGTTGCTAAACATACTGACAGACTTACGGCAATCAGGAAACACAGCAAATAGCACTGTGTGGTTGCTAAACATACTGACAGACTTACGGCAATCAGGAAACACAGCAAATAGCACTGTGTGGTTGCTAAACATACTGACAGACTTATGGCAATCAGGAAACACAGCAAATAGCACTGTGTGGTTGCTAAACATACTGACAGACTTACGGCAATCAGGAAACACAGCAACTAGCACTGTGTGGTTGCTAAACATACTGACAGACTTACGGCAATCAGGAAACACAGCAACTAGCACTGTGTGGTTGCTAAACATACTGACAGACTTACGGCAATCAGGAAACACAGCAAATAGCACTGTGTGGTTGCTAAACATACTGACAGACTTACGGCAATCAGGAAACACAGCAAATAGCACTGTGTGGTTGCTAAACATACTGACAGACTTACGGCAATCAGGAAACACAGCAACTAGCACTGTGTGGTTGCTAAACATACTGACAGACTTACGGCAATCAGGAAACACAGCAAATAGCACTGTGTGGTTGCTAAACATACTGACAGACTTACGGCAATCAGGAAACACAGCAACTAGCACTGTGTGGTTGCTAAACATACTGACAGACTTACGGCAATCAGGAAACACAGCAAATAGCACTGTGTGGTTGCTAAACATACTGACAGACTTACGGCAATCAGGAAACACAGCAAATAGCACTGTGTGGTTGCTAAACATACTGACAGACTTACGGCAACTATACAGATAGACATTGTAACATGTCCGGTCCATGCGGTGAAACTCAAGTTATAAATCAATCTGAGCCAGGAATTTCGAGTCCCCATGTTTTGCCTAGTGTGAACACACAGAACTGTGTCAAGAGTTCAGAGAAGTTACTATTTTTAGAGCACCTAATGTAACAGTGGTAGTAATTTTTACTACGGTATAGTAACTGGGAGGGTTACAGATAGGTCTAGTAATTAAGGGTTAAAAGAATGGTAATAAACAGAAAAGCTTGGAAAATGTTTGTTGAAGACCTATGCTCCACAGGGAGTTGAAAGTGTTTGTTGAAGACCTATGCTCCACAGGGAGTTGAAAGTGTTTGTTGAAGACCTATGCTCCACAGGGAGTTGAAAGTGTTTGTTGAAGACCTAAGCTCCACAGGGAGCTGAAAGTGCTTATTGAAGACCTATGCTCCACAGGGAGCTGAAAGTATTTGTTGAAGACCTATGCTCCACAGGGAGCTGAAAGTGTTTGTTGAAGAGTTATGCTCCACAGGGAGCTCATAGTGTTTGTTAAAGACCTATGCTCCATAGAGAGCTGAAAGTGTTTGTTCAAGACCTATGCTCCACAGGGAGCTGAAAGTGTTTGTTGAAGACCTATGCTCCACAGGGAGCTGAAAGTGTTTGTTGAAGACCTATGCTCCACAGGGAGTTGAAAGTGTTTGTTGAAGACCTATGCTCCACAGGGAGTTGAAAGTGTTTGTTGAAGACCTATGCTCCACAGGGAGTTGAAAGTGTTTGTTGAAGACCTATGCTCCACAGGGAGCTGAAAGTGTTTGTTGAAGACCTATGCTCCACAGGGAGCTGAAAGTGTTTGTTGAAGACCTATGCTCCACAGGGAGTTGAAAGTGTTTGTTGAAGACCTAAGCTCCACAGGGAGCTGAAAGTGTTTGTTGAAGACCTATGCTCCACAGGGAGTTGAAAGTGTTTGTTGAAGACCTATGCTCCACAGGGAGTTGAAAGTGTTTGTTGAAGACCTATGCTCCACAGGGAGTTGAAAGTGTCTATTGAAGACCTATGCTCCACAGGGAGTTGAAAGTGTTTGTTGAAGACCTATGCTCCACAGGGAGTTGAAAGTGTCTATTGAAGACCTATGCTCCACAGGGAGTTGAAAGTGTTTATTGAAGACCTATGCTCCACAGGGAGCTGAAAGTATTTATTGAAGACCTATGCTCCACAGGGAGCTGAAAGTATTTATTGAAGACCTATGCTCCACAGGGAGCTGAAAGTATTTATTGAAGACCTATGCTCCACAGGGAGTTGAAAGTATTTATTGAAGACCTATGCTCCACAGGGAGCTGAAAGTATTTATTGAAGACCTATGCTCCACAGGGAGCTGAAAGTATTTATTGAAGACCTATGCTCCACAGGGAGCTGAAAGTATTTATTGAAGACCTATGCTCCACAGGGAGCTGAAAGGTGGAAGAAGAATCCCAACAGACCTGGCCACTTCTGACACCAAGTTAGGTTTGTAACAGAAATAACATCAGTCATTGGTCAGAACCATTAGTGTCTGTATTTCTTATTGGTCAGAATCATTGAGTGTCTGTATTTCTTATTGGTCAGAATCATTGAGTGTCTGTATTTCTTATTGGTCAGAATCATTGAGTGTCTGTATTTCTTATTGGTCAGAACCATTGAATGTCTGTATTTCTTATTGATTCATCATTATCAAGTACCATGCCTGCTGGTGTAGGTGATCATGTCTCTCTACAATTTTCTATCTCGACAGTTATTTATCATTTCTGTTGTTGACCTTCTGCCAAGCCATTCTCTTAAGCTGCCTGGTATTTTTTCTCTTTGCTCCCAGTTGTTACAATATACTCCAGCTGTTCCCTTCTCATTACATGGACACAAATGATTGTTTCTTCCTCATATTGGATATTAGCTCTCTTCTTGCTCCTGCATTCTTGTTGGTTAGAATCAGTGTAATAATTAGTGAATTAATTAATAATAGATAATTGGTAGACTGGTTTGTTGTTGGCTGTCCTACAGATGTCCTTCACAGACAGCAGCAGTTGTGATGACTCAGATAGCAAAGTTATCGATGATGATGATGGTGACGACAGAGTTGATGAAGAGAGCACACCAGACGAAATTGACCAGTCGGGTCTGTATGGTCAGTGTGGTGATGACGATGATGAACATTTGAAAGATGGTAAGTGTTCTTTATGAACATTTGAAAGATGGTAAGTGTTCTTTATGAACATTTGAAGGATGGTAAGTGTTCTTTATGAACATTTGAAGGATGGTAAGTGTTCTTTATGAACATTTGAAAGATGGTAAGTGTTCTTTATGAACATTTGAAGGATGGTAAGTGTTCTTTATGAACATTTGAAAGATGGTAAGTGTTCTTTATGAACATTTGAAGGATGGTAAGTGTTCTTTATGAACATTTGAAGGATGGTAAGTCTTCTTTATGAACATTTGAAAGATGGTAAGTGTTCTTTATGAACATTTGAAAGATGGTAAGTGTTCTTTATGAACATTTGAAAGATGGTAAGTTCTTCTTTATGAACATTTGAAAGATGGTAAGTCTTCTTTATGAACATTTGAAAGATGGTAAGTGTTCTTTATGAACATTTGAAAGATGGTAAGTGTTCTTTATGAACATTTGAAAGATGGTAAGTTCTTCTTTATGAACATTTGAAAGATGGTAAGTCTTCTTTATGAACATTTGAAAGATGGTAAGTGTTCTTTATGAACATTTGAAAGATGGTAAGTGTTCTTTATGAACATTTGAAAGATGGTAAGTTCTTCTTTATGAACATTTGAAAGATGGTAAGTGTTCTTTATGAACATTTGAAAGATGGTAAGTGTTCTTTATGAACATTTGAAAGATGGTAAGTGTTCTTTATGAACATTTGAAAGATGGTAAGTGTTCTTTATGAACATTTGAAAGATGGTAAGTTCTTCTTTATGAACATTTGAAAGATGGTAAGTGTTCTTTATGAACATTTGAAAGATGGTAAGTGTTCTTTATGAACATTTGAAAGATGGTAAGTTCTTCTTTATGAACATTTGAAAGATGGTAAGTGTTCTTTATGAACATTTGAAAGATGGTAAGTTCTTCTTTATGAACATTTGAAAGATGGTAAGTCTTCTTTATGAACATTTGAAAGATGGTAAGTGTTCTTTATGAACATTTGAAAGATGGTAAGTGTTCTTTATGAACATTTGAAAGATGGTAAGTGTTCTTTATGAACATTTGAAAGATGGTAAGTGTTCTTTATGAACATTTGAAAGATGGTAAGTGTTCTTTATGAACATTTGAAAGATGGTAAGTGTTCTTTATGAACATTTGAAAGATGGTAAGTGTTCTTTATGAACATTTGAAAGATGGTAAGTGTTCTTTATGAACATTTGAAAGATGGTAAGTTCTTCTTTATGAACATTTGAAAGATGGTAAGTGTTCTTTATGAACATTTGAAAGATGGTAAGTTCTTCTTTATGAACATTTGAAAGATGGTAAGTCTTCTTTATGAACATTTGAAAGATGGTAAGTGTTCTTTATGAACATTTGAAAGATGGTAAGTGTTCTTTATGAACATTTGAAAGATGGTAAGTGTTCTTTATGAACATTTGAAAGATGGTAAGTGTTCTTTATGAACATTTGAAAGATGGTAAGTCTTCTTTATGAACATTTGAAAGATGGTAAGTGTTCTTTATGAACATTTGAAAGATGGTAAGTGTTCTTTATGAACATTTGAAAGATGGTAAGTGTTCTTTATGAACATTTGAAAGATGGTAAGTTCTTCTTTATGAACATTTGAAAGATGGTAAGTGTTCTTTATGAACATTTGAAAGATGGTAAGTGTTCTTTATGAACATTTGAAAGATGGTAAGTGTTCTTTATGAACATTTGAAAGATGGTAAGTGTTCTTTATGAACATTTGAAAGATGGTAAGTGTTCTTTATGAACATTTGAAAGATGGTAAGTTCTTCTTTATGAACATTTGAAAGATGGTAAGTGTTCTTTATGAACATTTGAAAGATGGTAAGTGTTCTTTATGAACATTTGAAAGATGGTAAGTGTTCTTTATGAACATTTGAAAGATGGTAAGTTCTTCTTTATGAAGTTATTAGCAGAATCATTGTTGGTATTTTCTTTTTTTCTCATTCATTTTCTTTGTCTTTTGCCCTGATAGAGGATAGCATTTGTTATATTGTATCACAGTTTGCAATCTTTCTACAGTTTCTTGCACTTTTTGGCTTGTCATTTCCAATTAGTTTCATCCCTACACATTTGACCTGTCGTGCCTGACCATCTTTATCTCTGCACACTTGACCTGTCGTGCCTGACCATCTTTATCCCTGCACACTTGACCTGTCATGCCTGACCATCTTTATCTCTGCACATTTGACCTTTTGTGCCTAACCATCTTTATCCCTGCACATTTGACCTGTCGTGCCTGACCATCTTTATCTCTGCACATTTGACCTGTCATGCCTGACCATCTTTATCCCTGCACATTTGACCTTTTGTGCCTAACCATCTTTATCCCTGCACATTTGACCTTTTGTGCCTAACCATCTTTATCCCTGCACATTTGACCTGTCTTGCCTGACCATCTTTATCCCTACTCATTTGACCTGTCATGCCTAACCATCTTTATCCCTGCACATTTGACCTGTCGTGCCTGACCATCTTTATCCCTACACATTTGACCTGTCATGCCTGACCATCTTTATCCCTGCACATTTGACCTGTCATGCCTGACCATCTTTATCCCTGCACATTTGACCTGTCATGCCTGACCATCTTTATCCCTGCACATTTGACCTGTCTTGCCTGACCATCTTTATCCCTACACATTTGACCTGTCATGCCTGACCATCTTTATCCCTGCACATTTGACCTGTAGTGCCTGACCATCTTTATCCCAACATACTTGACCTGTCATACCTGACCATCTTTATCCCTACATACTTGACCTGTCATGCCTGATCATCTTTATCCCTACATACTTGACCTGTCATGCCTGACATCTTTATGCCTGTACATTTGACCTGTCGTGCCTGACCATCTTTATCCCTGCACATTTGACCTGTAGTGCCTGACCATCTTTATCCCTGCACATTTGACCTTTTGTGCCTGACCATCTTTATCCCTGCACATTTGACCAGTCGTGCCTGACCATCTTTATCCCTGCACATTTTTGGTGCAAAGTTTGCCTTCTTACCCACTTGGTCAAGTTATTAGACCACCAGTGAAGATGGAGTAGAGTCTTGGTCAATTTTGGTTCATTGGCCCTGTTTCCAACAGTCAGCTATGTTTGCCCATGCATCTAGGTACCAACAATTTTCTGCTTTATGCTGTAGAAATGTGTAGCAGTTGTCCAAATGGAAAAGTCAATAGTCCGGCCACATTAGAAAAGATTCTGTCACGAGATCCCGTCTGAGATCTGGTCGCCCAATGTGGAGAGTCTCTCAAAGAAACATTTCTTGACATGAACAATTGGAGGTGTCCCAAGTCTAGAGCTCACTGTTCACCGGGCCTTGTTTTCTATATAACAATGTTACTTTACCAAGCAGATTATTACACAATGTGTGACAATGGGGAGTTTCCCCAAAGTTTTATAAAAAAAACATTCAAACTCTCTGTCACTGTTGCATGTTTTGTTTTTCTAACAAGAAAAAAACTATCTAATAATAATAATTGAATCTACCTTTCATTCGTTCTGTGAAGTTTCACAATAATAATTGAATCTACCTTTCATTCGTTCTGTGAAGTTTCACCGCATGAATCAAACATGATTGTGAGAAATCTATGTGGTAGCAATATTGGTTCCATGGATAGAATAGAATAGGAGATGTGGTCATGTGGAGTTGTGGTCATGTGGAGATGTGGTCATGTGGAGATGTGGTCATGTGGAGATGTGGTCATGTGGAGATGTGGTCATGTGGAGATGTGGTCATGTGGAGTTGTGGTCATGTGGAAATGTGGTCATGTGAAGTTGTGGAGATGTGGTCATGTGGAAATGTGGTCATGTGGAGATGTGGTCATGTGGAAATAGATGTTTGTAGCCTTCTTGACATAGAAGCATTTATCTAGTTGTTTGTAGCCTACTTGACATAGAAGCATTTATGTAGATGTTTGTAGCCTACTTGACATAGAAGTATTTATCCAGATGTTTGTAGCCTACTTTAACATACAAGCATTTATGTAGATGTTTGTAGCCTACTTGACATACAAGCATTTATCCAGATGTTTGTAGCCTACTTGACATAGAAGCATTTATCTAGATATTTGTAGCCTACTTGACATAGAAGCATTTATCTAGATGTTTGTAGCCTTCTTGACATAGAAGCATTTATCCAGATGTTTGTAGCCTTCTTGACATAAAAGCATTTATCTAGTTGTTTGTAGCCTACTTGACATAGAAGCATTTATCCAGATGTTTGTAGCCTACTTGACATAGAAGCATTTATGTAGATGTTTGTAGCCTTCTTGACATAGAAGCATTTATCTAGATGTTTGTAGCCTTCTTGACATAGAAGCATTTATCTAGTTGTTTGTAGCCTACTTGACATAGAAGCATTTATGTAGATGTTTGTAGCCTACTTGACATAGAAGCATTTATCCAGATGTTTGTAGCCTACTTGACATAGAAGCATTTATGTAGTTGTTTGTAGCCTACTTGACATAGAAGCATTTATGTAGATGTTTGTAGCCTACTTGACATAGAAGCATTTATCCAGATGTTTGTAGCCTACTTTAACATAGAAGCATTTATCTAGATGTTTGTAGCCTACTTGACATAGAAGCATTTATCCAGATGTTTGTAGCCTACTTGACATACAAGCATTTATCCAGTTGTTTGTAGCCTACTTGACATAGAAGCATTTATCCAGATGTTTGTAGCCTACTTGACATAGAAGCATTTATCCAGATGTTTGTAGCCTACTTTAACATAGGAGCATTTATCTAGGTGTTTGTAGCCTACTTGACATAAAAGCATTTATCCAGATGTTTGTAGCCTACTTGACATAGAAGCATTTATCTAGATGTTTGTAGCCTACTTGACATAGAAGCATTTATCCAGATGTTTGTAGCCTACTTTAACATAGAAGCATCTATCCAGATGTTTGTAGCCTACTTTAACATACAAGCATTTATCCAGATGTTTGTAACTTCTTGACACTGGTACACTCAGATGATATCCTAAACTAGTTGTACAAGTTGTCACAACCAACAACTTATTTGTCTGCTTCTAAACAAAACTTGTGTGAAGATATGGTTAACTTCATTTTAGTCACAGAAGTCCATGGTGTGGGAAAATCTGTTCATTTTTGTTCCATGGGTCAGTTTTGGTTTATCTTTCCCTATCTACCTCCAGCTATAGAAATATGACCGTCAGCTCCTGTTAGCTTCTGCTCTGGTTTCAGTCTAGGCTAAGTCCTTGCTAGACCAAGTCATTGAGTAACTCTCTGTACCTCCTCTTCTTTCGTTCGCTAAGGTCATATCTGCAAAGTTGTCTTCTGTGAATGGTATTGTCTTTACCAGCTTCTGAAAGGGAATATCAAGTGTTGTGTTTGTTTTAGTTCCGTTTAGCCTGTGTGTATCGCTCTAGTTTAGTTCTGTTTAGCCTGTGTGTATCGCTAGTTTAGTTCCATTTAGCCTTGGCCTGTGTGTCAATACTCTAGTTTAGTTCCATTTAGCCTGTGTGTATTGCTCTAGTTTAGTTCCATTTAGCCTTTGCCTGTGTGTCAATACTCTAGTTTAGTCCCATTTAGTCTTGGCCTGTGTGTCAATACTCTAGTTTAGTTCCATTTAGCCTGTGTGTATCGCTCTAGTTTAGTTCCATTTAGCCTTGGCCTGTGTGTCAATACTCTAGTTTAGTTCCATTTAGCCTGTGTGTATCGCTCTAGTTTAGTTCCATTTAGCCTTGGCCTGTGTGTATTGCTCTAGTTTAGTTCCATTTAGCCTTTGCCTGTGTGTCAATACTCTAGTTTAGTCCCATTTAGTCTTGGCCTGTGTGTCAATACTCTAGTTTAGTTCCATTTAGCCTGTGTGTATCGCTCTAGTTTAGTTCCATTTAGCCTTGGCCTGTGTGTCAATACTCTAGTTTAGTTCCATTTAGCCTGTGTGTATCGCTCTAGTTTAGTTCCATTTAGCCTTGGCCTGTGTGTCAATACTCTAGTTTAGTTCCATTTAGTCTTGGCCTGTGTGTCAATACTCTTGTTTATTTCCATTTAGCCTGTGTGTATCGCTCTAGTTTAGTTCCATTTAGCCTTGGCCTGTGTGTCAATGCTCTAGTTTAGTTCCATTTAGCCTTTGCCTGTGTGTCAAAGCTCTAGTTTAGTTCTGTTTAGCCTTGGCCTGTGTGTCAAAGCTCTAGTTTAGTTCTGTTTAGCCTTGGCCTGTGTGTCAAAGCTCTAGTTTAGTTCCCTTTAGTCTTGGCCTGTGTGTCAAAGCTCTAGTTTAGTTCCATTTAGCCTTGGCCTGTGTGTCAAAGCTCTAGTTTAGTTCTGTTTAGCCTTGGCCTGTGTGTCAAAGCTCTAGTTTAGTTACGTTTAGCCTTGTCCTGTGTGTCAAAGCTCTAGTTTAGTTCCATTTAGCCTTGGCCTGTGTGTCAAAGCTCTGTAACTCTGTCAAAGCTGTGTCAGATGTAAGTCTATCTATCTATCTTTCGTTCGCCTGAAGTATTGTCTATATCTGCAATGATGTTTCCTGTATAAATGTTACTGTCTTTTGTAATTCTTGCAGTGGCCCATATAGTTTTGTCTGTAGTGTTGTATCTATGGGCCTTTGGATTTTCCTCAGTCTACTATATTCAGTGCAGTCTTGAAGTATGTGTTCAGCAGTCTGGGGCGCCTGTCCACATGTACATGTAGTTGAGGTGCCGATCTTGAATTTTGTATACATGTGACTATGGAGTCGATTGTGTCCTGTTCTGAGGCGTATAATGATAACTTGTTCATATCTATTCATATTATGAAAGGCATCCTGATTTGGGGCTTGTGGTCCTCTGATTGATTTGATTATCTGTTTCTTATGATGGTATGTAACCGGTGTATCTAGTTGTGTGCCTGTTGAACCTTCCTTTGCCAACTGATCTGCCGTCTCATTTCCTGGTATTCCACAGTGAGATGGGATCCACTGCAGGGCAACCCTGTGGTGCTTGCAGAGTTCAGTCAATAAGGTCTGCAGATGTGGTCATTTTCTGGATTGCAGTGCCTGGAGTACTGATCTTGCATCTGTCAAAAACACTACAGGCTGCCGGCTAAGATTACTGTTCAGCAGTTTTTCTATTGCCAACTTTATTGCTTGTATTTCTGCATCATAATTGTGACAATATTTCCCTGTTGCTATTTTATTCATATCCCTAGTGTTATTTGGGTACTCTATATATGCACCTGCTCCCCATTTTTTACTGCATTCTGTGCTGATCCATCTGTATACACACGGATCCATAGGTCTTGTGGGTATTCTTCATCCAGGAAACTGAGAGTTATTGTTTTTCGCTCAGATGTAAGTGACCCGTTTTGTCTGATTGAGTAGTCAGATGTAAGTGACCCGTTTTGTGTGATTGAGTAGTCATATGTAAGTGACCCATTTTGTCTGATTGAGTAGTCAGATGTTAAGTGACCCATTTTGTCTGATTGAGTAGTCTGATGTAAGTGACACATTTTGTCTGGTCGTGTAAGTCAGATGTAAGTGACCTGTTTTATCTGATTGAGTAGTCAGATGTAAGTGACCCATTTTGTCTGATTGAGTAGTTAGATGTAAGTGACCCGTTTTGTCTGATTGAGTAGTCAGATGTAAGTGACCCGTTTTGTCTGATTGAGTAGTTAGATGTAAGTGACCCGTTTTGTCTGATTGAATAGTCAGATGTAAGTGACCCGTTTTGTCTGATTGAGTAGTCAGATGTAAGTGACCCATTTTGTCTGAATGAATAGTCAGATGTAAGTGACCTGTTTTGTCTGATTGAATAGTCAGATGTAAGTGACCTGTTTTGTCTGATTGAATAGTCAGATGTAAGTGACCTGTTTTATCTGATTGAATAGTCAGATGTAAGTGACCTGTTTTATCTGATTGAATAGTCAGATGTAAGTGACCTGTTTTATCTGATTGAATAGTCAGATGTAAGTGACCTGTTTTATCTGATTGAATAGTCAGATGTAAGTGACCCGTTTTATCTGATTGAGTAGGTGGTAATTGTTATTTTGGAGTTTGGTCTTCTGCTACTCCTCATCATTGTGACCTTCTAGACATTGGATGACACTAGCCAGAGACCAGGCCATGGTCAAGCTGCACAGAAACCATGGATTCCAGTTGTTAAAAATTCCCACCTGTAGAGATTGATACTGGGGCCTTCTTGTCCAGATGCCAATGTCTTACTTCTAGACTACCCAATACCCCTATTTTCTTGTTTGAAATTCTCATTCGAAGTCTCATGTCGATTCTCTGACCATCCCTGCCCTCAATATCTTACTGCATCAAAGTCCAACTCCATTTTCATATTTTCAGTTTCAGACATTCTGGCATGTACGCAGAACTACCTGGCCAGCTGTGAGATGTACAAGTGTGAAGTCTGTGATATTGAATGTTGCGATGATGACGAGCTTCACAAGCACCGGCTTTTACACAGGGGAGAGAAGCCATACAAGTGTGATATTTGTTGTGCTGGGTTCAACCGCTGCGGTGACCTCAATAAACATGTCAGAACCCACACGGGGAGAAGCCGTACAAGTGTGAGGTTTGTGGGGTCGAGTTTGCTGAAAATGGCAATCTCCACAGACACAGAAGAATGCATACGGGAGAAAAACCTTTCAGATGTGACGATTGTGGTTTACAATTCGCTGAAAACTGTAACCTGCAACGGCACAGGAGAAAACATACAGGAGAGAAACCGTATAAATGTGAATTATGTACGTCAGCTTTTGCTGAAAGCGGTGATTTAAATAAACATAAAAGAATACATACGGGGGAAAAGCCATATAAATGTGATATTTGTAATATGTGGTTTAGGCGAACAAGTGATCTAAGAAAACATATAAGAATTCACACTGGGATTAAGCCATATATATGTCATGTATGTGACGCTCATTTTGCAGACAATGGGAACTTACACAGACATCAGAAGAACCATACGGCAGACAAATCGTTCACATGTCAGATCTGTGGTATATCTTTCCACGGAAACTGTGGTCTACACAAGCACAAGAAAACTCACATGGGAGAAAAGTATTATAAATGTGATATATGTGGTGGAAGATTCACCCAGAAGGGAGGTTTAAACAAGCACAAAAAGTTACATTTAGCCAAAGATGCAGTTCGGGTTTGACCTGAAAGAGGTTTCTAAGTTTTCTTCTCGATCGTATTTTGACAATGCTGGAAGTTGATATTTAAAAAAAATAATTTGTGTGTTCTTTTGTTGGTATGTGCATGTTGTACCCCGTACCATCCCCCATTTGACAGATTAGAGACTAGACTACTGATCTTTCCATCCTCATTTGCTTTTTAGAGTCGAGGGGAGATGCGGTTTATGGTCTTTTGCTCTTTTCCTCTCCAGCTATTATGTTTTCTAATATTCCATCAATCCATATTTTCCATGGTTGGCCCTTGGGACTGGTGTTCTCGTAACATCTATTAAAGGCTCATTGTGTTTTGATCTTTCTGTCTCACGACGTGACAAAACCAGTTTATCTGTTGTTTCTTTATGTACTCTATGGCAGGAATTACTCCTTGCTTTTCTCTCGGTTCTCCATTTCTGATCTTATCTTTCCGGCTGTTTCTTGTTATTTCATCTCAGTAGAGGTTATTTTCTTATTGTTCTTGCATCTAGGGTCCAGGTCTGGCATTGGTAGAACAACCACTGAAAGGTACTATAACAGGTCAAGACATATTAGCGATACAACCACTGAAAAGCATCACAACAAGTGAAGACATTTTCTAAGCACTGGAGCTCACTCTTTACCGATTTTGGATTAAATTGGGACAGGCTTTATGGAGTGACAACAGACAGAGCACCAGCTCTGACAACAGAGCACCAGCTATGACAACAGACAGAGCACCAGTCTGACAACAGAGCACCAGCTATGACAACAGACAGAGCACCAGCTATAACAACAAACAGCACCAGCTATGACAACAGACAGAGCACCAGCTATGACAAACAGAGCACCAGCTATGACAAACAGAGCACCGGCTATAATGACAGACAGAGCACCGGCTATAAAGACAGACAGAGCACCAGCTATGACAACAGACAGAGCACCAGCTGTGACAACAGACAGAGCACCAGCTATAGACAACAGACAGAGCACCAGCTATAGACAACAGACAAAGCGCCAGCTATGACAGCAGACAGAGCACCAGCTATGACAACAACAGACAGAGCACCAGCTATGACAACAGACAGAGTACCAGCTATGACAACAGACAGAGCACCAGCTATGACAACAGACAGAGCACCAGCTATGACATCAGACAGAGCACCAGCTATGACAACAGACAGAGCACCAGCTATGACATCAGACAGAGCACCAGCTATGACATCAGACAGAGCACCAGCTATGACAACAGACAGAGCACCAGCTATGACATCAGACAGAGCACCAGCTATGACAACAGACAGAACACCAGCTATGACATCAGACAGAGCACCAGCTATGACAACAACAGACAGAGCACCAGCTATGGTAACAACAGAGCACCAGCTATGACAACAGACAGAGCACCAGCTATGACATCAGACAGAGCACCAGCTATGACAACAACAGACAGAGCACCAGCTATGACAACAACAGACAGAGCACCAGCTATGACAACAACAGACAGAGCACCAGCTATGACAACAACAGACAGAGCACCAGCTATGACAATGACAGAGCACCAGCTATGACAACAACAGACCAAGCACCAGCTATGACTGGTCAAAAGTCAGACCTGGTTGACAAAATAAAATCCCACTTATTAGAGATCAGATTAGGTCATCTTGATGTTTCATTCCTACATTGTATTATTTACCAAGAAAATCTGTGCACCAAAGTGTTGAAAGTTGCTGCCAGTCGTGGTATCGTGTGTCAACTTTATAAAAGCATCATGGCTCAACCGTCATCAATTCCTTCATGATGTCAAGTCAGAGTATGGCAATCTGCTGTACTATTGTGAGGTTCGTTGGTTAGATCGAGGGGAAATGCTGAAAAGATTTAATAACTTTTGTAAACTTTTCAATGACATGAAGGAGACTATCCAGTTAAGAAATTATCAGACCCCCTGTGGATCTGCCAGCATTTTGGGTTGACATAACTCCACATTTTAATGACCTTAATCTCAAGTTACAAGGACAACTGGTACATAACTTGATGGGCATATCAAAGATTTCCAGAAAATACTGAAATAGTGGGAGACTAACCTGCAAGAAAGACAAATATTAATTTGTTGGTAAGGCTTGGAGAACAGAAGAAATCTCTTATTAGTTTCATCAGCTGACACCATTAATGATATTTACTGCCAGTCTGTGGAGCGTTTCAAAGATTTTGCTGCACAACAAACAAGACTAGAATGTTTCTCAACACCATTTGATATTGATGTAAATGCTGCTCCAGCAGAGTTATAAATGGAAGTTATTGACTTACAAGAACAAAATATTTTGAAATCAAAGTGGAGGGACTCAAAGAGACTGGACACATCTTATTTCCCATGTAAACAATATCTAAAGATCACATCAAATGCCCAACAAGTTACTTCATTGTTTGGTAGTACCTATGTCGGTCAACATTTCTTTTTCAAAACTAAAGTGGACTAAATCAAAAGCAAGAAATCAATGAACTGACACAAGAATACATACTACAGACTGCTGTTGTCAACAACCACCAAACATGGACAACCACCAAACATGGACAACCTTTGTGTGTGCAGTTCAGACACAACTTTCTATTTATAAATTATTGTTGAATTTTCTGCCCTGCCCCCCCCCCCCTTTCCCCAATTCTCTGACAATACAAATGAGGTCACTTCTATAATTGCTTAATTACGTGATGGTGTCTGGCCCTGGGTGTCTTCTGAGTTACGTGATGGTGTCTGGCCCTGGGTGTCTTCTGAGTTACGTGATGGTGTCTGGCCCTGGGTGTCTTCTGAGTTACGTGATGGTGTCTGGCCCTGGGTGTCTTCTGAGTTACGTGATGGTGTCTGGCCCTGGGTGTCTTCTGAGTTACGTGATGGTGTCTGGCCCTGGGTGTCTTCTGAGTTACGTGATGGTGTCTGGCCCTGGGTGTCTTCTGAGTTACGTGATGGTGTCTGGCCCTGGGTGTCTTCTGAGTTACGTGATGGTGTCTGGCCCTGGGTGTCTTCTGAGTTACGTGATGGTGTCTGGCCCTGGGTGTCTTCTGAGTTACGTGATGGTGTCTGGCCCTGGGTGTCTTCTGAGTTACGTGATGGTGTCTGGCCCTGGGTGTCTTCTGAGTTACGTGATGGTGTCTGGCCCTGGGTGTCTTCTGAGTTACGTGATGGTGTCTGGCCCTGGGTGTCTTCTGAGTTACGTGATGGTGTCTGGCCCTGGGTGTCTTCTGAGTTACGTGATGGTGTCTGGCCCTGGGTGTCTTCTGAGTTACGTGATGGTGTCTGGCCCTGGGTGTCTTCTGAGTTACGTGATGGTGTCTGGCCCTGGGTGTCTTCTGAGTTACGTGATGGTGTCTGGCCCTGGGTGTCTTCTGAGTTTTCAGATCTGGCCATCGAGTAATCAAAGGTTGCCTGCCCCTGTGCTAAAGTATTGTTGAAAACTGGCGACCATTGTAGTCTAAAACCTGGTTTCTTTCATTTGCTAGGACTTTTTTTCCCCTAAAAAAATGTAAATACTGTATTATATATATATAATATATCACAGTAATGATTACATGGGAAATGTATATATTCTACTATATATATATATATATAATATATCACAGTAATGATTACATGTGAAATGTATATATTCTACTATATATATATATATATAATATATCACAGTAATGATTACATGTGAAATGTATATATTCTACCATATATATATATATAATATATCACAGTAATGATTACATGTGAAATGTCAATAATCTACTATATGTACAAAAGTGCAGCAAAATGGCAGTTTCAAACAATTTCATTGTGACCAACATATTCATGTCTAGCTACTACATACCAGTGTTTACAGTTTCAAACAATTTCATTGTGACCAACATTTATTCATGACTAGCTACTACATACCAGTGTTTACAGTTTCAAACAATTTCATTGTGACCAACATATTCATGACTAGCTACTACATACCAGTGTTTACAGTTTCAAACAATTTCATTGTGACCAACATATTCATGTCTAGCTACTACATACCAGTGTTTACAGTTTCAAACAATTTCATTGTGACCAACATTTATTCATGACTAGCTACTACATACCAGTATTTACAGTTTCAAACAATTTCATTGTGACCAACATTTATTCATGTCTAGCTACTACATACCAGTGTTTACAGTTTCAAACAATTTCATTGTGACCAACATTTATTCATGTCTAGCTACTACATACCAGTGTTTACAGTTTCAAACAATTTCATTGTGACCAACATATTCATGTCTAGCTACTACATACCAGTGTTTACAGTTTCAGCAGTTTCATTTTGTATTTCCTCCCAAGCTATGTTTTCATCAACTCACAAAAGGGGGTGCTGAAGTGTACTCAGTGTTTGTCAATCTATTTGGATTTGGTAAAAGTGTGCCCTATTGTGTACATTTTTCAACAACTCTAGATTACGATTCCTCCTATCTGTTGGTCATGTTTTCACGATACCGTCGTAAAAGTGACAACCACTTGATTGTTACATTTGGAGTTTCAAAAATAGTCATATCTTTGAGCTTTTGCTACAAAACTGTGTGTTTACACAAGCAGACACAGGGGAATCAGATGTTACTGGGTTACATTAGATTTATGGTCTGAAATTCAAAGGGATCACACCCTGGCTACCAGAGGTGTTACGTTGTCTATTCACAGGGCTGCCGTAAGTCCATCAATCCAGCCATATGTTGTGCTCCCTCAAAGTGTTGTTTGCTGTCT